>JAEOAE010000253.1:0-17065 GCA_036365155.1 Meriones psammophilus
GGGACTTGTGGAAAACTGGGAGGGTACAGTAGCTCCAAGAAGAGAACGAGAGAGAGAGAGAGAGAGAGAGAGAGAGAGAGAGAGAGAGAGAGAGATAATCTAGGCCCTGAGGGCTTGTACAGACCAATACCCCAAGCAAGGATCATGCCTGAAGAGGATCTTTACACTGCTCAGGAGTAGCCCACAGATTCTCTCTCCAAGTAGGTCCCCAGTAAGGGGAATAGGGGCTGTTTCTGTATGAACTCAGTGGCAGGCTCTCTGATCACCTCTCCCTGCGGGCTGCAGCATTACCAGGCCACAAAGGAAGACAATGTAGCCAGCTCTGATGAGACCACATAGGCTAGGGTCAGATAGAAGGGGAAGAGGAACTCCAGTATCAGTGGACTAGGGGAGGGACATAGCAGGAGAAGAAGGATGGGCGATGGGATTGGGAGGAGAAGAGCGGAGGAGACACAGCCAGGATACAAAGTGATAAACTGTAATAAATTGTAAAAAATAATAATAAGGAGGAGGGGCAAGATTGCGGCGCCGGGAGGACTCTCATTCTTAGCAGCAGCAGCAGGATCAGCACAGTGACCAGTAATCAGAACTCGCGGCCATTATACACAGTCATTGTGTTTCCCAGAAAAAGTCTAGGAGACCTTGGGGCCGAGGCCGCAGCACTCAGCTGTGCTACAGACACAGGCACAAACAGTTGATGCGCGCCTGATGTCCAACTGTGTCACAGCAGCTGATCATTAAATTTACAACAAGAAACCCAGAAACACGGCAGCTGCCCTCAGGACTTCCCTGGGTGAGAGGAGAACCCTCTCGACTAACAAAGACCACAGTTACCACTCAGGTCTATATCCCTGAGGTGAGCAACTCCTGAAAAAACACCAGCCATCCAGGGACTATACCCAAAAAGCTGAGAAGACATCCTTCAGGAAAAACCAGCTTTCTGCAAAGGGGATTCTCTCCACCACAGGATCCCCAGGAACCACCAGAAAATAACCCCAAACACCTAAGATAGCACAATGGGTAGAGGCCAGCATAAAAGCTCAAGCAACAAAAGACAGAGCAATATGGCATCTCCAGAACCCAGTTACCCAGGGGTAAGTAGCCCTGGACACCCCACCATACCTGAAATCCAAGAAGATGACCTAACAACTATGCTCATGAAGATGATAACAGAGGAAACAAATAAGATTCATAAATACATAGAGGAAGAAAAACTCAAACAGAACATTGCCATCCGTAAAGAAATAGTGGAAGCTGCAGCCAAACAGTTTATGGCCTTTAGAAAGGAAATGCTTAAAACACTGAATGAAATGAAAGAAACAGAGTTGAAGGAACTAAAAGAAAAACAGGAAAGTACAATCAGACAGGTGAAGGATGTAAACAAAACAACTCAAGACCTGAAGATAGAATTGGAAAAATTAAAGAAAACACAAATGGAAGAAATAATGGAAAGGAAGAATCTAGGGAAGAAAACAGGAACTACAGAGGTAAGCATAACCAACAGACTACAAGAGATGGAAGAAAGAATCTCAGGTGTAGAAGATACAATGGAAGAAATCGATGTATCTGTCAAAGAAAATGTTAAATCCGAAAAATTCCTGACACAGACCATCCAAGAAATGCAAGACAATATGAAAAGACAAAACCTAAGAATAATAGGTATAGAGGAAAAAGAAGACTCCCTTCTCCAAGGCCCAGAAAATATTTTCAACAAAATCATTGAAGAAAATTTCCCCAAGCTAAAGGAGAGGCCAATTAGAATATATGAGGCCTACAGAATACCCAACAAATTTGACCAGAAAAGAAAATCCTCCCGCCACATAATAATCAAAACAGTAAGTATACAGAACAAAGAAAAAATACTAAAAGCTGCAAGGGAAAAAGGCCAAGTAACATATAATGGCAAACTCATTAGAATCACACCTGACTTTTCAACAGAGACTATGAAAGCCAGAAGGGCCTGGACGGATATCATGCAGACCCTAAGAGAACACAGATGTCAGCCCAGGCTACTATACCCCGCAAAACTCTCAGTCCTCATAGATGGAGAAAACAAGATATTCAATGACAAAAACAAATTTCAACAATACCTACAAACAAACCCAGCATTACAGAAGACACTGGAAGGGAAAATACAACCCAAGAAAGCTAGCTACATTCAAGAAAACACAGGAAATAAATAACCCCACTTCAGTAAAACAAAAAGCAACCAAGCACACAACCTGATGACCACAGCCAACATCAAAATCCAGAGATCTAACAGCCACTGGTCATTAATCTCTCTCAACATCAATGGGCTCAACTCTCCAATAAAAAGACACAGATTAACAGAATGGATACATAAACAAAACCCAGCAATCTGTTGCATACAAGAAACACACCTAAGACACAAAGATAGACATTACCTGAGGGTAAAGGGTTGGAAGACGACTTTCCAAGCAAATGGACCCAAAAAGCAAGCAGGAGTAGCCATTCTAATATCTGATAAAATAGACTTTCAACCAAAATTAATCAAAAGAGATGGGGAAGGACACTTCATACTCATCAAGGGAAAATTCCACCAGGAAGACATCACAATCCTGAACATCTATGCCCCAAATACAGGGGCACCCACATTTGTGAAAGAAACATTGATAAAATTTAAAGCACATATAGACCCCCACACATTAATAGTGGGAGACTTCAACACCCCACTCTCAACAAAGGACAGGTCAACAAAACAGAAATTAAACAAAGAAACAATGTCTCTGACAGAGGTCATGAATCAAATGGACCTAACAGACATTTACAGAACTTTACACCCAAACACAAAAGAATTTACCTTCTTCTCAGCACCTCATGGAACGTTCTCCAAAATAGATCATATAGGGGGTCACAAAGCAAGCCTCAACAGATACAAGAAGATTGAAATAATCCATTATATCTTGTCCTGATCACCATGGAATAAAGCTGGACCTCAACAATAACAGAAATAACAAAAAGCCTACACACACATGGAAACTGAACAACTTGTTACTAAATGACAGCTGGGTCAGGGAAGAAATAAAGAAAGAAATTAAAGTCTTTCTAGAAATCAATGAAAATGAAGATACAACATACCCAAACTTGTGGGACACAATGAAAGCAGTGCTAAGAGGAAAGTTCATAGCACTAAGTGCCTTTAAGAAGAAATTCGAGACAGCTCATTCAAGCACCCTAATGGCTCACTTAAAAACCCTAGAAAAAGAAGAATCAGACACTCCAAGAAGGAGTAGATGGCTGGAAATAATCAAACTCATGGCTGAAATCAATCAATTGGAAACAAATAAAACAATTCAAAGAATCAATGAAACCAAGAGCTGATTCTTTGAGAAAATCAACAAGATCGACAAACTCTTAGCCAGGCTAACTAAAAGGCAGAGAGACACCACCCAAATCAACAAAATCAGAAATGAAAAGGGGGATATAACTACAGACACTGAGGAAATCCAAACAATCATTAGGACTTACTTCAAAAGTCTATATGCCACAAAATATGAAAATCTAAATGAAATGGACAATTTTCTTGATCGATTTGACTTACCAAAGCTGAATCAGGACCAGGTAAATCAACTAAATAGTCCTATATCCCCCAAAGAAATAGAAGCGGTCATCAAAAGTCTCCCATCCAAAAAAAGCCCAAGACCAGATGGCTTCAGCGCAGAATTCTACCAGACCTTCAAAGAAGAGCTAACACCAATTCTCTTCAAACTCTTCCACAAAATAGAAACAGAAGAAATATTACCAAATTCATTCTATGAAGCCACAGTCACCTTGGTACCTAACCTCACAAAGACTCAACAAAAAAAGAGAATTTCCGGCCAATCTCCCTTATGAACACTGATGCAAAAATACTTGCAAATCGAATCCAAGAACACATCAAAGATATTATCCACTATGACCAAGTAGGCTTCCTCCCAGGTATGCAGGGGTGGTTCAATATACGGAAATCCATCAATGTGATCCACCATATTAACAAACTGAAAGAAAAAAACCACATGATAATCTCCCTAGATGCTGAAAAAGCATTTGACAAAATCCAACATCCATTCATGTTCAAAGTATTGGAGAGATCAGGGATACAAGGCACATATCTAAACATAGTAAAGGTGATATACAGCAAGCCTATAGCCAACATCAAACTGAACGGAGAGAAACTTAAAGCAATCCCACTGAAATCAGGGACAAGACAAGGATGCCAACTCTCTCCATATCTCTTCAACATAGTGCTGGAAGACCTTGCTAGAGCAATAAGACAGTTGAAGGAGATCAAGGGGATACAAATTGGAAAGGAAGAAGTCAAATTATCACTATTTGCAGATGATATGATAGTATACGTGAGTGACCCCAAAAACTCTACCAGGGAACTCCTACAGCTGATAAACACCTTCAGCAAAGTGGCTGGATACAAAATTAACTCAAAAAATCAGTAGCCCTCCTGTATACAAAAGACAAAAGGGCTGAGAAAGAAATTAGGGAAACAACACCCTTCACAATAGCCACAAATGACATAAGGTACCTTGGAGTAACCCTAACCAAGGAAGTCAAAGACTTGTATGAAAAAAATTTCAAATCTCTGAAGAAAGAATTAGAAGAAGATATGAGAAGATGGAAAGATCTCCCATGCTCATGGCTTGGCAAGATTAACATAGTAAAAATGGCCATCTTACCAAAAGCAATCTACAGATTCAATGCAATGCCCATCAAATTACCAACACAATTCTTTACAGACCTGGAAAGAAAAATTCTCAACTTCATATGGAATAACAAGAAACCCAGAATTGCTAAAACAATCCTCTACAATAAAACATCTTCTGGAGGTATCTCCATCCCTGATCTTAAGTTGTACTATAGAGCAACAGTTTTAAAAACTGCATGGTAGTGGCATAGAAACAGAATGGTGGATCAATGGAACAGAACAGAGGCCCCAGAAATAAACCCACACACTTATGAACACCTGATCTTTGACAAAGACGCCAAAACCATACAATGGAAAAAAGATACCATCTTCAACAAATGGTGCTGGTCTAAATGGATGTCTACATGTAGAAAAATGAAAATAAATCCATACTTGTCACCCTGCACAAAACTGAAGTCCAAGTGGATCAAAGACCTCAACATAAAACCAGACACATTAAATCGGCTTGAAAAAAAAGTGGGAAATACCCTAGAACTCATTGGTACAGGAGAAAACTTCCTGAACAGAACACCAACAGCAAAGGCTCTAAGAGCAACAATCAATAAATGGGACCTCATGAAACTGAAAAGCTTCTGTAAAGCAAAACGTCATCAAAACAAACCGACCACCTACAGATTGGGAAAGAATCTTCACCAACCCTTTATCTGACAGAGGACTCATATCCAGTATATATAAAGAACTAAAGAAGCTGAAAAGCAGCAAACCAAGTAATCCACTTAAAAAATGGGGAACAGAGCTAAACAGAGAATTCTCTGTAGAGGAATACCAAATGGCAGAGAAGCACTTAAAGAAATGCTCAACCTCACTAGCCATTAGGGAATGCAAATCAAAACAACCCTGAGATTTCACCTTACACCCATGAGAATGGCCAAGATCAAAAACTCAAGTGACAACACATGCTGGAGAGGTTGTGGAGAAAGGGGAACCCTTCTGCACTGCTGGTGGGAATGTAAACTTGTACAACCACTCTGGAAAGCAATCTGGCGCTTTCTCAGACAACTAGGAATAGCGCTTCCTCAAGATCCAGCCATACCACTACTGGGCATATATCCAAAAGAGGCTCAAGTACACAAAAAGGACATTTGCTCAACCATGTTTGTAGCAGCTTTATTTGTAATAGCCAGAAGCTGGAAACAACCCAGATGCCCCTCAACTGAAGAATGGATGCAGAAATTGTGGTACATCTACAAAATGGAATATTACTCAGCAATGAAAAATAAGGAAATCATGAAATTTGCAGGTAAATGGTGGGATCTGGAAAGGATCATCCTGAGTGAGTTGTCCCAGAAGCAAAAAGACACACATGGTATATACTCACTCATATAGACATACAACATAGGACAAACCCACTAAAACCTGTGCATCTAAAGAAACTAAGCAAGAGAGAGGACCCTAATAAAAATGTCCAATCCCCATCTGGAAAGGCAAAGAGGATGGACATCAGAAGAAGAAGAAAACAGGAAACAACCTAGGAACCTACCACAGAGGGCCTCTGAAAGCCTCTGCCCTTCAGACTATCAAAGCAGATGCTGAGCCTGATGGGCAACTGTTGGGCAAAGTGAATGGAATTTTAGATAAGAACTGGGAAATAGTAAGAGCTGGAGAGGACAGGGTCTCCACAAGGAGAGCAACAGAACAAGAAAATTTGAACACAGGGAACTTCCCAGAGACTCATGCTCCAACCAAGGACTATTCATGGAGATAGCCCAGAAACCCTGCACAGATGTAGCCCAGGGCAGTTCAGAGTCCAATTGGGTTACATAGTAATGTGAAGAGGGACTGCCTCTGACATAATCTGATTGGCCTGCTCTTTGATCACCTCCCCCTGGGGGGGAGCAGCCTTACCAGGCCACAGTAGAGGACAATGCAGCCACATTTGATGTGAACTGATGGAATAAGATCAGAAAGGAGAGGAGAACCTCCCCTATCAGTGGACTTGGGGAGTGGCATGCAAGCAGAGGGAGGAGGGAGAGTGGGATTGGGAGGAGAGGAGGGAGGAGCTTATGGGGGGATGCAGAATGAATAAATTGTAATTGATGAAAAATTTTTAAAAAAAGGGAAAAAATAATTTAAGAACCTTAAATGACTTTCAAAAGTGGAGGAAAACATGGAGTTAGTCAATTGGCATGGAGCACATCTCGCCCCTGGGGGCAATGGTCTCCTGAACCTACTCAGACCTCGGACACCACCACTGCTAGTTCTAGAACTGATGCAGGATGTTCCAACGAGGGGGTTAAGGCTTCTCATAATATTTCCTATAAGCCCACACCTGTTTGTTTATATCCCCCATTTTTATTCATTATTAGCCAGATAGAACCAAGTAATTGTGGTAATGATACTTGCTTTTTTGCCCAATGCTGGAATGCTAGTAAATTTAGGTATGCCCTGGTTACTCGCATGACTCGCTGGGTGCCTGTGCCCATTGATGCACCTCACGCTATGACTCTCTTCAGACAGAAAAGGGATCTTGGAACTACAGCCACCATTGTTACTGCCATTTCATTGGCGGCTGTTGGAGCTACCACCGGGGCATTAGCCATGAGTCATACTGGGCAGACTGCTCAGACCCTGAATAATCATTTAGCCAATGTAGTTCATGCCTTAGTTGTACAAAAAGGAATTAATGCTCAACTAAAAGGAAGCTTAATGGTGTTCAATCGGAGCATTGACCTCGTGCAGGAGCAAATTGATACCCTATGGCAAATCGCTCAACTTGGCTGTCAATGAAAATATGCTGGACTTTGAGTCACTAGCATATAACATGAGAATTTTTCCTGTGCTGCAAATCTGTCTAAACAATTTTCGAGCTATATTTTAGGTAATTGGACTGGAGAATTCGATACTACTATGGAGCAGCTAAGAGTGGCCATTGTCACAGTAAATTCTACCAGAGTGGATGCAGGACTAGCCACAGGATTATCATCATGGATTGCTGCAGCCATGAATCATCTGAAGGAATGGGCGGGCATGGGAGCGTTAGCAGGCCTTCTGGTGTTGGTCTCCTTGGTTTGCCTGTGGTATATATGCAAGATTAGAGTCTCACAACAGCGTAATGCAGCAATGATCATTCAGGCCTTTACAGCCATTGAAGCAGGACAGTCTCCCCAAGCATGGTTGGCTACCATAAAAAGCTAAAATGTTACGCTCAGGATGCGAGGCTAAGCACTGCACTCAGGGTCAGCCACTTTGAACCCAGAGAAGAGCATGTCTGATTGCATGCGGGTTGATGCCCCAGGTCCCGCCTCTGAGAAAAAGGTATCGGTCGGGTCTTATGCACTTTGGATGGGTGACACCTAAATGAACATCAGTACAAAGTCCCAGTTTATTTCTAATATCAGAGATCAGACCTCTACACTTGCCTGATGCGTCTAAAACAAAAAGGGGGAACTGTAGAGAGCTGCAGAATGCTATGCCTTAAAGATGGAGCTGTTTTCCACCTTCCACCTTCCCGATGGTGAGTGCTCTCTGTCACGAACAATTCCACATTTGGCTAAGGCTGAGGATCTGGCTTGCTTCCATGTATGTGGACATATCTGCATTGCCAACGTGGCACGCTGGGGTTGTCTACCCAGAGGCTATTTAAGCTGTGGGCTGGCTTTCCCCAGGGTCAGATGATTGTTCCAGGTTCCTGAATAAACTGCACTGAAAAAAAAATAATAAATCTTAAAATCAAAAAAGATAATGAGAATGACAGCTGCCAAACATACGTGTTCATGAATTGGTTTTAAGTATGCAAAGTTGGATGCCAGCAATTTCAGTCTACACCAGCTATTTGTTGCTCCCACATTTTGGTTTTTAACAAAACACATCATGAGGCAATGCTAACACAAGGCTATGTGTGGTGATTTCTCACATTTTAAGTGGTCCCTGGGATCATAGGTCAGGGTTCCCTCAAATGTTCCATCCTTAGCATCAAGACTTAGTCTGACTACTAGGGATGTGAAAGGGAAAAGGAGAAGTAGGGATGAGAAAATGTAATTAAGGGGGTGAATAGGACCAAAGTATATTATATGCATATGAAGCGATATGATAAATAAACCCATTACCTTGTCCACTTAAACTATGCTAAGAAAAACATATATAGAAGAGCAGACTTGTGCTCACAGACAATCCTTACTGGAAACCAAACGAGTTAAAAGAGAAGCTCTGAAAGAGTTCATGCTCAGTCTAAACAGTGTTTTCAAGCAATCTAGGAGACTCCTTAAAATTAAATGTTGTGTAAAGCTAGAGTTATTGGGGATAGTGAGCCACCTGATGTGGGGACTAGAAACCAAACTCAGGTCCTTTCTCTAACCTGAGGTGTGTGTGTGTGTGTGTGTGTGTGTGTGTGTGTGTGTGTGTGTATGTGAAATCAGGTAAAACAGCTCTATTGTGTTAGAAGGCAGAAAAGAGAGGAATAAAAACCCAGAAAGCAAAGGGCATCTGAGCCCTGGGTAGAGTGGCTTGTTTATGAAAACAAAAACAAAAACAAAAACAAAAAACAAAGAGGTCAATTAGGATTGTGAATTTTTAAGAACAAACTTATTTCAATAAAAAAGCAACAGCATTGGAGAATTAGAAATAGGAGTAGTCTAATGGGTACAATAAAGAGCCTAGATAGGAGGAAAACCCTTTAATGTTCTATAGCATATTACAATAAACATGGTTGGCAGCAAATCATTGACAATTCAAAATAAAAAGTATAGGAATGCAGATGTAGTTGAGCTAGAAGAGTGCTTGCTTAGCGTACCCAAAGCCTGGTTCAATCCCCACACAGAGCCCAACAAAGAGTGACAGCTCAGGCCTGTAAACCTGGCACTGGAGAGGTAGAGGCAGGAGGATTGAGAGTGGCCAGTTCATCCCTACCCCTGTCTATGAAAGGAAAACCATGTGTCTTAGTCAGGGTTCCTATTGCTGTGTATAAACACCATGACTAAAGCAACATGAGGAGGAAAGGGTTTATTTCACTCACAGAGCCAGGGAACAGTTCATCATCCAAAGCAGTGAGGACAGGAACTCACCCAGGGCAGGAACCTGGAGGCAGGAGCTGATATAGAGGCCACAGAGAGCTACTGCTTACTGGCCTGCTCCTCCTGGTTGAATGAGCCTGCTTCCTTATGTACCCCAGAACCACCAGCCCTGGGTTGGTACCAGCCACAATGAGCTGGGCCCTCCCCATTTGTGTAAAATAAACTATTTGAGAAATAAAATATTTGAGAAAATAAACTACAAGCTTGTCCACGGCCTGATCTCGTCTGCATAGTCTTAATGGAGCTTCCCTCCTCTCAGGAGACTTTCCCTTGTGTCAAGTTAACCTGAAAGGAGCCCACATACCATGGAACCAAAATTGTCAGTTTTGAATGCCAGATTCACCAGATAGGAAGATAGTCATTCATGAAGATGGTCTTTGTTTTGACTTATGGGGTGATTCGCACATGCACTGATACTTCACTATTGATTTTGGAAGGACTCTGAGGTAAATTTGGAAGTTGAAGTATGCCCGAATCTAGCGATCTGCTAATAAGTAAGGAAAACACATGACAGAATGACCATTTGAGATGGGGGTCATGGAGTGGTTTTCAGGAAGAGTTCCCCAGAACAAACCCTCTGTCTCCTGTTCTATCACCAGTGCAAATATTCATATAAAAAGGGGTGGTGTGAGTCTCTTGGAGATGTTAGGGAAAGCCTCCTATCTGGACCCAGACCCTATTGCCTTCACTGTGACTCTCCCAACCAGCGTGGTTAAGGATACCACTTTCTGTTTCTGAGCCACACCAAGGTCTCCATCCCATGGGGCAGCAAAGCCTCCTCAGTTGTGCTTTGTGATGTCAAAGCAGCTGCTCAGCCACCAGTAGCTGAGGAGGATCATGCTGACCAATCAGGACTCAGGGGTGGGGCCTTCCATTGTTCTGGCTCAGCTCATAAGAAGGCACCTCTCAGCTCTGGGCCAGACCACCCCAACCTACAGCATGGTGAAAGCTAGCAAAAGAGCACTGGATCCTACCACCGAGGATGACCCATCTGCCTCCAGAAGCATACCCAAGAGAGCCAAGACTAAGCCTCGGTGCCAAACCGAGACTACTGGAAAGACCAGGGGTCGTTCTAAGTGCAAACGCAGTGGGAAGGTAAGAAGGCCCAAGCTAACCGTCCTCCTTTCTCCAGTGATTTCCCCTCCCTGTTGCTCCTAGCCCTTTCTTAGCCTGGCATCAACCCCTTTCGCAACCCATAGCCCTTCTCCTACATTTCCCTTCATGGAGTCCACCTTTTCCAAGACTCATATGCCCTGACACCTTACTCTGTTGTCTTTCCAGGTGCGTAGGACTACCAGGAAGCTCAACAAGATCCAACCACGCATTTGGAAGAGAAAGGCTGCTGCCAAAACGACAACCGCTCCTAACAAATCACAGAGGGCCAAGGGAAGAGCACGGGCTGGTCAAAACCACCTCCCCATGGAAGACATGAGTGCAAAGGAGAAGGAAGCAGACCACATCTTTGAGATTTCCAGCATGTCTTCGAGTGATCCGGAAAGCGAATAGCCTCACAATGCCAACACCACCTACAATTCTGTCCCAAACTCTGCAGTCAAAGCAAGGTCAACCTGTATAGAGTGAATACCTAGTACACAGAAGTTTGATCTTGGCGAAAATAAAATCAACCTGATTTGAAAACAAATGTATCCCTGAGAATCTCTGGTGGAACTAGGAAGGAAGGAATGGGAAGAAAGAAGGGGTGGGGAAGGAGGTGGGATAGGAATGAAGAAGGAAATCACACACGGGTAGACAGACAAGAAGCAGAGCAGATTGGGTCCTACAGGGGTAACAGCCAGACAAGCAAACCCAATGTCTAGCAGACCCTTAGAGGATTAAGACCAAGCTAGCAGGTAGCAGTGAAGACACTCTTTCTCCTGATGCTTTATCTCAGGCCAAGCATGAAAAGGGTTGGACATTTCTTAGGTGGGGCTGTTGCACATAGGTGAATACGCAGGTGCATGTGTCCGTGTCCACGCGTGAATAGGCAGGAGCCAATTCAGCTAGGCTCATTGGCCAGCAATCTTTGGAATCCACCTGTCTCCGCTCCTCAAAGCTAGGTTACCAGCATGCTGCTTCTTGCGTTTGAGGATTTGAATTTGGGTCCTTATGTTTGTAGAGCATATAGTCTTAGCATCTTACCTCACTGAGTCATTTTCCCAGCCCTCGGGGTTGAGTGTCTCTGTGTTTCCTGACACGGGGTGGGAACACTGCTGCAGGATATGGACTGTAGAACCTACACAAGGAAAGATACGAGGTCATCTGGATCATCCCAACAAAGAGAAGGCACATCACTTAGATAACAAGTACCTCCTCGTGGTGTTGCTTGTGCCCTACCCGATATTAAGCAATTGAAAGACCCTCAGGAGGGCCAAGCACATCATCCTAATAAAGCATATCAGTAGAGGCTGGGAGATATAGCTTGCTTAGCAGGCACAACACCTGAGCTTTCAACCCCAGCGTTGCATAACCTGGGTGTATGTCTAGAATCCCAGAAATGCACTTGGAAAGTAGGAGCATCAGGATCAAAGGTTCAAAGTCATTTTTGGCCACCTAGCAAGTTCCAGGCCAGATGGATATCTGAGAACCTGTATAAATAACTGAATAAATAATGTACTACTAGCACCACATTGAAGAGAATAGTGTGGAGAAGCCACAAGTGTGACACTGGAAATCCACTCCTTTCAAATCTTTGGACTTTGGGGTGATATAGACTGCAGGATTGGTACACCGCCAGAGCTGTTAGTAATATAGCAAAGATCTGCACTCTATAGGGAATTTTAAAATACTGTACCAGCGCTTCCAAATACCTGTACCTTTGATTTATCCCTGAAAGTTGTGCCATGTTAAAAAAGAAAACAACAAAATGTGCATGATTAGAAAATATGCAGTGTGTGATGCATTTTTCCCCATGTGAGATGCCGAAGAAGATATCACCAAAAGAATAAGAGTGAATATCTTCCTTTAAAAGGATATAGTTCGATTTCACCAAATCACTTACATAAAACATAGAACTTCTCCAATATTTAGGTGTTCGTATAGGTTTTACTCATAATAGCCTGAAACTAGAAACAACCTAGATGTTCCTGAACCAAAGAACTGAGAGAGACATTGTGGTACGTCAACACAATGGACTACTACTCAGCAATTAAAACCATTATTAAGTCATGAAATTTGCAGGCAAACAGATGGAACTAGAAAAGACCACACTGAGTGATGAAACCCAGAAGCCAAAGATACAAATGGTATATGCCCTTACATAAGTGCTTATTAGAGATAAAACATAGGATAAACATTCTAAAACCTATAGTCCTAAAGAAGATAAACAGCAAGGAAGACTGCTGGGAAGATGCTCAATTCTCATTCAGAAGGGCAAATTCAACAGATATCAGAAGGAGGAGAAGACAGGGAACAGGACAGGAGCTTACCATAGAGAGCCTCTTAAAGACTCTCTATTTTTCGAGGTATGAAAGCAGAGGCTGAGATTCATAGCCAAACTGTGGACAAAGGGCATAGAATTTTATAAAAGAAGGGACAGGGGGAAAACTGGGAGAGGACAGTAGCTCCAAGAAGAGAACTAGAGAGAGAGAGAGAGAGAGAGAGAGAGAGAGAAACTAGACCCTGAGCTCTTGTAGAGACCAATACCCCAAACAACCACCATGCCTGAAGAGGATCTGAACACTGCTCAGGAGTAGCCCACAGATTCTCTCTCCAAGTAGGTCCCCAGTAAGGGGAATAGGGGCTGTTTCTGTATGAACTCAGTGGCAGGCTCTCTGATCACCTCTCCCTGCGGGGTGCAGCATTACCAGGCCACTAAGGAAGACAATGTTGCCAGCTCTGATGAGACCACATAGGCTAGGGTCAGATAGAAGGGGAAGAGGACCTCCAGTATCAGTGGACTAGGGGAGAGACATAGCAGGAGAAGAAGGATGGGCGATGGGATTGGGAGGAGAAGAGGGGAGGAGACACAGCCAGGATACAAAGTGATAAACTGTAATAAATTGTAAGAAATAATAATAAATCTTAAAATCAAAAAAGATAATGAGAATGACTGTGGAGAGCCGGGGTTTGGTTGCCATGGTGCTGGCTTCCGCCCTCAAAACCGTTATGACAGTTATGACCTTTGGGCAACTGTCGGCACGAGCCCAGCCCGGGGCGTCATATGGGGTGATGGGTGAGCAGCCAATCAGGGGATGATACGTCATCTCACACCACTCTGGTGCGAGCAGGGCTTATATAAACAGCGCCACTTCGGGGACTCAGGGTCTTCCTCCTTTCATCGTTTGACTGCAATAAAGCTTGCTGCAGAAGGATCCTGTTGTTCGCGTGTGTTCTTGCTGGCGAGACGACCCCGCGGCTCCCAACATTTGGTGCCGAAACCTGGGAACGCCGGGAACCTGCCATCGCCGGTGCTGAGGAGACCCCCCGTTCGCGGGGAGGATTCAGAACTGCAGCAGCGAGATAAGTTCTGAGAGGCATGATTGGTCTTGATTTATCTCATCTTTCACTTCATCTAGCAGAAGCTCTTATTGCTTTCTCTGTTGTGACCTTTGCCCTCGTCCTCTTTCTTTTGGTTTTGTACAAGCTTAAGTGTGACCTCGAAAGGAAAGAGATTAACGGAAAGCTAAGAGTAGGCACTAAGGGAGTGTTAGAGGAGATACAAGACAGCATGTCAGAAACAGAACGTGACAAAAGATTAGGGGCCCCAATGGATAGAAATAAAGACGTCTCTAAGAAAAAAGGCCCTTCTGCGGATGTTAAAGCCGCAGGAGCGAGAGGTAAGGGAAAGAACGCCCTGGGAGAGAAACATGATAAGGAGAAGAAAAAAATCTAAAAAGGAGCCTCTTTATCTGATAAAAGAATTGGAGGCTTTGGGGCTTGATAGCTCTGAATCTGAGCAGCTGAATCCCTCTGAGGAAGAGGACTCAGAGGAAGAAGCAGCTCGCTATGAGGAAGAACGATACCACCTGGATCCACCTGGATAAGCGGCCACTACTGAGAAACAGGAAGCGTGCACTTTCTCGATCAGCCGCTCCTGTTGTCCCTAGTGATTTTTAAAAATTATTAGGTGATATAAATTGGCTTAGGCCGTTTTTAAAGATTCCTTCTGCTGAATTAAAACCCCTATTTGATATTTTGGAAGGAGATGCTCATATTTCTTCACCCAGAGCCTTAACACCAGCTGCAAGCCGCGCCCTGCGAGTGGTAGAAAACACTTTACAAGATGCCCAATTAAAACGTGTAGATAAAACTAAGACCTTTGACCTGTGTGTTATTAAAACTAAACATTTACCAACTGCTGTATTATGGCAAGATGGACCCTTATTGTGGGTTCATCCCAATGCTTCTCCTGCAAAAATTATTAAATGGTATCCAGATGCAGTTGCTCAACTTGCACTACGAGGGTTAAAAGCTGCCATTACACACTTTGGGAAGGAGCCAAAGTTCTTAATAGTGCCTTATACAGCTCATGAGGTTCAGGTATTGACTGCTACCTCTGATACTTGGGCGGTGCTAGTTACCTCCTTTAGTGGCTTGATTGATAATCATTACCCTCGACACCCTGTTTTGCAATTTGCTTTAACTCAAGAGGTAGTCTTCCCGCATGTAACGTCCCAGAAACCACTTGGGATGGACTGGTAGTTTATACAGATGGGTCAAAAACAGGAGTAGGAGCTTATGTGGTTAATAATAAAGTTGTTTCTAAGCAATATCATGAGACTTCGCCTCAAATTGTGGAATGTTTAGTAGTGTTAGAAGTTTTGACAAAATTTCCAGGTCCTTTAAATATTGTTTCTGATTCTAGTTATGTGGTAAATGCAACCAAAATTTTAGAGGCTGCTGGATTGATCAAGGCATCTAGCAAGCTTGCAAAAATTTTTCAAAAAATTCAGTTTGCCTTAATTATCAGAAAATCCCCTGTTTTTATTACACATATTAGGGCTCACTCAGGTCTACCGGGACCCATGTCCCATGGAAATGACCTGGCAGATCGAGCCACAAAGATGATTGCATTTGCCTTCTTCTCAAATTTGGAATTGGCTAAAGAGTTTCATAAGAAATTTCATGTGACAGCTGAAACACTGCGTCATCGATTTGACATAACTAGATAAATTTGGACAGTCAGGGCCACTCGGCGGCTGATCGCCACTGCTTAGAGCCTGATAGGCCTAAGGAAATGGTCAAATGGAAGGATGTCTTGACTGGTCAATGGAAAGGCCCGGATCCTATCTTAATAAGATCCAGGGGAGCTGTCTGTGTTTTCCCACAGGAAGAAAACAATCCATTCTGGGTACTGGAGCGCCTCACGCGAAAGCTCGCGGCAGCTGAAGATGATCCTCCAACGAATATACCTACAACTAATTCCAGTTCTTGCTTGGATCCTTCTAAATCAGGTTCCTAGTATTGTGGGGGTACAACGTTGGGCCATTTTGTCTGCACTCTCAAAGCCTATGCCGGTCAGACATAATTCATTGGTTTTTCCTAAATTTTTCTCGTCCAATACAAATCAGACGGTTTTTCCGCCTAGTCCTGTCTGTGTTTATTCCCCTTTTTTACTTGTTTTGTCCAATAATTCTTTTAGAAATTGTACCAATGAGACATGCTGGATGTCGCAATGTTGGAATGCCAGGCGTTACACTCGTGCCCTGGTTGTTAGAGTCCCGCAGTGGATCCCAATCCCTGTGGAGACTCCATCCACCCTCTCCCTCTTTAGACAGAAGAAAGATTTTGGCATCACCACAGCCGTTGTTACTGCCATTGCTGACTGCAGTCGGCTTGGCAATGGCAGGTGTGGCTGAAGCCATAAACCTTCATGCATCTGCTAGCGCACAATTAAAAGGCGGATTGATGGTTCTTAACCAGCATCTGGATCTTGTGGAAGAAAGAATAGATATTTTATCTCAATTGGCTCAATTAGGGTGTGAAAGAAAAATAGGAGCACTCTGTATTACCAGTGTACAATATGAAAATCTTACCCGAGCCACTAATTTGTCCAGAAAATTGTCCCTATATCTTGCAGGAAATTGGTCAGAAAGATTTGAAGAAACGAAGAGCTAAGGGCGGCGGTGGCGACCATTCTACTCGAGTGGATTTATCGCTCACAGATGGCTTATTATCCTGGGTTTCTTCCGCCTTTTCTTATTTTAAGGAATGGGTGGGCATTGGGATGTTTGGTGCTGCCCTGTGCTGTGGTTTAATATTTGTCCTCTGGTTGTTCTGCAAACTCAAAACCCAACAAAAACGTGACAAGGTGGTGATCGTACAGGCGCTAGCCGCTCTGGAGCAAGGCACCTCCCCCAAAATTAATGTTTGACAAGGTTGCCTCTGTCTTTGCAAGCAC
>JAEOAE010000123.1:0-17041 GCA_036365155.1 Meriones psammophilus
AACTTAGAAAAACTCAATTCGGCAGTGAAAAATTACGGGCCTAATGCCCCCTTTACAATTTCCTTGTTAGAAAGTTTGGGCGGAGAAGGATTTTTAACCCCTGGAGAATGGCTTACAGTTGTTTAATCGGTTCTTACGCGTGGCCAATTTCTCTCCTGGCAGGCAGATTGGATTGACCGCTGCCGAACTTTAGCGAATGCCAATGCCAAAAAATTTAAGTCCCCCTCTGCTAAATTGGACTCTTGAAAAACTAATAGGCCAGGGTAAATATTCATCTGAGACCCGCCAACAAAAACTTCCCTTGGGATTATTGGCTCAAACCGCCAATGCTGCACTGGCAGCCTGGCGATCTATACCCTCTAAAGGGTCAGTCTTATCTCCATTACATAACATTGTTTAGGGCAGTCAAGAAGAATTTAGTGATTTTATTGGCTGCCTCCTCGAGGCCGCTGAGAGGACCTTGGGTCCCGGACAGGATGAGAATCAATTACTCAAACAACTTGCCTATGAAAATGCCAATTCAGCCTGCAGAGCTGTCCTGCGTGGAAAAATCAAAGATAAAGACCTCCGTGACATGATTCGCATGTGTCAAGATGCAAACCCTATTCTTCATAGAGTCTCACAGGCAGTTAATCTGGCAGTCGGTGCAGTTGTCCAGCCAAACAATTCACAAAGGCAAAGTTGTTTTAAATGTGGCCAAAACGGACACTTTGCACAACAATGTCCTCAAAGAATTGCCACCCCTGGGCTTCAAGTCCCCGTACAAACAGGAAATATTCTGCCACTCCCCACCACTGTCTGCCCTCGCCGCCGCCATGGTAAACATTGGGCCAATACCTGTAGATCTAAAACAGATATTTCAGGCAATCCCCTCCCACCGCTATCGGGAAATGGGATGAGGGGCCAGCCCCGGGCCCCCCAACCTGTAACCTTTCTGCCGGCCTCGGGAGACAGCCAAATACAACACAACCAGACTGCCAACCAACCTCCTGCCTCCGCAGGGCAACTCCCAGGAGTGCAGGACTGGACTTGTGTGCCTCCGCCGATTCAATATTAAACCCTGATGACGGAGTTCAGATTATTTCTACTGGGATTTTTGGACCACCCCCGCCTAAAACTTATTACTTATTTTTAGGAAGAGCCTCTGCTACCCTAAAAGGCATCACCATTTTTCCCTTGGTGGTAGATAATGACTACATGGGAGAAATAAAAATTTTGGTTAGTAGTTCACAGGGACCCCTTTTTATTAAACAAGGACAGCGATTGACCCAGGCCCTTCCCCTACCTCTAGATTTATCCGCCCCTTCATTAAAGCCTCATCGAGGATGTTCTATACCAGGGTCCTCAGATATTTATTGGATTCAAGAGATCACCCCAAAACGTCCCACTCTCAAACTTGAGCTCAATGGAAAAACTTTTGAGGGCATTCTAGATTCAGGGGCTGACTCCACCATAATCTCACAAAATGCCTGGCCTACATCTTGGCCCCTCCAGCCCTCAATGACTCACTTACAGGGCATTGGTCAATCCATTAAGACCCTTCAAAGTTCCCAGCTTTTAACATGGAAAGATGCTGAGGGAAACTCTGGACATGTTAAACCTTTTGTAGTCCTGGGCCTCCCAGTCAATCTCTGGGGGAGAGATATTTTAACTCAGATGGGAGTCTTTATGTTTAGCCCCTCAGAAACCATGACTCATCAAATGCTTGAACAAGGATTTATTCCTGGAAAAGGACTGGGCAAAAATAATCAGGGTGCCCCAGATCCTATTGCAGTCACCCCTAAAATGTCCAGGACAGGTCTTGGTTATGACTCCCATTTGTTCTAAGGGCCATTGCTCCTCCTGTACACTAGGCAGACAAAATAACCTGGAAGAGTGACATCCCTGTCTGGGTAGATCAATGGCCCCTTCCACAAAATAAAATAACGCCTGCCATGCAGTTAGTGCAGGAACAGCTAACGGCTGGCCACATTGAACAATCCACCTCCCCTTGAAATACCCCCATTTTTGTCATTCAAAAAAAGGGAGGAAAATGGAGATTGCTCCAAGACTTAAGAGAAATAAATAAAACTATGATGCCCATGGGGGCCCTCCAGCCTGGCCTCCCCTCACCAATAGCTGTCCCTTCGGGCTATGCAAAAATGGTTATAGACCTTAAAGACTGCTTCTTTTCTATACCTTTACACCCAGAAGATTGCAAGCGCTTTGCTTTTAGCCTCCCCATTATAAACTCTGTGGGACTGTCATTACGTTTTCAATGGAAAGTTTTACCACAGGGAATGGCTAATAGTCCAACCTTGTGTCAAAAATACATAGCACAAGCTATAGATCCCTTTTGGCTCCTTCACCCAGATCTTTATATCATTCATTATATGGATGATATTTTGCTTGCAGGGCCCAATATGGAACAATTACTAAATGTTAGCGAAAGTTTGATTAGTGGACTCCAAGATTATGGACTTCAAATAGCCCCCGAAAAGATACAAATTCAGCTCCCTCATTTATTTTTAGGTTTTGAGCTATTTCCTAACAAAGTCATAACAAAAAATTCAGCTGAGAAAAGATTCCCTTAAAACGCTTAATGACTTTCAACCACTTTTGGGAGACATTAATTGGCTGCGACCATATTTAAAGTTAACCACTGGAGAATTAAAACCTCTATTTGATATATTAAAGGGGGACACCGACCCCTCCTCTCCAAGGGATCTTACCCCGGAGGCTAAGCTTTCTTTACAAATTGTTGAAAGAGCAATTCAAGATCAAAATATTAAATATTACTCTCCTGCTTCCCCCTTGTGGCTACTTATTTTCCCTATAACCTTTTCCCCTACCGGCCTCCTGTGGCAGAAGAGACCATTATTTTGTGTTCATTTACCTGCCTCCCCTTCTAAAGTTTTGTCTACATACCCGTCTTTAGTGGCACAAATTTTAAGATTGGGTCGAGAATATTCCTGTAAATTATTTGGAAAAGATCCTGACACTATTTGTGTCCCTTATATTGCCTCTGAAGTTCAGTGGCTTTTACAGCTTTCTGGTGAGTAGACCGTTAATTGTATTTCCTTTCAAGGAAAAATAGACAATCACTACCCTGTTGATAAGCTGGTTCAATTTTTGTATAAACAGCCCATTGTTTTCCCCAAGCGAACCAAGAAATCCCCCATCTCTGGGGCTGTATTGGCCTTTACTGATGGCTCCTCTTCTGGGATTGCAGCCTTTAACATTAATAACAAAAATTTTCAGTCTCAGACTAAATTTACCTCAGCACAACTTGTTGAATTAGCCGCCGTTATCCAGGTTTTTAAAGTTCTTGCTGATCAACCATTTAATCTTTATAAGGATAGTACCTATGTAGCCATGGCGGTTCCCCTTCTTGAGACCATTCCTTATATTCGCCCTTCTACAAATGCTTCACCTCTTTTTGCCAAACTTCAATAATTAATACTAGCAAGAGATGACCCTTTTTTTATAGGACATATTCGGGCACATTCGGGACTCCCCGGACCATTAAGTAAAGGAAATGAACTTGTTGATCAGGCCACACAGAATATTGTTGTAACTGGCATAGTTGCCACCATGGCCTTGCCCGATCCAGTAACTCAGGCACAAGAGGCTCATCAGTTACATCACTTAAATGCCCAGACTCTTCGACACGTTTTCCATCACTCGAGAACAGGCTCGACAAATCGTTCAACAATGTCAAGGTTGTCTGACACTTCTGCCTGAGCCGCATTTGGGGGTAAATCCCCGAGGTCTCACCCCCGGAGAGCTATGGCAAATGGATGTGACCCACTATCCACCCTTTGGCAAGCTAAGATATATCCATGTTTCCATAGATACCTTTAGTGGATTCCTATGTGCCTCATTACAGACCGGGGAGGCCACAAAAAATGTTATTAGTCATAT
This sequence comes from Meriones psammophilus, assembly GCA_036365155.1. Lineage (NCBI taxonomy): Eukaryota > Metazoa > Chordata > Mammalia > Rodentia > Muridae > Meriones > Meriones psammophilus. The sequence goes on from JAEOAE010000123.1 coordinate 3,904, forward strand.
TCTTGCCTGTTCTGCCTTTATGCCCTTACCTAAGATTATTAAAACAGATAATGGGCCTGGTTATACTAGCTCCAGCTTTAAGCAGTTTTGTGCTCAGCTTAATATTAAACACCTTACAGGCATCCCATACAATCCCCAAGGACAGGGCATTGTAGAAAGAGCACATCAAACCTTAAAAAACATGCTTACTAAATTACAACATTCTGGAGGAGTATTATACCCACTTAAAGGTAATTATTTTAAGACCTTGTTAAATCATGCTTTGTTTGTTTTAAATTTTTTAACCTATGATAATAATGGAAAATCTGCAGCTGATTGGTTTTGGCACCCTATCTCGGCTGATTCCTATGCTCAGGTCTTATGCAAAGACCCTCTAACCTTTAAATGGTCTGGACCCGACCCAGTACTCATTTGGGGAAAAGGCCATGCTTGCATCTATGACTCCAAAGATCAAAGTGCTAGATGGCTTCCTGAAAGGCTAATTAAATTGGTTGACCCTCCCAGGGAAATCCCTGAGAAAGATTATCATTGTGCTTAATTACAAAACCATGAACATTCTACAGACCTCCCTTGTTATATGGTTGGCATCTTGGCTGGTGGTAAGTGCCCCCTCATCATATACAGTTTATAATGGGTTATACAAAATCAGGCTGGGGATGTAGTCAACTCCAGCTCCCACATCAGAGCCGAGCCACACTGACCCAATCTAGAGGTCTACCTTTGCACCCTCGCCCTTGGAGCACACCCTGATTGGGGGACGGCAGAAGTCCTTTACCGTCCAGGATCATCTGCTCCTCAGTTGCAGGCACGCCATCCTACAATCCCCGGCTGCTGCAATGATGTTGAAAGAGCTGACCTACATGGCCAGTTGGCAATGTATGTCTGCCCAGGAAACCATAGAGACAAGAGACTCAATCACAAATGCGGCTGGGCTGAGGATGCCTATTTTTGTGCATCCTGGGGTTGTGAGACTACAGGAGATGAATATTTAAAACCCTCCTCATCCGGGGATTACATTACTGTTAAAAGAAAAAGTCGTTACCCCAGTGCGACCCCTAATCATATCCCAGACCAACTAAAACAACAATGTAATGCCACCAATAAAGCTACAAAAGGATGGTGTAATCCCCTCCTGATCCAGTTTACTAATCAAGGAAAAGAAAAAGATTGGATAGGCCGAGGATATCAATGGGGACTTAGAGTATACATGTATGGAAAAGATATTGGTCTGATGTTTAAGATAAGCTTAACTAAAAACATTCCAAATAGAGGCACTGCAGCCATCGGGCCTAATAAAATATTACATCAGCCTGCTAAGCCTGCCCAAAAGAATAAGCCCACCATTCTGCCCACTATTACCATGCCATCAGTAATTGCTCCCTTTCAACCTACCATCCCTGATGGCCCTCCCTCATCCACTGATCTCATTATCTTCTTGGTTAATGCTTCCCTTGAAGCTATTCATAATACCAGCCTACCCGAATACCAAGAGTGCTGGATTTGCTTTCCCCCCACAGCTCCCTTTTATGAGAATATTGCCTCCTTTGGAAACCCCATCCCCACTAATGATGCCAATTCCCTTTCATGAGCCACTGATACATCCATCTGGAGGCCTCACTCTTAGCATGGTATCAGGCTTAGGACATTGCTTACTAGGACCAAATATGCTTCCCCCTGCTTCTTTATTACAAGTTTGCAATCAAACCTCTGTTGTAAATAATTCCTTCACCTATACTAAAGCTCCTGATAATACTTATCTGGCTTGCTCTCTTGGATTAACTACCTATGTAGTTAATTCGGTGTTTTTACAAAAAGGGATTTTTGTGTAGTTGTTTCCATTTTTCTTCAGCTTTTTATACATAATTCGGATAATTTTCTAAACTTTTGGGAGAGAAAAACCTATTCATCAAGAACCAAGAGAGAGCCTCTCACAGCAGTTACACTTACTGTCATCCTTGGCCTGAGTGCCACTGGGGCTGGAACAGGCATTGCTTCTCTTGTTACGCACAATTAACTGTTGCTGTTGATAAAGATATCCAAGAAATCCGCCAAGGAATGCAAAACCTCAAGGATTCTCTAGCCTCCTTATCAGAAGTGGTTCTCCAAACTGGCGAGGTTTAGATTTGGTCTTCCTCAAAGAAGGTGGACTGTGTGTAGCTCTCAAGGAGGAATGTTGCTTTTATGCCGATAAGACCAGATTAGTACAAGACAGTCTTGATAGAGTCAAACACAGTTTGGAAGAAAGGAAAAGAAAGAGAGAACAACAAGAATCCTGGTATCAAAATTGGTTCTCTACTTCTCCCTGCATTACTACCCTGCTCCCAAGCCTGTTGGGACCTTTTGTTGGCATTCTCTTACTCCTCTCCTATGGCCCTTGGACCTTTAATAGATTAACCAGCTTTGTTAAGTCACAGGTAGATTCAGCAATGAAACCCGTTGCGGTCCATTATCATCGCCTGAGCACCACGGAGGACCCCCTCCCCGTGGACTCCACCATAGACAAGAGCGGCACAACACCTCAATGTCTTGACTTCTCATCCCTCAAAACAATTGGGGGGAGGTCTTGGCTTCGCCTGTTAGTTAGGGACAAATAAGTGTGGAAGTTTCCCTAATTGTTCCTGCAGCTTCCTAATTAGCTGTTATAATTGGCTAACGTTTACTGTGGTAAAATGTGATAAAAATTGACCAAGATTGGCTTTCCAAATTCTCCATGGCCACTTTTGGGCGAGCTATCTTATATCTTGTGGGCAGGCAATCTAAAAAAGTGTTACTTTCCACAAAGTGAGTGGTCTGGTAAGTCAGAGACGGAATGAACATATAAGCCTTGGTCCACCTAAGACAGGACGACCTCACCTGGAGGAGGCCGCTCCCATGACGGGTAAGGCCCGAGCCTTGTCATTCTAGAAGGCTCAGACCCCGTTTGTGCCCCATGTTTGCATTGATGACTGGTGGTTGCGGACTTGGGCCCTCAAAGCAGGACCTGAGTGCTAGCCCCCAAGTCGTCACTTCTGGGGGACGCAATCTGCCTTGCCCGCAGGTCTCTAACATTCAACCCTCTGGCCTCACTACCACAGTTTCCATCCCCTATCATAAAATTAAAAATTTCATTTGGCAAATTAAAAACAATTGACCCCGATTTACAAAGTTCCCCACCTTACGAGCTGCAGCAAATCATCCCTTTCCTCCATTTTATTTAGACTAGAGAGGGGGAGATGTCAGGGACCACCTGTCAGGGACCACCAGTGGGAACTCGTTAACTTCAGGGATCACCTGTGGGAACTCACCAACTTGCCCCAAATTTCCCATTCCCTTACGTGTGGTAAACATTGGCAGCAGCAAAGATGTGCTCACAGAACCGTAGCTTACCACAAGATCTTTCCAGGCCCCAGGCCAAGAAGAATCTGTAACTTTCTTCCCACCCTACTTCCTCATTCTGTACTTCCTCATCTTGAACCCTTTTTAAAACCTGATTTTGCTCAGTAAAGTTAGTCCTTGACAAGCACCTGTTTGCTTGGACTCGTTCTTTCTCTCGCCCATCTTTTCGCAGGATCAGATCCTCCTCGACCCCCTGAATAATTTAGCCCCGCAGGCTGGGGCACATTATACAGAGTGAAAGTATGCTGTCATTAAAGGGAATTTTCTTTATTAATCTTTTAATTGTGTGTGCAGTGATTTCTTTTTGGAAAGACATATTAATTCTAGTACAGCTGCATCTTCAGCCTCATAGAAAAATGTTTCTGAGACAAACTATGCTGACTCAGGTCACCTTGATCCCAGTTTGTCTTTCCTCAAGGCATTGAACATGTTTCTTCTTCATGAAACTTCCTAAAATTCTTTAGTTAAAGGGCTGTACCACAACACAGTTTTAAAATTACTCATATGGATCATTTAATGAAGTCTCCATTTCATAACAGGAAAAGGATTTCCATGTGGAGCTTCTATGTTCAGACCAGAATAGGAGGAACAGTTATTATGTACACTTCAAGGGGAAACAGGAATAGGCAATAGCTAGATCACAGACTAAAGTGTTTTGTTGTTGGTGTTGTTTTATGGTTTTTTGTTGTATTTGTTTTTGACACTGGGTCTCTCTATGTAGTCCTGGCTATCCTGTACTCACGTTGTAGACCAGGGTGGCCTGGACCTCATGGAGTCCACCTACTTCTGCCTCCAAATTGCTGGGACTAAAGTACACACCCCCACTCCCTCCTTGATCAGACTAAAGTTTAAGGCAGTCAGCTGGAAGGGGTAGCATTATGAAGAAGGACCAAATTGAGGAAGGGGAATGTTTTTTTTTTATTTGTAATTTCCTAATATTTATTTATTAATTCATTAATGTGAATGAAAAAAGATCACATTGGTGGATGTACAATTTGGGTCAGGTAGCTTAATCCATTGAATATTGAATTTCGAATTAAGGGACTGTCTTATGCCCATATGTACAATCCTCATTGACACTGTTATGTTATGTCAGTTCAAATTTGAGACAAAGGCTATTAGCTAAAACTGTGTCTGTCAAGTTATAGGTCTAAGTAGCTAACATTGTACACAGGGACAAGGTCTAATAGTATCTTATTAATGGATTTGCCTCTACCACAGAATGGCCTATTCTTTTTCAAAGTAAGTATGTTTATGTGTTTTTTTCAACTCTGAGTTTAAGAACACTAGCTGCTCTTCCAGAGGTCATGATTTCAATTCCCAGAAACCACATGGTGGGGCACAACCATCTATAATGAGATCTGGTGCCCTCTTCTGGCATGCAGGTGTACATGCACACAGAACTTTGAATATATAATAAAGAAATAAAAATTTTTAAAAGTCAGTTGTTGGTATTGTTAAATTTTATTTTCTTGATGCATCACTGCTCTAGTCTCTTATTAGTTAATATTTTCTGATAATACCCAGTCATTAAGAATTTCATTCATTTTTCTCTAGTGCTTTGATATTTGTTTTTGTTTAAAGCAATGTCTCCTGTAGATCAGCCTTTCACATGTTATGTAACTGAGACTTTCTTTGCAGACTAAATGCTGCCCCTACTGCCCAGTGCCTAGAACATAGTCCTGCAGCTCTTTTTAGGTGGGGCCTGACTGGTGAATGTGAAGTAAAAGAGACCAGTGAATGAATGTCCACTGAGCACTCTGATACTTTTTGGAGGTGGGCAATTACAAATAAAGAGTGACCTGTGTAAGAATTGAGTTCACTGACCTACATTGAAGCTGATGTAGTCACAACACAGAAAGGGAGGGGGAGGAGGGAAGATGGCAATGAGTCAGGTAATCAATTTTAGATGGTCAATAAAAGTGAAAAATGTACATTTGGGAGGAGTTATACACAAAGGGAGTCAAGAATATGGATTAGTTGCTGAACTTGTTTCTGGAAAGCAAATATCTATAGTTGCACGAGTTCAAACAACACAGAAGTTCTGGATAAAGTGCTGTGGTAGTGACTAACAGGAACGTTTCTCCTTCCCCATTTGAAAATGTACAACCTGAGAGAAAAGTTGTAATACTTGGTGTGCTCTAATACCTATTATAAGTCCCTGAATAATATTGGACTGTAAAACCATTTTCAACTTTTAAAAATAATTTTTGGGATTATAGTGAAATTGTTTTAACCTTTTCATTCCTCTCTACTCTTACATCTCAAATGCTGGGATGAATGGTTAAGGTGGCTACTTAACAATCAAAGAAGATGTGACTGTCAGGTTCTCCCAGCATCTCTCAGTCCTTACCTGTTACAAGGTATGGGTGTCATACCCAGATCTCTAGCCCAGGAGTTGAGCTGCCCTCCTCCCAGCTGTCTTTCTTATGCATTCCAACCATTTTGGTTACCTGGTATTTTTCATTTATCATTTACCCTCCTGGCCTTTTGTTCTGGCTCTCCACTTTTTCTCTCTCCTCTCTTCTCACATGGCTCAAGGTCATGTCATATCTAGACTGTCCCAGATGTTCCTGTATCTGACTCTGTTCTCCTTTCTATCTGTAATAACTTTCAATTCCAACATATCAAGGAACAGCCACGTCCTTTTTGTTTTATTTTTCATTTTCATTGAGCCCCTATTAACTATTCCTTGCTTTCAAAGTCATGGCCATTTGTTTCTTTAATGGTTGTTACTGTTTGGCTTTTTGACTGAAGTTTCACTGAAGGACTTCACAACTATGAGGTAGAGATGACTGCACTGGACACTGATTCTGTAATGCAATGTGCAGCATAAATGACCTGTATCTTGGAAGATGAGCTGGTGCCATGGGAAAGTGGAAGACTGTATTTTAAAACATTTCCAAGATGAGGGTGTTGCAGGATATTTGATCCCAGTGTGATCCCTTAGATTGTAAACTGTAAAAACCTGAGCTTTGTTTAGTGTGGTTGAGCCCTAACACAAACCTTAATTCCAAGAATTTTCTGTTTATTCTAAAAGGTGATTATTTTGGTGTTCTGTCAGCCCTAGAACATACCTTTAATTCAAAAGCTCTCTGTGCACAGGATGAAATAATGTTAACCCTAGGTCAAGAGGCAAAGCAAGAAACCAGCTGACAGGGATTAAAAAATTAAGAGGAACTTTCAGCTGAAATGTATTTAAGACAGTGTAAAAGTGGAAGGAGTTTTAGCTTGGTAGATTTTTGGGCTTTTTGAGCTTTGAGCTAGAAAGCCTTTGGCCTTGGATTATTTTGGCCTGTCCCCCTGAGCTGTCATCTGAACTGGTGAGATTTTGGGCTTTTTCCTCTTGGAGGTGAGGTGAGTACCAGGGTCAGATGGGTGCTTTCTCTGCCTCTCTGCGCTGCAGGTTTTAAAATCGAATAAGGTTTTAAAATTGAATAATTGGGATTTTCATTTTTTTATAACAACACTAAAGTTCTGTGTGCCCATAGGGGTTAGGCAAAGCTAGAATGCCTCTGCTATCTGCATCATTTGATCTTTGATCCACTGGTAGAGGAGCTACTACTCTCCTGAGACTCAGCTGTATTGTTCAAGCTAAATGAGGGACTCTGGGCAGGCCTAGCAGTCAGGAGCAACAGTGGGAGGTAGTTTATGGGTTTGTTCTGGGATTTTCCTCTGATGTAGCTCTAAGAGCTGTGAGTGAGACCAGACCCATGTCATGCTGAGTGTGGGGCCATTGTCCCCAGGCCAGGAAGAGCAGGCTGCTGAGCTATCACAGCCTGATCTGCTTTGAATGAGATGGACTGTGGTTCAGATTGTGGTTCAGGCTGTGGTTCTGTTGTTGGTCTCCATGTGGTGATCTCAGCAGAGAGACCCTTGGCCTGACCATTCCTGAGTGTTGATTGTCCAGAGAAGTGAGGATTTTTTGCGGCCTGGGCAGTAGAAAGTTGTGGTGCTTATAATATCACTATCTAGTGTGCACACACAGGCATTGGTTTTGCAGTGGACAGACTGGAAAACTGAAGGTCTCATTTCTAGAAATGATGAATGTTGTATTCCACACATGGTTTTGTTTAACAAATTTTACAAATAGTTTTGAAACTGGAAGAAAAGAGGTGGTGGTGGTCATCTTTCAGCAATACTTGATTATTTGTTTTTGATTTTTTTTTTTTACCTTCAACTACCACTAGTCACAATGGCATGATTTAGAGAAATTCAATTCCAGGGTACAAAAGGAATTTCTGAGATGTAGAGATTTTTGTCAGTGTGCCTGGTTTTAAATAAGTGGATAGGGCAGATTCTACATCTTGTGACATAATCCATGCAGCAGGAAACAGATACTAAATTATTCTCCAACATTTTTTGTGTGTGAGTGTTGGAAAGGGCTGGGCTGTGCCTGAACCCACAAGGGGACATGAGGGACTGCAAGCCATAGCCCATCTTTATGATCACCTCCATTTTCCAAGAGACTTCCAGAGCAAAAGGACTCTCTGTAAAGGAGGTTAGTAGTAGCTGGAGGGTCAGAAATATAACAGTTTAGGTGTCACTTTGTGTTTGTCTTATAACAGTTGTGAAATCTGTGTTTATTTAATTTGTATTAATTAGAAAATCAAATGTATCTCTGGTCCAGTGGACATTTTTCATGTTAGCATTTCCTTAGGTCTTTTCATGTAAACTTGACTATATTTTAGGATTATGTTTTTGGCTTTTTCTCCCACCCCTCATTCTTTCACAAACACTGTACACATTCTTGATTATTGAAGTTTGTGGTAAGTACAGAAGTCACATCATGCCAGAAGATTATCAAATTCATGACAATAGAATCATCCCTTATTTTTCTGTTTTCCTCTGTTTCTTACCAGGTGGCTTTTCTTATATGAGATAGAGATTTTGGATTGTTCTTTAGCAATCACATAAAGACAATTTGCACTTATGTCTGTAGAAGGCAGAAGAGATAACATGAAGGTGAGTGATACCAGTTGGCCAGTTTACTCCTTCTCTTTTGACATTTTCTTTTGGTGATCTGTCATTTTCTTCAGAAGTTTCATGTGTCCAGTGGTCTCCATATTCTTTAGTTGGATGATTTTATTCTCCTGAAAAGATTTAAATCAAAACCCTGCCCCATCCCTAATTCGGGGGTGAGGGTTGTACCTTTTTAGGCATGTTATATCTTTTATAGGGCAAAATGATTTTTTGAAAATAGAAAAAGTATAATATCTTAATTAAAGTTAAAAAAATCTTTGAAAGTTTACAAATATACCTTAAAGTGTATTTATTTCTAGATAATAAAGGGCATTCACTTTGATTTTCAGCCTGCCTTTTACAAGCAGCTTTTAAATAAAATCACTGTAAATCCTATGTACCTGCCTCTGCCTCCCAGGTGGTATGTAAAAGTCATGTGCCTCCAAAATGCTGGGATTAGGGCTATGCTATAAACCACCAACACACCCTGTCATTGTAACTCCTGAATTTAGAAAACAACTAATTAATAGAGAACTGCTTGTCTCTGCTGGGATTAAATGCATGGTCTATCACCACGCTGCTCAAATATGTTATATTCACTCCAAATTATTCCAACTCAAACAAGTTTATACCTTTGAATTTACTTAAAACATTTTAAACCTCTTAACTGTTTTTAATATAAAACAACAAAAGTATCTTTTTTTATTTAAGAAGAAAACTTTAGTCTTTATTAAGTTAGTTTGGACTGAATGACCACACTGTCTGATGAACAGTTACCTCTGCTTATTCAGGAGATCTCTACTATTCAAATCTAATCAATTTTGATATCCACCTTTCTTTTTCTGTGGAAACATTCAGTTTTACCAGTGAAGACACAGTTCAGTAGTTTCTAACTGTCTACTCCTTTTAGTTATGTTTACTTCTTTTTTTGTTCTAGAGTATTTAGGTGTGCTGTTAAGTTGCTACTAAGAGATCTTTCTGATTATTTTTCTGAATGTACTTAGTGGTATGAACTGTCTTCTGGTCAACACTTCCATTGTGTACTATGAGTTTTGATATGTTGTGTATTTATTTCATTGACTTCTAGAAAGTCTTTAATTTCTTTCTTTATTTCAGTTTTGATCCATTTTTTTATTCAGTAGAGAGTTGTTCAATTTCTATGAGTTTGTAAGCTTTCTATTGTTTTTGTTATTGGTGATGTGCTGCTTTAAACCTTAGTGGTCTGATAGGATGCAGGAGGTTATTGCAAGTTTCTTATATCTTTTGAGACTTCCACTGTTCAAGTATATCATCAATTTTGGAGAACAATATATGAGTTGCTGAGAAGAGGGAACAATCTTTTGTGCTTGGGTGGATGTTCTGTAAACATCATTTGGTATATTTAGTTTTTTGATGTTAGTTAGCTGGAGCATTTCTCTGTTCAGTTTGGTCAGGAGGACCTGTCCATTGGTGAGAGTGATATATTGAAGTCTTCCCTATCAGTTTATGAGGCCAGGATGTGATGCAAGCTGCAGAAGGGTTTCTTTTATAACTTGGGTGCTCTTATGTTTGGGGCATAGATGTTAAGTATTGAAATGTTATATTGCTGGATGTTTTTTTTTTTTAATATGTCATGTTTTTTGCCATCTTTTGATTAGTTGTTTTTTTGAAGTCTGTTTTGTTAGATATTAAAATTGCTATATACAAGCTTGATACTCTAGTCCATTTATTTGGAATATCTTTTCCAACACTTTACCTTGAGATAATATCTATCTTGATGTGAAGCTGTGTTTGATGTATTTAGAAGAAGGGTGGATTCTGTTTTATCATCCATTTTGTGAGCCTGTGTTTTTATTGGTGAATTTGGGTCAATGTTATTAAGAGATATCATTGAACAGTGATTGTTATTTTTTGGTGGTGGTGGTGGTTTTAGCACCTTGAGTGGGGCTGTATTTATAGATACATATTATTTAAAATTGACCTTTTTATGGAACATCTTATTTTCCCCATTTGGTGATTGAAAGTTTCTGGGCATAGTTAGTAATTTGTGTTGGCTTCTGTAGTTTTTTTTTAGAATCAGAAGCATTCTGTCTAAGTTCTTCAACTTCTAGCATTTTTACTGAGAATACAGGATTAATTCCAATAGATCTGCCTTTTTTTTTTTTTTTTTTTTTTTTTTTTTGTTTGTTTTGGTTTGTCTGATTGGTTGGTTAGTTTGGTTTGTTTGTTTGTTTTCATTTGCAGCTTTTCATATTCTTTCTTTGTTCTGTATATTTAGCATTTTGATTATTCTCTGTTAAGAGGACTTTCTTTTCTGGTCCAGTGTCTTTGGTATTTTGTATGCTTCTTGTGCCTTGATAGACATCTTCTTCTTTAGGTTAAGAAATTTTTCTTGTATGACTTTGTTGAAAATGTGTTCTGGACCTTTGATCTCATCCTTCTTCTTCTAATCTGATTATCAGCATGTTTTGTGGTATCATAATGTCCCAGAGTTCCTGGATGTTTCCTGAAAGTTTGAATGTAGACCAGGCTGGTTTTGAACTTACAGCTCTAACTCCAGTCAAGTGTTGGGCTTAAATCTAGGCCAACATGCCTGGCATCAACATCACCATCATTGGGTGCTGAGCATGGAATATAGAGTTTTAGGTATTTATTTTGTTTTGTTTTGTATATGTAAGCATAGGTTATTGTGTTGATCTTCATCAACATCTTGCATTTGAAATTTGGCAGGGAGTATATTTAATTTCTTAGGATGCCATTTATTCATGACACTAACACTATCTTAGCTTTCTGAGTCATTGAATTGTAGGTGTGTGACACTCTTTACCTGTTTATTTGTTTTATTTTTTTTTTTTTTTTTTTAGTTTGTTTGCTTTATTCACATTTAATTTATTTTTAATTTAAATTTGTTTTTTTATTTATTCTCTGACATGAACTCGAGTCTTTGATCACCTCCTCTGGGTGGTGCAATCTTTGAAGGCCACAGAGGAAGATGATGCAGCCATCCTTGATGAGACCTGATAAGCTAGAAGGGAAGGAATTCCTCCCCAATTGGGAGACTAGAGAAAGGGCATAGGGGCAGAAGAAGGAGGGTGGGTGGGACTGGGAGGAGATGAGAGAGGGGGCTATGGCAAGGATACAAAGTGAACACATTGTAATAAATAAATTAATTAAATTAAAAAAATAATTTATCCACTTAACATCCCAATTGTAATCTTCTCCCTTGACTCTTCCTTGTCTCACCCTCCATTCTTCTTTCCCCTTATCCCATTTCCTATATCTCAGATACAGGGATCCCCTCCTCTCCTACCATCTGAACCCAGCCTATCAAGTCTCACTAGGACTGCCTGCATCCTCTTCCTCTGTGGCATAGCAATGCCCCCTCCACCAAGGGGAAATGATCAAATAGCAGACAACAGAGTCCATGTCAGAGCCAGCACCTTCTCCCCTTACTATGGATCCCACATGGAGACTGAGCTGCCTATCAGCATCATCTGAGCAGAGGTCTGGGTCCTCTTCATGAATGGTCTTTGGTGGGTACATCAGTCTCTCCAAGTCCCCATGGGCCCAGATTTGTTGTCCTTGTTGGTCTTCTTATGGAGGTCCTGCCAGCTCTGGGTCTTTCTACATTCTATCCCCCACTCTATCTGTGATTCCTTGTGATCTACCCAAAGTTTGAACTGTGAGTCTTAGCATCTGCTTTGAACCCCTGCTGGGTAGAGTCTTTCAGAGAATATGTATGTTAGGCTCTCATCTCATCCTATTCCCTCTCCTCTGTCACTTCTGATGTCGATTCTATTTGCCCTTTTGAACAACAATTGACCATCCTCCATAGGGTCCTCTTTTATTTAGCTCCTTTAGGCCTGTGGATTGTAGTATGTTTATCCTGTATTATGGCTATTATCCACTTACAAATGAGTATATATCATGCATGTCTTTCTGGGTTTGGAATAACTCACTTAGGATGATCATTTCTAGTTCCATCTACTTGCCTGAAAATTTTATGGTTTCCTTTTTTTTTTGTAAATACCTGAGTAGCATTCCATTGTGTAAATGTACCACAATTTCTGTAAAACAATGGTTCAGTTGAGAGACATGTTTTTTGTTTCCCTGTTCTGGCTATTATGAATATAGATGCTATGAACACAGTTGAGCAAATATCTTTGTTGAATGGTGGAGCATCTTTTGATATATGCCCAGGAATGGTATAGCAGGGTCTTGAAGTAACACTATTTTCAATTGTCTGAGAAAGCATCAGATTGATTTCTAAAGTGGTTGTATAAGTTTGCACACCCACCAGCAATGGAGGAGTATTCCTCTTTCTCCACATTCTCATTAGCTTGCTGTCACTTCAGGTTTTGACCTTAGCCATGATGGGTTTAAGATGGAATGTCATTTGCATTTCCATGATGACTACAGATATTGAGCATTTAATGTCCACCATTTGATATTCCTCTGTGGAGAAATCTCTGTTTAGTTCTGTACCCCAGTTTTAAATTGGATTATTTGGATTATTGAGTTTAATTTCTTGAGCTCTTTATATATATTGTTTATTAGCTCTTTCTGTTGTATGTAGGGTTGGTGAAGATCTTTTGTCAGGCTGTAGGCTGTCATTTTGTTCTATTGACAGAGTTCTTTGCTTCATAGAAGCTTTTTGTTTCATGAGATCCTATTCATTAATTCTTGATCTTAGAGCCAGTGTTCTTGGTGTTCTGTTGAGGAATTTATCATCTATGCCAATGAGATCAAGCTCTTTCCCAATTTTCTTCTAACAGATTTAGTGTATCTGGTTTTATGTTGAGGTCTTTGAACAACTTGGACT
>JAEOAE010000472.1:0-16814 GCA_036365155.1 Meriones psammophilus
TATTCTCTCCCTCCCTCTAATCCTAAGCAATTCAGAAACATCCCTGGTTCCCCTTACTAGGGTACCTACTTGGAGAATGAGCTGCCATGTGTTACATATGTGCATGGGTTCTAGGTTATCTCCATGCATGGTCCTTGGTTAGATTATCAGTCTCAGAGATGACCCTTGTGCCCAGAATTTTTGGTTCCGTTGCTTTCCTTGTGGAGCTCCTATTCCTTCCAGGGCTTTCTAACTCCCCCTTCTTTCATAAGATTCCCTGCACTCTGCCCAAAGGTTGACTATGGATCTAAGCATCTGCTTTTATACCCAGGAGATATTAAAGATCTCCCATGCTCATGGATTGGTAGGATTAACATAGTGAAAATGGCCATCCTGTCAAAAGCAATCTACAGATTCAATGCAATTCCCATCAAAATACCAGCACAATTCTTTACAGAACTTGAAAGAACAATTCTCAACTTCATGTGGAAAAACAAAACAAACAAACAAAAAAACAGATTTGCTAAAATAATCCTGTACAGCAACAGATCATTTGGAGGTATCTCCTTCCCTGATCTCAAGCTGTACTACAGAGCAGAATTAATAAAAAGTGCATTGTACTGGCATAGAAACAGAATGGTGGATTAATATAATTGAATAGAAGACCCAGAAAGAAACCCACACACATACATATATGTGATTTTTGAGAAAGAAGTCAAAACCACACAATGGAGGAAAGACAGCATCTTAAACAAATGGTGCTGCACCAACTGGATATCTACACTAAATGCAAGTAGATTCATATTTATCACCCTGCACAAAAGTAAAGTCCAAGTGTATCAAAGACCTCAAGAATAAACCAGACACACTATTCCAGAAAATGTGTTACCAGAAAAAGTGGGGAAGATCCTTGAATTTATTGGTACAGGATACAACTTCCTGAACAGAAGAGCAATTACATAGATTCTGTGATCAAAAATCAATAAATGGGACCTCATGAAACTTAAAAGTTTCTACAAAGCAAAGGACACTGTCATCAGAACAAAATGGGAAAGGATCTTCTCCAACCCTATATCTGAAGATGCTGTGTAAGATGAACAATCTTCATTCAGAAAGGCAAATGGACAGACATTAGAAGAGAGAGAAAACAGGTAACAGGGCAGGGGCCTACCACAGAGGTCCTCTGAAATACTCTACCCAGCAGGATATCAGAGTAGATGCTGAAAATGTGAAATTTAAAAGCACATATGAATGGGGCTTAAGAGAGTTTGCCATACCGAGAAAATACCTAATCCCTAAGTCATGATTACAAAAAGAGGAGAAGAAAATATCAGCCAAGGCATAGAAATTATCTTCAGTAAAAGTACTGAAGAAAATTTCCAAAAGCTAATAAAACTGATGCCTAAGAAGTTATGAGTGGGAGGAGGCGCAAGATGGCGGCGCCGGGAGGACTCTCATTCTGAGCAGCAGCAGCAGGATCAGCACAGTGACCAGTAATAAGAACTCTCAGCCATAAAACACAGTCATTGTGTTTCCCAGGTGAGAGGATACCCCACAGTGGGGGATTCAATCAGCTTTTAACTCACCCAGCTAAACCACAGAAGAGATCCCGGTTCCTCTGGACACTTGGCTGCCGGCCGCCAGCCCCAGCCCCAGCCCCAGCCCCAGCCCCAGCCCCAGCCCCAGCCCCGAGCCACAATCCAGTGTCTCTGGTCATGGTCCCAGACTGAACCGTGAGCACCACACTATCAGAGACTGGAATTTTCAGTCGAGAGATAACCCCAGGGTACAGGAAACGATTGGGACCGGCCTTAGGTCACCCAGACATCCCCTGGAAAAGACTCGGGTTCCACGGGCACCCCAGGACCCAGCCCGGAGCCAGAGCTGGGGACCCAGGCTCCAGCACCACAGAGCTCTGCCTGTCTGCGCGCCTGATTCGCCACCTGAGATAGAACTGTGGGCACCAGGGCACCAGCGAAAGAGTTTCACTGTCCGGTGCAAACACACAGGGAGGGAAATGGCTGGTCTGATCTCAGAGCACTCAGCCAACACCCCCAGCCTGAAAAGGTCCCCGGAAAATTACCCAGCTTAGAAAGGCACCCAGGCTTCCAAAGACCGCAAAGGCAGACACAGGCAGTTTCTGCGCACCAGACAGCTGGCGGAGACTGAGCAGTGTGCACCAGGGCAAAAAAAGACACTGGGAGTCCGTGATTCCAGAGAATCCACAGGGAAGGAAGGAAACTGTACTGACTTAAATCACCCAATCCTTCCCTAGAAAAAGTCTAGCAGACTAGCAGACTAGTGGGGCCATCATTCAGCTGTGCTCCAGACACAGGCACAGACAGTTGCTGCACGCCTGATGTCCAACTGGGTCACAGCAGCTGATCATTAAATTTACAACAATAAACCCAGAAACAGGGCAGCTGCCCTCAGGACTTCCCTGGGTGAGAGGAGAACCCTCTCGACTAACAAAGACCACAGTTACCACTCAAGTCTATATCCCTGAGGTGAGCAACTCCTGAAAAAACACCAGCCATCCAGGGACTATACCCAAAAAGCTGAGAAGACATCCTTCAGGAAAAACCAGCTTTCTGCAAAGGGGACTCTCTCCACCACAGGATCCCCAGGAACCACCAGAAAATAACCCCAAACACCTAAGATAGCACAATGGGTAGAGGCCAGCGTAAAAGCTCAAGCAACAAAAGACAGAGCAATATGGCATCTACAGAACCCAGTTACCCAGGGGCAAGTAGCCCTGGACACCCCAGCATAACTGAAATCCAAGAAGATGACCTAACAACTATGTTCATGAAGATGATAACAGAGGAAACAAATAAGATACGTAAAGACATAGAGGAAGATAAACTCAAACAGAATATTGCCATCCGTAAAGAAATAGAGGAAGCTGCAGCCAAAGAGTTTATGGCCTTTAGAAAGGAAATGCTTAAAGCACTGAATGAAATGAAAGAAACAGAGTTGAAGGAACTAAAAGAAAAACAGGAAAGTACAATCAGACAGGTGAAGGAAGTAAACAAAACAACTCAAGACCTGAAGATAGAATTGGAAAAATTAAAGAAAACACAAATGGAGGAAATAATGGAAAAGAAGAATCTAGGGAAGAAAACAGGAACTACAGAGGTAAGCATAACCAACAGACTACAAGAGATGGAAGAAAGAATCTCAGGTGTAGAAGATACAATGGAAGAAATCGATGTATCTGTCAAAGAAAATGTTAAATCCGAAAAATTCCTGACACAGACCGTCCAAGAAATCCAAGACAATATGAAAAGACAAAACCTAAGAATAATAGGTATAGAGGAAAAAGAAGACTCCCTTCTTCAAGGCCCAGAAAATATTTTCAACAAAATCATTGAAGAAAATTTCCCCAAGCTAAAGGAGAGGCCTATTAGAATTCATGAGGCCTACAGAACACCCAACAAATTTGACCAGAAAAAAAAATCCTCCCGCCACATAATAATCAAAACAGTAAGTATACAGAACAAAGAAAAAATACTAAAAGCTGCAAGGGAAAAAGGCCAAGTAACATATAATGGGGCAAACCCATTAGAATCACACCTGACTTTTCAACAGAGACTATGAAAGCCAGAAGGGCCTGGACGGATATCATGCAGACCCTAAGAGAACACAGATGTAAGCCCAGGCTACTATACCCTGCAAAACTCTCAGTCCTCATAAATGGAGAAAACAAGATATTCAATGACAAAAACAAATTTCAACAATACCTACAAACAAATCCAGCATTACAGAAGACACTAGAAGGGAAAATACAACCCAGGGAAAACTAGCTACATTCAAGAAAACACAGGAATTAAATAACCTCACTTCAGTAAAACAAAAAGCAACCAAGCACACAACCTGATGACCACAGCCAATATCAAAATCAACGGATCTAACAGCCACTGGTCATTAATCTCTCTCAACACCAATGGACTCAACTCTCCAATAAAAAGACACAGATTAACAGAATGGATACTTAAACAAAACCCAGCAATCTGTTGCATACAAGAAACACACCTAAGGCACAAAGATAGACATTACCTGAGGGTAAAGGGTTGGAAGATGACTTTCCAAACAAACGGACCCAAGAAGCAAGCAGGAGTAGCCATTCTAATATCTGATAAAATAGACTTTCAACCAAAATTAATAAAAAGAGATGGGGAAGGACACTTCATACTCATCAAGGGAAAATTCCACCAGGAAGACATCACAAACCTGAACATCTATGCCCCAAATACAAGGGCACCCACATTTGTGAAAGAAACATAGATAAAATTTAAAGCACATATAGATCCCCACACATTAATAGTGGGAGACTTCAACACCCCACTCTCAACAAAGGACAGGTCAACAAAACAGAAATTAAACAAAGAAACGTTGTCTCTGACAGAGGTCATGAATCAAATGGACCTAACAGACATTTACAGAACTTTACACCCAAACACAAAAGAATTTACCTTCTTCTCAGCACCTCATGGAATCTTCTCCAAAATAGACCATATAGTGGGTCACAAAGTAAGCCTCAACAGATACAAGAAGATTGAAATAATCCCTTGTATCTTGTCTGATCACCATGGAATAAAGCTGGACCTCAACAATAACAGAAATAGCAAAAAGCCTACACACACATGGAAACTGAACAACTTGTTACTAAATGACAGCTGGGTCAGGGAAGAAATAAAGAAAGAAATTAAAGTCTTTCTAGAAATCAATGAAAATGAAGACACAACATACCCAAACTTGTGGGACACAATGAAAGCAGTGCTAAGAGGAAAGTTCATAGCACTAAGTGCCTTCAAGAAGAAATTCGAGACAGCACATTCAAGCAACTTAATGGCTCACTTAAAAACCCTAGAAAAAGAAGAAGCAGACACACCAAGAAGGAGTAGACAAATAATCAAACTCAGGGCTGAAATCAATCAATTGGAAACAAATAAAACAATTCAAAAAAATCAATGAAACCAAGAGCTGGTTCTTTGAGAAAATCAACAAGATCAACAAACCCTTAGCCAAGTTAACTAAAAGGCAGAGAGACACCACCCAAATCAACAAAATCAGAAATGAAAAGGGGGATATAACTACAGACACTGAGGAAATCCAAACAATCATTAGGACTTACTTCAAAAGTCTATATGCCACAAAATTTGACAATCTAAAAGAAATGGACAATTTTCTTGATAGATTTGACTTACCAAAGCTGAATCAGGACCAGGTAAATCAACTAAATAGACCTATATCCCCCAAAGAAATAGAAGCGGTCATCATAAGTCGCCCATCCAAAAAAAGCCCAGGACCAGATGGCTTCAGCGCAGAATTCTACCAGACCTTCAAAGAAGAGCTAACACCAATTCTCTTCAAACTATTCCACAAAATAGAAATAGAAGGAACATTATCAAACTCATTCTATGAAGCCACAGTCACCTTGGTACATAAAACTCACAAAGACTCAACAAAGAAAGAGAATTTCAGGCCAATCTCCCTTATGAACATTGATGCAAAAATACTTAATAAAATACTTGCAAACCAAATCCAAAAACACATCAAAGATATTATCCACTATGACCAAGTAGGCTTCATCCCAGGTATGCAGGGGTGGTTCAATATATGGAAATCCATCAATGTGATCCACCATATTAACAAACTGAAAGAAAAAAAACCACATGATAATCTCCCTAGATGCTGAAAAAGCATTTGACAAAATCCAACATCCATTCATGTTTAAAGTATTGGAGAGATCAGGGATATAAGGCACATATCTAAATATAGTAAAGGCGATATACAGCAAGCCTATAGCCAACATCAAAGTGAACGGAGAGAAACTTAAAGAAATCCCACTAAAATCAGGGACAAGACAAGGCTGCCCACTCTCTCCATATCTCTTCAACATAGTGCTGGAAGTCCTTGCTAGAGCAATAAGACAGTTGAAGGAGATCAAGGGGATAAAATTGGAAAGGAAGAAGTCAAATTATCACTATTTGCAGATGATATGATAGTATACGTGAGTGACCCCAAAAACTCTACCAGGGAACTCCTACAGCTGATAAACACCTTCAGCAAAGTGGCCGGATACAAAATTAACTCAAAAAAATCAGTAGCCCTCCTGTATACAAAAGACAAAAGGGCTGAGAAAGAAATTAGGGAAACAACACCCTTCACAATAGTCACAAATGACATAAGGTACCTCGGAGTAACCCTAACCAAGGAAGTCAAAGACTTGTATGAAAAAAATTTCAAATCTCTGAAGAAAGAATTAGAAGAAGATATGAGAAGATGGAAAGATCTCCCATGCTCATGGCTTGGAAAGATTAACATAGTAAAAATGGCCATCTTACCAAAAGCAATCTACAGATTCAATGCAATGCCCATCAAATTCCAACACAATTCTTTACAGACCTGGAAAGAAAAATTCTCAACTTCATATGGAATAACAAGAAACCCAGAATTGTTAAAACAATCCTCTACAATAAAAGATCTTCTGGAGGTATCTCCATCCCTGATCTTAAGCTGTACTATAGAGCAACAGTTTTAAAAACTGCATGGTACTGGCATAGAAACAGAATGGTGGATCAATGGAACCAAACAGAGGACCCAGAAATAAACCCACACACTTACAGACACCTGATCTTTGACAAAGACGCCAAAACCATTCAATGGAAAAAAGATAGCATCTTCAACAAATGGTGCTGGTCCAACTGGTTGTCTACATGTAGAAAAATAAAAATAGATCCATACTTATCACCCTGCACAAAACTGAAGTCCAAGTGGATCAAAGACCTCAACATAAAACCAGACACATTAAATCGGCTTGAAAAAAAAAAAGTGGGAAATACCCTAGAACTCATTGGTACAGGAGAAAACTTCCTGAACAGAACCCCAATAGCACAGGCTCTAAGAGCAACAATCAATAAATGGGACCTCATGAAACTGAAGAGCTTCTGCAAAGCAAAGGACACCGTTATCAAAACAAAGCGACCGCCTACAGATTGGGAAAGAATCTTCACCAACCCTTTATCTGACAGAGGACTCATATCCAGTATATATAAAGAACTAAAGAAGCTGAAAAGCAGCAAACCAAGTAATCCACTTAAAAAATGGGGAACAGAGCTAAACACAGAATTCTCTGTAGAGGAATATCGAATGGCAGAGAAGCACTTAAAGAAATGCTCATCCTCACTAGCCATTAGGGAAATGCAAATCAAAACAACCCTGAGATTTCACCTTACACCCATTAGAATGGCCAAGATCAAAAACTCAAGTGACAACAGATGCTGGAGAGGTTGTGGATAAAGGGGAACCCATCTCCACTGCTGGTGGGAATGTAAACTTGTACAACCACTCTGGAAATCACTCTGGTGCTTTCTCAGACAACTAGGAATAGTGCTTCCTCAAGATCCAGCCATACCACTCCTGGGTATATATCCAAAAGAGGCTCAAGTAAACAAAAAGGACATTTGCTCAACCATGTTTGTAGCAGCTGAATTTGTAATAGCCAGAAGCTGGAAACAACCCAGATGCCCCTCAACTGAAGAATGGATGCAGAAATTGTGGTGAAATGGAATATTACTCAGCAATGAAAAATAAAGAAATCATGAAATTTGCAGGTAAATGGTGGGATCTGGAAAGGATCATCCTGAGTGAGTTGTCCAAGAAGTAAAAAGACACACATGGTATATACTCACTCATATAGACATACAACATAGGACAAACCCACTAAAACCTGTGCATCTAAAGAAACTAAGCAAGAGAGAGGACCCTAACTAAAATGTCCAATCCCCATCCGGAAAGGCATGGATATCAGAAGAAGAAGAAAACAGGAAACAACCTAGGAACCTACCACAGAGGGCCTCTGAAAGCCTCTGCCCTACAGACTATCAAAGCAGAGGCTGAGCCTGATGGGCAACTGTTGGGCAGAGTGAATGGAATTTTAGGTAAGAACTGGGAAATAGTAAGAGCTGGAGAGGACAGGGTCTCCACAAGGAGAGCAACAGAACAAGAAGATTTGAACACAGGGAACTTCCCAGAGACTCATACTCCAAACAAGGACTATTCATAGAGATAACCCAGAACCCCTGCACAGATGTAGCCAGGGCAGTTCAGAGTCCAATTGGGTTACATAGTAATGTGAAGAGGGACTGCCTTTGACATAATCTGATTGGCCTGCTCTTTGATCACCTCCCCCTGGGGGGAGCAGCCTTACCAGGCCATAGTAGAGGACAATGCAGCCACTTTTGATGTAAACTGATAGACTAAGATCAGAAAGGAGAGGAGAACCTCCCCTATCAGTGGATTTGGGGAGTGGCATGCATGTAGAGGGAGGAGGGAGGGTGGGATTGGGAGGGAGGAGAGAGGGGCCTATGGGGGGATGCAGAATGAATAAAGTGTAATTGATGAAAAATTTAAAAAAAATAAAAAAAGAAGTTATGAGTGAATTACTTAATGCCAATTACACAAGACTAGAAAATAAATTATCCAGAATCTATCATGGGGATCTATTCTGTGAAAGCAGTTCTTTAGGAAAGTAGGCTTTCTAGAAGGCGATTTGACATTTTGCATCTGTACTGTGATGCAGCCCCAGAAATGCTTCTAGCCTCAACATGATGTCAAGAGCCATTTATTTAGGGAAGTTCAGTAGGTGTGAGAGTTCTCTGAAAGGTAATCTGGTATTATGCTAGGTCTGTTCCATGATTCACCCCAGAATTTAGTCCAACCTCTGACAACCCAATCAATTTTTGCACTGCTGCATCTCTCTAAAATCTGATATGATGTGAGTTGTCGCTTACTAGGTATTTACCCATTCTGATTGGAAAAAACTTCCTAAATGTTGTTATTGAAGATTCACTGCTGTGTAGATGGATTAGTTCTTGATTATGGAATTCCTGATTTGATTCAACCACTTTTAAAGTTATATTGCTTTAGAACTTCCAAAACAATTTTAGCAAGTTTATGGCTGCAATAAATACCTTTGTGCACTAGGAAACAGGTATGAGGCATATTTGTGACCTCAAATAGCCTTTACTCCAGATGATACCATGATTCCTGGTATACAACATAAATATAGGTATGCTGGTTTATACTTTCCATTAACCCAAAATATAATGGGCTACCATGAAATGTGTAAATTAAGAACAAATATTGAGGTTTTGAAATACAAACTATATTGTTGTAATTCCTCATAACTTGTTAAGTAATAGCAAAATATATTGTCATTTTAAATTAATTTTGTTTGTTAGAATGAAAGACAGAGAAAATTATTGTCCTGAACTCATTGTAAAATAGAGAAGCTGAAAATGTGTAGCCAGGTCAATCCTAATTGAAAAGAGATATTCTTGTAACTTTTAGACCCTTTTCAAACTTTGTCATTCTTAACTCACTATGGATGCATGTAATAGATACATAGAAAAGAAATGTTTGTTTTAAAATATATAACCTGCTGTATTTAGAATTCTTCTGTTTTTTTTTGATTAAATGCCCTTTTACTATGAGGTAATTTCTTTGTCTCAGAAATATAATACGATAACCAGACAATAAATGAGGGCTGAAGCCTGGTGGTGGAAAATCATTGTGTAGAAACCTGCTAGGTTGAAGCCTGCTAGAATTTGATTCATTCATGAGTATTTTATATGTAAATATATCCATCTGTCTGTATCATATACAGGTTTTACATGAGGGTATGCCAATTTTTTTGTATGTAAGGAGCCACATTTATATCATCCATGTGATGTGTTTAGGAATATGAACAGGTCTATATGTCTGATTGTTTGTCTGCATGTGTGCATGGGTGGATACCTTGGAATCAGCACCCCTGAGCTTGCTGCAGTTTCTACAGAGGAGATGCTAGCTAAAAGCAACATCATCATCATCATATGTAAACTTGTAAAAAATTGTTAAAATTGAACTTTAAAGTTTTAATTATATTCACCATTTCCATTGAGCATTTATGCATGGATGCTGTTTGCTTACTTTCTTCTTTCCTTTTCTTATCAATTCACAAATAAGTGAGTAGAATTAGCACCTAACTGTAGAGGTCTCCACAGAAGCCTGCTCCTTCAGAGGAACTAATCTCAGATCAGGTTAGACTAGAAGCTGCTTTACAATTTTTGTCAAAGTAAAATAAATATAGTCAGTATTAGTTTTCCTCCTTAGCAAAAGTGTAGCTAGTCCCTAATCCTAGAAAATAAATCTTCGGGAGGAGGGGCAAGATGGCGGCGCCGGGAGGACTCTCATTCTGAGCAGCAGCACAGCAGGATCAGCACAGTGACCAGCAATCAGAACTCTCGGCCATAAAACACAGTCATTGTGTTTCCCAGGTGAGAGGATACCCCACGGTGGGGGATTCAATCAGCTTTTAACTCACCCGGCTAAACCGCGGAAGAGATCCCGGTTCCGCCAGACCCTGCCGCCAGCCCAAGCGCCAGCCCAGAGCCACAAGCCAGTGTCTCTGGTCACGGTCCCAGACTGAACCGTGGGCACCACACTATCAGAGACTGGAATTTTCAGTCGAGAGATAACCCCAGGGTACAGGAAACGATTGGGACCGGCCTTAGGTCACCCAGACATCCCCTGGAAAAGACTCGGGCGGGTTCCACGGGCACCCCAGGAGCCAGCCCGGAGCCAGAGCCGGGGACCCAGGTTCCAGCACAGAGCCCTGCCTGCCTGCGCACCTGATTCGCCGCCGGAGATAGAAACGGCGGGTCTGATCTCAGAGCACTCAGCTCACCCCCAACCTGAAAAGGTCCCGGAAAATTACCCAGCTTAGAGGGGCACTCAGGCTCCCAAAAGCCATAAAAAGGCAGACACAGGCAGTTTCTGCGCACCAGACAGCTGGCAGAGACTGAGCCGCCATCACACAGCTGTGTTCCAGGCACAGGCAGTTTCTGCGGCCAGCCAGCTGGTGGAGACTGAGCAGTGTGCACCAGGGCAAAAAAAAAAAAAGACACTGGGAGTCCGTGTCTCCAGAGAATCCACGGGAAGGAAGGAAACTGTACTGACCTGAATCACCCAATCCTTCCTAGAAAAAGTCTAGCAGTCTAGTGGGGCCGAGGCGCCAGCACTCAGCTGTGCTCCAGACACAGGCACAAACAGTTGAGGCGCGCCTGATGTCCAACTGGGTCACAGCAGCTGATCATTAAATTTGCAACAATAAACCCAGAAACAGGGCAGCTGCCCTCAGGACTTCCCTGGGTGAGAGGAGAACCCTCTCGACTAACAAAGCCCACAGTTACCACTCAGGTCTATATTCCTGAGGTGAGCAACTCCTGAAAAAACACCAGCCATCCAGGGACTATACCGAAAAAGCTGAGAAGACATCCTTCAGGAAAAACCAGCTTTCTGCAAAGGGGATTCTCTCCACCACAGGATCCCCAGGAACCACCAGAAAATAACCCCAAACACCTAAGATAACACAATGGGTAGAGGCCAGCGTAAAAGCTCAAGCAACAAAAGACAGAGCAATATGGCATCTCCAGAACCCAGTTACCCAGGGCAAGTAGCCCTGGACACCCCACCATAACTGAAATCCAAGAAGATGACCTAACAAGTATGCTCAGGAAGATGATAACAGAGGAAACAAATAAGATTCGTAAAGACATAGGGGAAGATAAACTCAAACAGAATATTGCCATCTGTAAAGAAATAGAGGAAGCGACAGCCAAACAGTTTATGGCCTTTAGAAAGGAAATGCTTAAAACACTGAATGAAATGATAGAAACAGAGTTGAAGGAACTAAAAGAAAAGCAGGAAAGTACAATCAGACAGGTGAAGGAAGTAAACAAAACAACTCAAGACCTGAAGATAGAATTGGAAAAGTTAAAGAAAACACAAATGGAAGAAATAATGGAAAGGAAGAATCTAGGGAAGAAAACGGGAACTACAGAGGTAAGCATAACCAACAGACTACAAGAGATGGAAGAAAGAATCTCAGGTGTAGAAGATACAATGGAAGAAATAGATGTATCTGTCAAAGAAAATGTTAAACTGAAAAAATTCCTGACACAGACAGTCCAAGAAATGCAAGACAATATGAAAAGACAAAACCTAAGAATAATAGGTATAGAGGAAAAGAAGACTTCCTTCTCCAAGGCCCAGAAAATATTTTCAACAAAATCATCGAAGAAAATTTCCCCAAGCTAAAGGAGAGGCCAATTAGAATACATGAGGCCTACAGAACACCCAACAAATTTGACCAGAAAAGAAAATCCTCCCGCCACATAATAATCAAAACAGTAAGTATACAGAACAAAGAAAAAATACTAAAAGCTGCAAGGGAAAAAGGCCAAGTAACATATAATGGCAAACCCATTAGAATCACACCTGACTTTTCAACAGAGACTATGAAAGCCAGAAGGGCCTGGACGGATATCATGCAGACCCTAAGAGAACACAGATGTCAGCCCAGGCTACTATACCCATAAAACTCTCAGTCCTCATAGATGGAGAAAACAAGATATTCAATGACAAAAACAAATTTCAACAATACCTACAAACAAATCCAGCAGTACACAAGACACTGGAAGGGAAAATACAACCCAAGAAAGCTAGCTACATTCAAGAAAACACAGGAATTAAATAACCTCACTTCAGTAAAACAAAAAGCAACCAAGCACACAACCTGATGACCACAGCCAACATCAAAATCAAGACATCTAACAGCCACTGGTCATTAATCTCTCTCAACATCAATGGACTCAACTCTCCAATAAAAAGACACAGATTAACAGAATGGATACGTAAACAAAACCCAGCAATCTGTTGCATACAAGAAACACACCTAAGACACAAAGATAGACATTACCTGAGGGTAAAGGGTTGGAAGACGACTTTCCAAGCAAACGGACCCAAGAAGCAAGCAGGAGTAGCCATTCTAATATCTGATAAAATAGACTTTCAACCAAAATTAATCAAAAGAGATGGGGAAGGACACCTCATACTCATCAAGGGAAAATTCCACCAGGAAGACATCACAAACCTGAACATCTATGCCCCAAATACAAGGGCACCCACATTTGTGAAAGAAACATAGATAAAATTTAAAGCACATATAGATCCCCACACATTAATAGTGGGAGACTTCAACACCCCACTCTCAACAAAGGACAGGTCAACAAAACAGAAATTAAACAAAGAAACAATGTCTCTGACAGAGGTCATGAATCAAATGGACTTAACAGACATTTACAGAACTTTACACCCAAACACAAAAGAATTTACCTTCTTCTCAGCACCTCATGGAACCTTCTCCAAAATAGACCATATAGTGGGTCACAAAGCAAGCCTCAACAGATACAAGAAGATTGAAATAATCCCATGTATCTTGTCTGATCACCATGGAATAAAGCTGGACCTCCACAATAACAGAAATAACAAAAAGCCTACACACACATGGAAACTGAACAACTTGTTACTAAATGACAGCTGGGTCAGGGAAGAAATAAAGAAAGAAATTAAAGTCTTTCTAGAAATCAATGAAAATGAAGACACAACATACCCGAACTTGTGGGACACAATGAAAGCAGTGCTAAGAGGAAAGTTCATAGCACTAAGTGCCTTCAAGAAGAAATTCGAGACAGCTCATTCAAGCACCCTAATGGCTCACTTAAAAACCCTAGAAAAAGAAGCAGACACACCAAGAAGGAGTAGACGGCTGGAAATAATCAAACTCAGGGCTGAAATCAATCAATTGGAAACAAATAAAACAATTCAAAGAATCAATGAAACCAAGAGCTGGTTCTTTGAGAAAATCAACAAGATCGACAAACCCTTAGCCAGGCTAACTAAAAGGCAGAGAGACACCACCCAAATCAACAAAATCAGGAATGACAAGGGGGATATAACTACAGACACTGAGGAAATCCAAACAATCATTAGGACTTACTTCAAAAGTCTATATGCCACAAAATTTGAAAATCTAAATGAAATGGATAATTTTCTTGATCGATTTGACTTACCAAAGCTGAATCAGGACCAGGTAAATCAACTAAATAGTCCTATATCCCCCAAAGAAATAGAAGCGGTCATCAAAAGTCTCCCATCCAAAAAAGCCCAGGACCAGATGGCTTCAGCGCAGAGAATTCTACCAGACCTTCAAAGAAGAGCTAACACCAATTCTCTTCAAACTATTCCACAAAATAGAAACAGAAGGAATATTACCAAATTCATTCTATGAAGCCACAGTCACCTTGGTACCTAAACCTCACAAAGACTCAACAAAGAAAGAGAATTTCCGCCAATCTCCCTTATGAACATTGATGCAAAAATACTTAATAAAATACTTGCAAACTGAATCCAAGAACACATCAAAGATATTATCCACTATGACCAAGTAGGCTTCATCCCAGGTATGCAGGGGTGGTTCAATATAAGGAAATCCATCAATGTGATCCACCATATTAACAAACTGAAAGAAAAAAACCACATGATAATCTCCTAGATGCTGAAAAAGCCTTTGACAAAATCCAACATCCATTCATGTTTAAAGTATTGGAGAGATCAGGGATACAAGGCACATATCTAAACATAGTAAAGGCGATATACAGCAAGCCTATAGCCAACATCAAACTGAACGGAGAGAAACTTAAAGCAATCCCACTGAAATCAGGGACAAGACAAGGCTGCCCACTCTCTCCATATCTCTTCAACATAGTGCTGGAAGTCCTTGCTAGAGCAATAAGACAGTTGAAGGAGATCAAGGGGATACAAATTGGAAAGGAAGAAGTGAAATTATCACTATTTGCAGATGATATGATAGTATACGTGAGTGACCCCAAAAACTCTACCAGGGAACTCCTACAGCTGATAAACACCTTCAGCAAAGTGGCCGGATACAAAATTAACTCAAAAAATCAGTAGCCCTCCTGTATACAAAAGACAAAAGGGCTGAGAAAGAAATTAGGGAAACAACACCCTTCACAATAGCCACAAATGACATAAGGTACCTTGGAGTAACCCTAACCAAGGAAGTCAAAGACTTGTATGAAAAAAAATTTCAAATCTCTGAAGAAAGAACTAGAAGAAGATATGAGAAGATGGAAAGATCTCCCATGCTCATGGCTTGGTAGGATTAACATAGTAAAATGACCATCTTACCAAAAGCAATATACAGATTCAATGCAATGCCCATCAAATTGCCAACACAATTCTTTACAGACTTGGAAAGAAAAATTCTCAACTTCATATGGAATAACAAGAAACCCAGAATTGCTAAAACAATCCTCTACAATAAAAGATCTTCTGGAGGTATCTCCATCCCTGATCTTAAGTTGTACTATAGAGCAACAGTTTTAAAAACTGCATGGTACTGGCATAGAAACAGAATGGTGGATCAATGGAACCGAACAGAGGACCCAGAAATAAACCCACACACTTATGGACACCTGATATTTGACAAAGACGCCAAAATCATACAATGGAAAAAAGATAGCATCTTCAACAAATGGTGCTGGTCCAACTGGATGTCTACATGTAGAAAAATGAAAATAGATCCATACTTATCACCCTGCACAAAACTGAAGTCCAAGTGGATCAAAGACCTCAACATAAAACCAGACACATTAAATCGGCTTGAAAAAAAGTGGGAATACCCTAGAACTCATTGGTACAGGGGAAAACTTCCTGAACAGAACTCCAACAGCACAGGCTCTAAGAGCAACAATCAATAAATGGGACTTCATGAAACTGAAAAGCTTCTGCAAAGCAAAGGACACTGTCATCAAAACAAAGCGACCCCCTACAGATTGGGAAAGAATCTTCAACAACCCTTTATCTGACAAAGGACTCATATCAAATATATATAAAGAACTAAAGAAGCTGAAAAGCAGCAAACCAAGTAACCCACTTAAAAAATGGGGAACAGAGCTAAACAGAGAATTCTCGGTAGAGGAATACTGAATGGCAGAGAAGCACTTAAAGAAATGCTCAACCTCACTAGCCATTAGGGAAATGCAAATCAAAACAACCCTGAGATTTCACCTTACACCCATGAGAATGGCCAAGATCAAAAACTCAAGTGACAACACATGCTGGAGAGGTTGTGGAGAAAGAGGAACCCTTCTCCACTGCTGGTGGGAATGTAAACTGGTACAGCCACTCTGGAAATCAATCTGGCGTTTTCTCAGACAACTAGGAATAGTGCTTCCCCACGATCCAGCCATACCACTCCTAGGCATATATCCAAAAGAGGCTCAAGCATACAAAAGGAAATTTGCTCAACCATGTTCGTAGCAGCTTTATTTGTAATAGCCAGAAGCTGAAACAGCCCAGATGCCCCTCATCCGAAGAATGGATGCAGAAAATGTGGTACATCTACACAATGGAATATTACTCAGCAATGAAAAATAAGGAAATCATGAAATTTGTAGGTAAATGGTGGGATCTGGAAAGGATCATCCTGAGTGAGTTGTCCCAGAAGCAAAAAGACACACATGGTATATACTCACTCATATAGACATACAGCATAGGACAAACCCACTAAAACCTGTGCATATAAAGAAACTAAGCAAGAGAGAGGACCCTAACTAAAATGTCTAATCCCCCATCCGAAAGGCAAAGAGGATGGACATCAGAAGAAGAGGAGAGCAGGAAACAACCTGGGAACCTACCACAGAGGGTTTTCTGAGGGCCTCTGCCCTGCAGACTATCAGGGCAGAGGCTGGGCCTGATGGGCAACTGTTGGGCAGAGTGGATGGAATTTTGTGTAGGAACTGGGAGAGAGAAGGAGCTGGAGAGGATGGGGTCTCCACAAGGAGGCAACAGAACAGGAGGGTTTGAGCACAGGAACTTCCCAGAGACTCTGTGCTCCAACCAAGGACTATTCATGGAGATAA
>JAEOAE010000701.1:0-17408 GCA_036365155.1 Meriones psammophilus
TATGACAGTAAATAATAGATTAAACAGATCCGGTAACCAAATTGGATAGATAACAGAAAGAAGGGCAGCGGGGTTAAGGGTCCGAGCTCTGGGCTAGAGGGCAGTGTATGCCTGCCATAGCCTATAAACAGGGAGGGACTCAGCGATGCTGGGCAAACCAGGTAGCTAATTCTGCTCTAAACTGTTAAATAGGCACCTCAGCCATTTGTCCCAGGATTTGAGTCTTAACAGTGCCCAGGTCGCCACATCCAGTCTGGTCACAGTCCATCCCACTTCTAACTCGTGGGACTCAGATAGCTCAGCATTCCTAAGGACAGGACAAAGGACCTCACATGCAGCTGATGGCTGCCGGGTTCCATCCAGCCCAGCAAGGACCAACCACACCAGATGCTGCTGCTCAGCCTCCTGCTCCACCACCATGTTGGCTGCCTCGGCCACACACTCACCATGTCGTCTCTTTGGAAGTCGCCTGAAATCCCCTGACAGGAACCAGCAGCTGAGCTCAGACTACAGCACACCGAACATTCCAGACAGCTCAGCTTCCAAACGGAACCTGAAACCTGGCACGTGGAAGATCCTTCCTCTTCTTCTGAGTACAGGATTCGTCTGGAAGTCCTGATTGGCCAGTGAGTCTTGAGCGACATGAGCACATCCCATAGGGTCACAGTGTACTGAAGAGACAAAGCATACTACTTCCTGGCCCAGGAGGAATGAATTCATATTTGCTAATTACAAAGAGCAATGAGACCCTGGCTTAGGGAGGAACCTGACCTTGGAAAAATCTATGCTCCAGGCAGGGATCTTGGATCCATGACTTGAACTTTGCGTCCATATGTGGAGAATCAGGGCCACATCTTTTCCAGATCTGCAGAGATTTCGTTGTCAGTTGAATTTTGCCTGTTGTCTAATAGCCTACCCTTCTGTCTTCAGGCACTCAGGAATCATTTTCCCTTCTCCTCCTCCTAAAATCAAGGTGGATAGTTTGAATAATCCATTACTCAACTTGCAGTGGAGTAAACAGTCTATCCACATGAGGAAGGCTACCCAAAATACTAACAATTTAGAAAGATTTTAGGAAGCAAAATGAGATTGTTCTGTGACTTCACACTGAGGTCCGCTAAACTGAAGATACTTTTCCCCTGGTAGGTATCAGACAACCTTGGGAGAAAAGCAGCAAACAGATGATACACAATTTGGATCAAGCATGTCTTCCTCTGTGAGACTGTGAAAACAAACAAACAAGAAACTGGAAAAACAGAGTGGTATCAGCAAAGGATGTGTAGGTGAACCGAACAGATAGATTGAATCTCTATGGATGTAGCAACTGGATCTATAAGAATTACCCGCAGTTTCTGGTCCACCTAATCCAACAACCTCTGTCTGCAAATGGAAATTTGAAGAATCCAGTAGCCACTCAGACCATGTAGCTGGATGTCTCAGCTGGTCTTCAGTAGATCCCAGAATTCCAAAGATTAGGCTCTACTCCCAGTTCCAAAAAATATGACCTTGATAGCCAGAGTTTGAGCAAGCAGAAAACAAGAAAGAGCTATCATCTTCAATGGAGTTCATATGTGTACACTGCTATCAGAAATGTGGTTTACATGAAAGAGATATCTTTTCACTTCAAATAATACAGATTAATTGCCAGGCCATGGTGGTGCATGCCTTTAACTCCAGCAATCCAGAGACAGACTCAGGCAGATGTCTGTGACTGAAAGGCCCACCAGGTGTACAGAGGGAGTTTAAAGACACACATGGTTACACAGAGAAACCCTGCCTTAAAAAAGCAAAATAAAAAAATAAATATATATATATAAAAAACAAAATCAAGATTAAAGAAGCGGTTTCCTACTTCACAATACCCAACTGCTTGGGATTTAGTTAACAGAACTAGCATAAGTAGTGGCCCCTACCACTACCTTGGATGGTCTCACGAAACCTCTACCCAAATTTCAGCTGGGAAACTCTGACCCTCTTTGGGACATAATGATCAGTAACAATCAGGTTTTAAAAGATTCAAGATCATATCAGACTGGATCCTGTTGACTATGCTACAGTTCACACCCCCTAAATATTAAGGGATTGGTTTAATTGATAATTATACCAGTGAAGATGATTCCAGCAGTGTTGATGGAAGTGTGCTGGGACATAATGGACTCTTCAATCAGTGTCAGGACAAGAAGATTTTTTGGGACAGGTACCATCATCCACCTGGCATCCATGTAACATTACTCTGAGTGTTCCATCCTATCAGACCAACACATACTTCAGTCCACCCAGCCAGGGATGGTGGGCTTGTGACACTGGGCTCACTCCTCACCTTTATAGCAGCATTCTGAACAATGCCCAAGGTTTGTGTAGTCTAGTTCAACTGGTTCCATAGATTACACATCATTCAGAAGATAAAATAACTAATGTCCTTTTGGGAATGCCAGGAACACTGAAATGACTCGGTTCAAAAGAGAACCTATGTCATTTACTCTGGCTCTGATCCTAAGTGCAGGCTTGGCTGGGGCAAGAACAGGAGTTGCAGTTTTAGCGGTTCAGAGTAAAAATTGTAATGCTTTAAAGGCTGATATAGACCAAGATATTCAATGCCTAGAAAATTCAATCTCCCAACATGAAAGAAGTGTTGACTCTTTGGCTGAAGGGGTTCTAAAAATAGAAGAATGTTAGGCCTTCTATTTTTACAACAAGGAGGCTTATGTGTGACCTTAGAAGAAGAATGTTATTTTTATGTCAACCATTCTAGAGGTATCAGGGAATCTTTAGCTAAGGCCAGAAAAAGTCTAGAACAAAGGTGAAGAGAGAGGATTCTAAAGAATGGTTTGAGTCCTGGTTTGATTCATCCCCCTGGCTGATGACTCTGATATCTACTCTCCTGGATCCTCTTTTTATTCCTGTACTACTTTTTACCTTTGGTCCTTGCATCTTAAAGAAGCTTCTACAGTATATGAAGCAGAGATTGGGAACAATAAAGTTAATGCTTATGAGATCCAACTACCACTAATTGCATGAAGGTGCCCATGATTCTTCATGAGAAGTTTCTAGTATAGGGGCAAATGAGAGAACAAGAGCAGAACTACTCTTTCTTGTTTTTCAGATGCCATTTTGAATGGCCCTGTCCTCTAATTGACCCAAGTTCTCCCACCAGGAACCCTTGTGTGTTTGCATAAGACGTGTGTTACTGGTGGTCTCTTGGGGAGGATCTCCAGATAAGGCATAACACCAGCACACAATTATCTGTAATAAAGAAAGCTCCAAGTCTGTACAACTTGTGCAGGCAGATAAATTTGATGATGTAACAGAGTCAACCAGGTGTTGTTGATTGTGAAGTAATGAAAGGCTCTTTGACAAGTGCTGAGGCTTCTGTGATTCAGCCAGAATACTTGGAGACAGGTGAAGAGGAGGCATCCATAAGACTCATAGCAGTACAGAATCCAGCATGCTAGGGATGAGAAGAGCACCAAGAACAGCAGTAAATATTGGATTGTTTGTTTGTTTGTTTGTTTTTTGGAGTTGACTGGGCTTACAGATAAGCTGTGTGATGTGTGCACAGCAAAACAGGAAACAGAGAGCTGCCTAGGTCCTTCAGAGAACAGAAGATTATGAGTTTCAGATATTACACACTAAGGTATTTAACATGCTTATATTTTGGTTTGGGTTTCATCTGATTGTGATTTGATATTTCTTCCCTTTTAAGTAAGATTGGAAGGATAACATTTTGTGCAGGGATAATTTTATTATTTCAAATAGATAAATAATGCAGAGTATACACAAAGATGCTTTCCTATTTTCTCCTGTAGTATAAAGGTAAAAGTCTCAAATTCTGTAGTCTTTGGCCGTGCAAAATTTACTGTAATGAAGTTTGTATACATGGCACAATTGAACATTAAATAAATTCAAATCAAGAAATGTGTTTTACAAATATATGTTAAATGGAAGAGGAAAGCAACATATTCTTTACATGTAAGGGCTTTTTCCTTATATAATTTGAAGTAAATTCCTTAAATACATTGCATTGTCTAAAACTTTTAAATAATGATATTTTTGCTAAAAATGAGCAATATAATTTACCTCAAATACCAAATGCATAACAGCTGAAAAAATATACACATTACAACATGGAAGGGAAAAAAAACTAAGACTTGTAATGTATGTGTAAAGAAATTCATTATTTCTCCATATTATTGGTTAAAAGCTCCTTGATCTTTTCCACAAAGAAATTGTGGTAAGAGGATATAATGGATCACTTCTGTATACAACTGTGATGTTCAGGTAACATCCTTTCCCCAAGGGAATGGCTCAATCTTTCCAAAGCATATTTTATAAAAATTAACTGTATTCACTCAGAGTTATATGAAATTATAAGATTCTAATAAAACTTATAAATGCCTGTACCTTATATTTCATATGTAATCAATAAACTTTTTAAAAATTGTACAGCTTATACCTGCCTTGACACTGAAAAAGCTCATTTCTTTTATAGTACTCATACATTTGTGCTTTAGATCTCACCAACTGTGAGATTAGTGGATGGTTTTATTTTTTTCAAGTAGTGTCTTAGTCTCAGTTTCTTCTGACACTATTGGTAATAGTAAAATCAATAGTATGATTTGTTGGAAAACAATTTCCCCAACTGAAAAAGAGATATGTATTAAAGAACAACAGGAAAACAGAATGCATAATTGGTAGGATCAGAAATGAAATCCCCCACTGCACATAATTATGAAAACACTAAATGTACAGGGCGAAGAAACTACTGAATGCTACAAAGGAAGAAAAGCAAGGCTTAACCAATAGACTAACCAATGACCTTAACATAGATATTCTGAAATATACAGGTGGAAGCAATTCTGTTTGCAGCACACAGTCTAGAACTCACATTTGCTCCACAGGGGCTGTACTAGACTCTGCTTCCCAAGAGGCTGAGCTTACAGATATGATCCACTATTCCCGGTTGCAAATGTCGTTTTGCCTTGATAAA
This sequence comes from Meriones psammophilus, assembly GCA_036365155.1. NCBI lineage: Eukaryota > Metazoa > Chordata > Mammalia > Rodentia > Muridae > Meriones > Meriones psammophilus. Next base: position 4,988 of record JAEOAE010000701.1, read on the forward strand.
AGTTCTTCCAGGTACCATTTAGAGTCACTCAAAGTTGTTGTGTTTCCTATCATAAGCTACACGTTAATTTTATATTCTGTTTTAGGTTCAATTTTGTCATAGCTAATACACAATTATAATGATACCTGAGACTCTATTGGAAATTCACTCCTTTTTATTATCAAAGACATTTGTGAAATGTTTCTTCAAGATTAAACATATCATGCATTCCTGCTGCTGACTCATGCTTAGCAGTGTGGCAGAAAAATGATTCCATATGGAGTCAAATGGCTAATGATAGAAGTATTGTTAGTTTATTGTGAAAACAAAGGACCCATGGAGCCTCCCAAGCCTAACTACTGTAAAGTTCCAGATTTCCATCCTGACTAGTGTTGGAGGCACATGATGATGAAAATTCTACAATCGTCTCTGGAACTCAATTCATATATTATACACAGTATATATAATCTATGTGTTAAAAATAAATCAAAACAAACACATATCATACATCATGCAAGTCTTGTGTCCCCTGATAGTAAAATTGGCATAGTACCCTGAAAGCTCAGTGAGAGCAGGAAGTTAATGAATGCCTCCATATTCCTTTATGCCACAGTAAACAGTAAGTCACATGGCATTTACTTTTTTATCAAAGCATTAGTAAAAACTTGGATAATTCATGGTTGCTTCCATGGTGGTTAGGTCACCAGCCAAAATAGGATCAAAACACAGGATTCTCTTGCGCTCAGGTCAGTGTGGTGGTTTGAATAAGAATAGCTCTCAAGGCTCCTGTGTCTGAATGCTTGACATGTTGGGAATGGCAAGGTTGAGTAGTGTGGCCTTGTTGTAGAGGGTATGGCCTTGTGGGAGGAAGTGTGTCACTTGGAAGGTGGGATTTGACTTCTCCTATGCTCAAGCAGGCCTGGGGTGGTTCTGCAGCTGACTGATCAAGATTTAGAACTGTCAGCTCCTTCCCCAGCCCCATCTCTGCCTGCCCATGCCATGTTTCCCTCCATGGTAATCATGGACTAAACCTCTGCAAATGCAGCAAGCTCCTATTCAATATTTTTCCTTTCTATGTGCTTCCAAGGTCACCGCAGGTTTTCATAGCAACAAAACCATAAGAAGAGTTAGCTCACCTTCAATGGATGGTGAGCTCAACACTCATTAGTCACATGGCCCTGTGGGATACATGATTTAGATGAGTCCAGTCAGACTCCCTTTTCTTTATAAAACCATGTTAGTTTGGCCTGGATACAGGAGGAGAAGATTTCCATGGCTGGGGAACAAAGGAACAAAGGAAAGAATTCTGTTGTCTCAATCAGAAACTGTGGAGTCCATATATCTTAGCACAGGAACTGCAACTGTGGAAGCAAAGCCTTGTCATCCAGGGATTCTACCTCCTTAGTACCCAGACACAAGAGGTTGCCTGACCCCACTGTATTGTGGTTGACTGTGACAGGGCTGAGTTCAGATGGATCTGGGAACTTTTATAAGAGCTAGGATTTAATACTTTGGGAAACACGTTTTCTGAAATAGTGTATCATAAGTAAAATATTGGCAGTTGGTGTGTGTGCATGTGTCACTTTTCCTCAGGAAAGCATTGTCATATGGCATTGAAGGCAGTCAAAATTAACCACCCCAAGAGACTGCCATTGACTGCAGAACTGACCTAAATGTTCCCATCATTTTCTGTGGGGACTGGTAGGGAGGGAAATTACAGATAATGACACACACACAGAGGATAGAGACTTGAACCAAAGTTTGATGCCTGGATTGAAACCTAAATTGAAAGCCTTGAAGTGTTCAATCTCTCCCTAGTCAGGGTAGGGCAGGTGAGATAAAGGAAGCCTGTCACACAGCAAGAGAGGAGTTGGCTGCCATGAGCTAACAGGAAATGATTCCTCTCTTCAGTTTATCTGTTTCTTTCTTTTTCTCTAGACCTATCTCTACCTTGGTGGCTCACCCATGTTGGTTTACATTTTGCTCAATGTCTTTTTATGTGATTTCTTGCACCCAAATTTCATATCAAACACATGTCCCAACCCTGAGATTACCCAATTAACAAAGCAGTACTTTTTGGTGCTCCAAAGTATTTCTTAATTTTGGTGTATGCACAGATGGTTCTTGTTGCCCGGGTAATTTCCTTGGACCTCAGTCACTATAATGTCTAGAGACCTGCACCCCCAAGGGTTCTTTTACTCACCTGGACAATTCTCAAGTTATAAGGCCATTACAGAAGCTGGTGGGAGGCATTTTTCTGCAGAGGATGATTCAGGTGGTTCCTTAACTGACTTACCTTCCGAGACTAAAATATTAATTGCTACAAATATTTGCCTGGATAAGACTACCTTTTCTCTTCATCAGGAGGATGTGCTTGTAAAAACGGAACTCTCCTAGTTGGGAGAAGAAAAGTTCCTCAATAGCAACTATACTTGGTTTTATCCTAAGGAATGTGCTGACTGAATTTTTTTTTTTCTCCAAAATTTGTGGTCAGACCTCACAATCCCCTTCACAATGTGAATATGAAAAGAACTGGTGCATATGGAAAGAAGGAGGAAGGGGAATGAAGACATTACTCCAGGGGGGAAAAAAAAAAAAAACTGATCCTGGTCATCAAACACCTAGAAAACAGTCATGTTCCTGGGAAGGAAGAATATTATGCTGGATGGAGGACATGTTGAGATTTGAATTCCATATGTTAAATACAAATTTTACACATTTTGAGAGAAAAGACTTATGGTTGACATTTCTTTTTGTATTTATTTTAATTTTTATATTCATTTTACATCCCAATCAAAGTCCTCTCTTTCCTCTCCTTCCTGTGCCTCCTTCTCACCTAGTCGTCCCTCCACTTGTCCTCAAAAAAGGGAGCCCTTTTCTCCCTAGGACACATCAATTCATATCAAGACTGAACTCCTCCTCATCCTCAGGCTAGGCAAACTAGCCTGGTAAAGATGAATTAGTGAAAATCTGGCATCACAGTCTATGTCATAGACAGCACTTATTTCTTACAAGTATCTGTGTGGCTGCATCTGTAGAAACCATAGATTAACTGGAGAAGCATAGCAGGCTATTCTGATCATCCCCATGTGTGGAGAAAACTCTAAGGAGGGATGCCTCTCTATCTGGAAAAAAAAAAATCTTAGTTCCTGGAAAGTCAGTAACCCATTTCTTTGCATATCTGTGTTTTTCAATTGTTGCTCTGTTAGCTTGTGGTTTTCCTACTGAGATGATTGAAATGGCTAATACATTGGTTTTAAATTGTTAAAAATTTGTATACCTTGTGTGGGTGTGTTCCTTGACTTTAGCTGTCAACATTACATAGCTTAGCATGATCTGATGGAGTACCAACTGGGGGTTCCCCAGATGAGAATCACTTGTGGCTATGTTTGTGGGTGTCTACAGTGGTTTTGAATTCAGGGGCAAACCCCAGGCACTGATGGTGGAAATTTACTTCAACTTGTGGCCTGGGCTGGTTAAGAAAACTTACAGAGAAGTAGACAGTTACCTTGTAAAAGAACATAGCAACAAATAGTGTTCCACCATAATCTGTGCCTTCATTTGATAACCTGAGTTTTTTTTCCTGAGCTCCCTCAATGTTTGGGGCCTGCCAGCATCAGCCAAAGAAGCCGATTCATCACGTGAGTCATTTTTGGTTATTGGCGTTAATGACAGCAACGAAGAAGAAAGGTAGAACAAAATTTGTTCCCTCAAAAAGTGCTTGTCACTGTCAGCAACTCAGAATATCGTTGTTTGGACCAATATGTAATATATAAAAAATCTAGATATCAAAAGCCATTGCCTACTCAACATGGAGCTTAATGTTGCTTTCCAGGAAGAACTGAACTGAAAAAAGAGTGGTGAGAGTAATACAGGCAATGCAGGTCAAGGTAATGAGGATTCAGTGGAAAATAGTCACCAGGAAAAATTTGGCTACAGGTCTTGTGGTAGTTTGAATGATGATGGCCTTATATATGATTATATAATTGAAGTCTTGGGCTCAGTTAAGGGAACTGAGTGAGGAAAATTAAAAGATATGGCATCATTGGTTAAGGTGTGTCTCTCTCTGGAGTCTAAGTATTCTCAAAGAGAATAGGGTAGGAGGGACAAGCAGGTGAGAGAGCTTTCACCTCATAATCTTTTGTCTATTGTCTGAGGTAGAGGGCCAGTAGAGGGCACTGCGCTGGTGGAGTTCATGGAGAGAAGTGTGTGTGAGAGAGAAAGAGACAGACAGACACAGCCAGAGAGAGTGATGAGAAAGACAGACACAAAGAGAGAGAGAGAGAGAGAGAGAGAGTACTCCGCAGGTCTACGTCTGTGTGTTGAGCAGGTAGGATGATGTTCGTGTTACGGGTATCTAAGTGCTCCCAGTCTGTGTGTGAATCTCTCAGTCAGTAGAACGGGGAGGCTGTGTCCATGGAATATAGGATTCTCCATTACCTTTTGTGAAGTCCTGAGTTTTTTCCAAAACACAGAGCCATCTCCTCAACCCTGAGAAAGCCACATTTTACAGCTTTGTATGTCTTTCATTTATATGGATGCTTTGAATTCATGTGTCTGTGTGTCCTACCTGCAAAGGCCAAAGAGGACAGCAGATCCCTTGGGAATGCATTTACAGGGTATGTTTATCTAGCTTGTGATTCATGAAATGGAACCTGTCTTCTATAACAACACCCAATGCTATTAACTCCTATGTCCTTTATAGCCAATTTTTATTTATATTTAATTTTACAGATGTTAATTAAAATGTATTACACCATTTCCCCTGTTCTTATCCTTTCTCCACCCTGTTCCAAATTCTTTCCTTCCAATGTCATAAAAAAAGAATGTGTGAATAAGTATGGACTGATGTATATAATCAAAACTTATTGAGTCCATTTATTTGGCTTTTTGGGTAGCGTTTGTGTGCTTAACCCTTTATATGGGATATATAAATAAGGAATTCACCCCTGCCTGAGGCTAATTCTCCCACTTCCAAGAGTGTACTAATCTTCAATGCCCAGAATGAGTCTGACTCTGAAGTCACCTGAGCTGTCTTGGACAGGAAACAGTAGCAAGAAAAGGGTGGCAAATTCCTTAGGTAACACATGGTGCTGATATGGCCTGGATGTTCTGGGGATGTAGGGAGGACTATGGACATTGGTCTTACCCAATCAGTCTCCGTTTCTATTATGGACCTCCCATTATAGCATTGACCTTGGATATTTGCTTGGATGTCATTGAAATTTTGAAGTTCCTGCCAATTCTTTCTGAACACCATGAATATAGGCCTGTGTGACCATGCCTGGCTTAGGTGGTTTCAACCTCAGAGATTTAGCAGACTGTTGGGATGAGTGTAATGAGTAGTTAAACGTAAGTATACATACGTATGTCTGTGAAGCAACTGTTCACTATCTGATGAATAAGGACAGAACTCCGATTTACTATGATGAATGATAAAAACTCAATGTTAAAGAAAAAAATAGTTTTCTTTGTAGTTGTAGGAGAGGATTTTAAGCCAAACAACTGTAACTGAAGAAAGATTTTTTTTTCTTACTGGAGTTAAGACCAGAGCCTGTGTCCTTCCTACTATGACCATTTGAACTCAGTGATTCATTCTCAATAAGCCCATTGAAAGCACTGAGTTACTGAGGTAGACCATGCCCAACTATACTGCAGACACTAAGAAGGCAAGGTAAGCAGATCTAGTATGTATACTAAGTTACAGGTAGGCCTGAGATTCATGTTGAGACTATTCTTTCAAATGAAAAAAAAAAAAAAAAAAAAAGAAAAAATCAATGATTGAAAATGAAATCACCTTTAATTATTTATTTATTACAATTTCTTCATTTTGTGTTCTGGCTGTATGCCCTTCCAAATCCACCCATTCTCACCCACTTCCCATCTTCCCATATGCACTTTCCCTAGTTCACTGATAAGGAGCTAGGGAAAAAAAAAAAACACAATGGTTATAACACAACTTATTAATGAAAACTGGAAACATATTAACATATTTCTTCATTGTGACTAATTTTGATCAGTGATGAATATAAAAGGTTTTACTTTATCTTTCATCCTACAAGTGAAATTTGGTAATTGAAGACATGATAATGCACTTAAAAGCAGGCTTATTGCAATCAGTTCTCAGAGGGTTCCCAGTTCCTAAGGAACTGAATGGAAGCTCCCATGCAGAAAACATAAATGTGGCCAAAGAAGAATGTGTAGAGAGAAAGAGAAACAGAGGGAGCAAAAGAAATAGAGAACATACAGAGAGTAAACAGAAAGCAGAGAAGAAACAAAGAGAGGAAGAGTGAGAGAAGAAAAGCATATAGAAGAAAACAAAATATCTAGCTATATGGGGAAAAGCCTCTAGGAGAGGGGAAGCACATGCTACAGGAATGGACAGTTAAGGGTCGATGTTGAGTATGCCAATCATGCCTTTTAGAAGGTAGGGACTGAGGGATGCTGGGAGAACCTGGAAGCCAGATCCCCTTCTGTCAAAAAGGCACCTCAGCAGCTTCTCTCGGGTGTGAAGTACAACATATGATACCTAATTGATCCTTTAGGTTTAATAGGTTTAGACAGGAGGCAAGAGATAAACAACTCAGTAATCTCACCAAGCCATATATTAAAAACTTCCCATCTGTAAATTCCTCCTCCATGCTCAGCCTATGTCTCTCCTGCAAGGTATTCAAAGAATGACATAATGCTATTCAGCATAAAATATCTCATCTAGGAGAATAGGACTTTTCAACAATGACATTCCAGAGGAGATTACAATTTCATGGAATCCACTGTTTTATTAGATGCTCACCTAAGAGAGATATAGGAAGTTTATTCAGAATATCCTTATTCTTGCCAGCCAGAGGGGTTACAGGAACTACAGAGTGGGGACTGAGGAAATTTAAAGTCCAATTTTAGATCACAAAGTAGAGGCCTGGTATTATGACTGACACTTACATGTATCTGTGAAGACAAGAAAAGAGTGGAAGAACTGGAGAGATGATCCACCGCAGCTGAGTAGATACAGAGAATACAGCATGAGGAAGCTTGTCCTCAGGTACAGCCCAAGAATTAATAGCTTTCTGGAAGTTTAATCCTTTCTTTAACATCCAAATATCCTTCCCTGATAGCTACTCCATGCTACACAGGTCTCTATAAATGCCTGATTTGTCCAGATTTGTCCATATGTTTGAACCTCAGGTTTCCCTAACAAACAAAAACATTTGGAGTCTTCAACACTCAGGGCTCCTAACTGAATGTTTGCATGCATCAGGGAAGCAGAATACAATCCATTTCAGAAAACTTAGTCTTCATGCCTTCAAGTTCTTTTGCTCTCTTTATATTAGGCTGAATCTCAGAAAGGGGTACACCTGACAAGTGTCCTTGTGGGCTCCCATTGATGTCTATTTAACACATGGGAGATAAACTCAGTCTGGTGGTTTTGGTCACATGCTCAGGCACTTTTTAAATACTTGTATTGTCAGTTTCTGTCCTGATCATTTTTGGATGCTTCCATATTTTTGTGGAGTGTTTGGCTCAGAATCTTCTTTAAGCACAAAGCCTACATTACTTTCATATGCACTCAATCTTCTATTTCTTCTGTGTCATCAGGGCTGAGTTAAAGATAAACTTAGGATCAAACTTTCACACTTAAATGCTATTCATGACACGTTTATGGGTTAAACACATGGATCAGCTCACTTTCATTTGCAAACAAAATTTGTCAATCAAATTGCCTTGACTTCCTCTAGTATTACATAGCAATATGTTTTCAATGTGAAAAGACAATATTTTATCAATATAATATCTCAACTACTCTTATTTGCAAATCAGGGAAATAGTTCCGTAGGAAAATTTTTTGGTGTCCAAAGCTGGAAAGCAGACTTCAGTCATCATATGGAGACGGCCAAAGGAGATGGGACAAAGTTGTCTCCCACTCCGTATATAACTATCCTGGCTTAAAAGCCCATAATCACGTTACATGCACACACCAGAAGGGTTTCTTTCAAAGTAAATATCCTTGCTGTTACATTATCTAGAATTTTTATATTACATATTTCCTGTAGAATGCAGTACTTTAAGATGAAATCATAAATAGATAATTAGGAGGAAAGTACTGAATCATAGAACATCCAATCATATATAAATGCTCATATCAAATCAAGCTATGTAGTGAGATGCAGTTGATTGCTGATTAGACCACTTCATTACAACTCTAGGATACTTGAAAACACAAACCTTTGAGTTACACAAATACATAGTTTCTCTTCAGTATGATTCATTCAGGAAAGTGAAGCTTATAGAAATGTCCAAAGATTACATCATACTAAAAATAGTCATAAGGTTTTCACTCCAGTATGATTTCTTTCATGGCTTTGAAATAATGTGACATGCAAAGGCTTTACTGTTTATACTCATAGGGTTTCACTCCAGTATAAGATTTTTCATGCTTTTGGAGAACACAACAATGTGCAAAGGCTTTACCACATTGATTAAATTCGTAGGGTTTTTCTCTAGTATGTGTTCTTTCATGATTGTCGAGACTACTGAGATGTGAAAAGGCTTTATAACAGTTATTTCATTAATAGGGTTTCTCTACAGTATGTGTTCTTTTATGCACCTGGAGATTTCCATGTTGTGAAAAGGCTTTCCCACATTGATTACATTTGTAGGGTTTCTCTCCAATATGTGTTTTTTTATGCTTCTGGAGACTACTGGGATCTGAAAAAGCTTTTCCACACTGAAGACATTCATAGGGTTTCTCTCTAGTATGTGTTCTTTTATGCAACTGGAGAGTACTGTGGTTTGAAAAGGCTTTACCACATTGAAAACAGTCATATGGTTTCTCTCCAGTATGTGTTCTTTTATGCCTTTGGAGATTTCCGTGTAGGGAAAAGGCTTTCCCACACTGATTACAGTCATACTGTTTCTCTCCTGTATGTGTTTTTTTATGCACCTGGAGACTACTGGGATATGAAAAAGCTTTCCCACACTGAAGACATTCGTAGGGTTTCTCTCCAGTATGTGTTCTTTTATGCATTTGGAGAGTACTGCGGTTTGAAAAAGCTCTACCACATTGATGACATTCATAGGGTTTTTCTCCAGTATGTGTTCTTTTATGCACTTGGAGATTTCCGTGTTGGGAAAAGGCTCTACCACATTGATGACATTCATAGGGTTTTTCTCCAGTATGTGTTCTTTTATGCTTCTGGAGATTTCCATGTTGGGAAAAGGCTTTCCCACACTGATTACATTTGAAGCATTTGTCTCCAGTATGTATTCTTTTATGCTTCTGGAGACTACTTTGGAGTGAAAAGGCTTTACCACACTGAAGACATTCATAGGGTTTTTCTCCAGTATGTGTTCTTTCATGATTCTGGAGATGACTGAGTTGTGAAAAAGCTTTACCACAATTGTTACATTCAAAGGGTTTTTCTCCAGTATGAATTCTTTCATGCCTTCGAAGATTACTGCAATTTACAAAGGCTTTATCACATTGATTACATATGTATGGTTTCTCTCCAGTGTGTCTTCTTCTATGCATGTGGAGATTTTCATGTTGTGAAAAGACATTCTCACCGGCATTACATTCATAGGGTTTCTCTCCAGTATCTGTGTTTCTATGTATGTGGAGTTCACTGTGTCGTGAAAAGCCTTTACCACATTGAGTATATTCGCATGGCTTCTCTCCACTCTGATTCCTTTTATGCCTTTGAAGATCAGTGTGATGTGTGAAGGCTTTACCACACTGGTTACTTTCATAGGGTTTCCCATAAACATGTGTTCTTTCATTCCTGCAAAGATAATTAGGATATGTGTAAGCTTTACCATAATCATTACAATGACGATCTTTTTGTTGGTGTAAATTAAGGTTGCAATTTGGCATAATTGTAAAATAAAGTTTCATATTTACCTTTGATCCCTACATTTACATTCATAGTTTCCCCCTTGATTGTGGGTTTTTTGTACCCTACATTATACCTTAGATCGGGAGAAACTTTATTACATGCCTCACTTATAGCATCATTTTTCCATAAGTGGTTCATCACATATTTAAAAAGACCTAGAAGAACTCAGCTTTATCACAGTGAATGCATTCATTTAGTTGTAGTCATACTGATTTTGTAAAGTGAACCATCATAAACACAACACTTTCCAGAGGGCCTGTAATCATAGTGATTTTTTTGTAGTGTGAGTTATTTGACTTTATTTTCAATGAGTTTGGAAAACTAATTAAGTAATTAGTTTAATTATTAAAAATCCCCTGCTCAGACTAGACTTTATGAATGTGATACAAGTTCATGATTTATTTGTTATTAATAATAAATGTATGAAAACATGAACAATTATTAATTTATACTGTGGTCACTATCATGTGTTCTATTGTACACAAGTATAGTGAAGTTTAGAATGCAATAACTTATGAGAATATACATCAGGAAAAAGCCCGCTCAAGAAAAGTGAGCTTTGGTGAGCTTCTCATCTACATATGGAAAAAGAAATAAAAAAAGCTTTGGTGAGCTTCTCATCTACATATGGAAAAAGAAAAAAAAATTGCCCAAATGATCCTGTAAAACAACAGTTTGTCTGTAGGTATATCTATCCCTGTTCTCAAGCTATACTACACAGCCATAATAATAAAAACTACATGGTATTGGCATAAGAACAGAATGGTGGATCAATGGAACTGAATAGAAGACTCAAAAAAAAATCCACACGACTACAGTCGCTTGATTTTTGACAAAAAAAATCCAAAAGCATACAATGTAAAAAATACAAGCACCTTCAACAAATGGTGTTGGTCTATCTGGATATGTACCTGCAGGAAAATGCAAATACATCCATACTACCCACTCTGCAAAAAACTAAAGTCCAAGTATATCAAAGACCTCAACATAAAACCAGACACACTAAATCAGTTAGAAGAAAAAGTAGTGGCAAAAAGCCGACACAATCAGAAAAATATTTGGCAGAATATGATACATGCATCTCTCAGAAGACAAGAACAGAAATGAGCTTCTGAAGGGGTACTACATGGAGATGGAGGGAGTTTTACTGGGACAGTAATAGAAAGACAGGTTGGAAGGAGAGAACTGAGGTCAAGATCAAATGAGCCAGAGAATAAAAAAGAGCCTGAAGATTAGAAAAGATGGATGGAGTTAGTTTGAGACTATCCAAAGCAATTAGGTGACAGTAAAAAAGCCAGATTTAATAAGGAAGCTAGGAGAGGAGTTTGAGCCAGAACAGCTGAAATGAATCAGCCATCTCTGAGCTCAGAAAGAATAAGATAGCGTGTGCCTATTGAGCAGTAATTCTCAGAGGCCAAAAAACTGCTAGGCCTAAGGTAGGTTGTATGGAACGTAGAATCTGCCCTGCCCAGGCCTAGGGTAGCAGACAGAGGGGCAGTAATCTTTGGACACCATGATTTCTAGATTGAATAAAAGTCCTTTTTACAGTAATATCTTTTTAGCAAAGGTTTCACTGTCTTCATTCATAAACTTTCTTACTCATGAAAACATAAGTAAGATAGCTTACATTGAGGAACATGGGTTTGGGAGAATATTCCTTAATACTCTAGAATATTGGATTCTTTACACTATTGCTTTTCTTTAAAACTCCTGGGACACATTGAAAAAATTTCACAGTCATATTTATATCAGCATCCATGAGATAATTACCTTCCATATCTTCTAGAACGTTGACACTGTTCTTCAATATTATGGTCTTCCCAATTGTAGCCTAAAATATATACCAGAAAGAGTTGATATTTTACTGAAAATTGGGGAAAATTTAACTTTCTCTCTTCAAGGAACTTTAGAAACATGATTGATTTATTCTTCCTCATTCCCATTGAAATTACATAAGAGCATCATTGAGAAAAATCAACAACAGATGTCCACTTTAACCAAATAGTGAAAGAAAATTTACTGTCTTACCTATGGCTGTAAGGTGCTTGTAGGTCTCTATCATCACATCTTTGTAGAGATTCTTCTGGGAAGGATCCAGCAAAGCCCACTCTTGCCGAGTGAAGTACACATTCACATCATCATAGGTGATAGAATTCTAAATTATCCCAAACATGGTTATTAGAGAAAGCACAGTAGTGGCAACAATGTAAAAGTATACTTCATCGACAATATAGTCATATAATTCTGGATCTTCCCTGACTTATCTCCTGACAGAGAAGTTCTGATGTACTCACCTGGTCATTTTGGAAGTAAACTAAATGAGGAGGTTCATCTCATTTCTGCACCTTTTGAATAGAATATAGCCTTCCAAGAGAAATGTCAATTAACAGACATAAAGTAAGCAAGTCAAGGATGTTGATGAACAGTACAGACAGCAGATCACAGAAATTGTATGAACAATTACTAACTACAATAATTATGGACAAGCAGGATGTATTGGATCATGACTTTAATTCCAGGAGTTAGGAAGCAGAGGTTTGTGTATTTCATTG
>JAEOAE010002817.1:0-224033 GCA_036365155.1 Meriones psammophilus
AGATGTCCATCAAAGGTGGAATGGGTACAGAAATTGTGGTATTTTTATTCAATGAAAGAATACTTAATTTAGCACATAAATAAATTCTAAAAGATATGAGGTATAGACATTACATTATGCCAGGAACTGAATAATGATTGTTGCTGCTTTGGCCTAAATTGTTTCTCTTGAGGCTGTCCATTAAAATTTGATAATATATTTCTTGGGACAAAGCAATATGCCCAAGCTGGTTTAAAAATTTTCTATCTATTGCCATTGAATCTGAGAATGCTTCCAACCTGAGAATGGGCTTTCAGGCTGTGGCAATATGCCTCCAGATTTTCAAAAATGTCAGGTTATGGTATTGATGAAGAAAAATGATAGTAAAAGATAAGGTTTATCAGTGATGACTAAATTTATGACCAAGAGACAGTTAAAACTCCTGTCTGGGGACAAGAAGGATATCATCTATGTTTTAAAACAATGTGAATCTCTCTTTTATTATTGAACTCTGTCTAAATAAAGAAAGATTATGACTGCCAGTTTCTTCGGACAACCATGTCTGACTCGTTTCTGCCCCACCTTATCCTTCCGTCCTCTCTGGAAACTATTAACTGCTGGGGCTGGTCCCCTGTCTTTCACCACTCTCTTTCTTTTTTTCACAGTAGGGTGAATACTCACAACTAAAGATGTAGAGCTACATTCTTCAGAGTAGATAGGACATGTGATATCTGTTTTCTGAATCTGAGTTACCTAAATCAATATCGTCATTTATATTTCTATCTACTTATGTACATACCATTTCACTTATCTATATCAGGTGAAGGATATTTAGGTGTTCTCATATTGTACCTATTGTGAACAGAATAGCAATGAGTATGGTTGAGAAAATATTTTTGAAGGACTATGTTGAGTCCATTATGCATGTGTCAAGGAGAATTATAAGTGGTCCATACGGTAGATTTTTTTTCATCATTTTGAGAATTCTGCACACTGATTTCCACTGTGGTTGTACAATTTTGCAAGCTCCCTTTGCCAGAGATGCAGGTTTTGCCTTTCCAACAGAAGATGTCAACTGTCAACTTAATTACTGTTTCCTCCCAAAAAAATAAAATAATAAGGAAAAAATATAGTACCTGTATTATTTACCACAATTATTACTATGTAATTAAAATTTGAATATTTATATTGAACACAAATTAAAAAGTAACATACATAACTTACTAAAATGTGTTTTCAGAAGTAGTTTCTACTCTGAAATAGAGTGTATTTATATAGCAGTGCTTAAATAAAGGGCTCTTTTGGTTATGGTTAGATATACAGCTTATTTAAAATTGCTAAACGTGGGGGGCTCCAAGATGGCGGCGAGCAGAGCGCACCGTTTTGGAGAGGCAGAAGACACGAATCTCCGTAATTGATACCAGAGAAAAACCAGTCTGACCTGCAGAATCCAGGAACAGACAGTGTACGACAGATAACCAAATGGCCAGAGGACGTGAAAAGAACACAACCAACGCAAATCATGATATCATGGCTTCACCGGCAACCTCCAAAATTATTGGACACTCCAACTCAGCAGAAACAGAAAAGAAAATGATTTTAAAGCTATGATTATCCAGTTATTTGAGGCACATAAAGAGGAAACAAACAAATCTCTCAGAGAAATAGTCATAGAGATTCAAACAGTTAAAGAGGATACAAAAAATCCCTTTAACGATTTGGCCTCCCAAATAGAAACAAAGACAAACGAGGTGAACGAAGAAGCTCTTAAAGAAATACATGCAAATAGAGCCAAACAATTGGAGGCAGAAGCAGAGGCACTAAGAGAGGAAACAAACAAAAAATACAGTCCATCTTGGAGACACAGGAATCACACTCAAACAGATGAAGGAAATGTTGCAAGACATGAAAACAGAATTAGAATCAATAAAAAAACACAAACTGAGAAAACCCTGGAACTGAAGAACTTAGAGAAAGAGAAGGAATCTCAAAGGTAAGCATCACTAATAGAATTCAAGAGATGGAAGAGAGAATCTCAGGTGCTGAAGATACACTCACAGAAATTGATACTTCCCTCAAAGCAAAAAATAAAATCAGAAAAATCCCAAACACAAACCATCCAAGAAATCAAGGATGCCATGAAAGGCAAAATATAAGAATAATAGGAATTGAAGAAGAAGAGGAGTCCAGGTTACAAGGTCCAGAAAATATTTTCAAGAAAATCATAGAAGAAAATTTTCCCAACCTAAAGAAAGAGATGTCTACAAACATACAAGAGGCCTACAGAACACCAAATAGGCTAGACCAGAGAAGAAACTCCTCACGCCACATCATAGTCAAAACACTTAATCTACAGAACAAAGAAAAAGATAGTAAAGCAGCAAGGGAAAAAAGGCCAAGTAACATATAAAGGCAAACCTATCAGAATCACTCCGGACTTCTCATCAGAAACTATGAAAGCCAGAAGAGCCTGGGGAGAGATCATGCGGGCCCCTAGGGACCACAGGTGCCAACCTAGACTACTTTACCCAGCAAAGCTTTCAATCAACATAGATGGAGAAAATAAAATATTCCACGACAAAACTAAATTTAAGCAATATTTGAACAGCAACCCAGCCCTACAGAAGATACTAGAAGGAAAATTCAATCCAATGAAAACAAATACACCCAAGAAAACATAGGTTAAAGATATTTTCCAACAAAAGTCAAAAAGCAAACAAGCAATGATCCACAGTAACATCGCCAACTCCACAATAATAGGAAATAACATTCATTGGTCATTAATATCTATCAACATCAATGGACTCAACTCTCCAATAAAAAGACACAGACTAACAGAATGGGTGCGGAAACAGGATCCAACAGTCTGCTGCATCCAAGAAACACACCTAAGCAACAAAGATAAACATTACCTCAGAGTAAAGGCTGGAAAACAGTTTTTCAAGCAAATGGACCCAAAAAACAAGCAGGAGTGGCTATCCTAATATCTAATAAAATAGATTTTCAACCAAAACTAATCAAAAAGACATAGAGGGGCACTACATTTTCATCAAAGGAAAAATTCACCAAGAAGACATCACAATTCTAAACATCTATGCCCCAAATACAAGAGCACCCACATTCATAAATGAAACATTATTAAAGCTTAAACCACACATTGATGGCAATACCCTAATAGTGGGTGACTTCAACACCCCACTCTCACCAAGGGACAGATCAACTAGACAGAAACCAAATAAGGAAATAAAAGCACTTACAGAGTCCCTAAATCAAATGGACCTAATAGACGTCTACAGATCTTTCCACCCAAACTCAAAAGAGTATACCTTCTTTTCAGCACCTCATGGAACCTTCTCCAAAATAGACCATATAGTTGGTCACAAAGCAAGCCTCAACAGATATAAAAAGATTGAGATAATCCCTTGTATTCTATCGGACCACCATGGACTAAAGCTGGACATCAACAACAATGGAAACAACAAAAGCCGACACGCACATGGAAACTGAACAACTTGCTACTCAATGACAGCTGGGTTAAGGAAGAAATAAAGAAAGAAATTAAAGACTTCTTAGAATTCAATGAAAATGAAGGCACAACATACCCAAATTTATGGGACACATTGAAAGCGGTGCTCAGAGGAAAATTTATAGCACTAAGTGCCTTCAAGAAGAAATTTATAACATCACATACAAGTAACTTAATGGCCCAACTGAAAACCCTAGAAAAAAAAAGAAGCAGATACACCCAAGAGGAGCAGAAGGCTGGAAATAATCAAACTCAGGGCTGAAATCAATCAATTAGAAACAAATAAAACTATTCAAAGAATCAATGAAACAAAAAGCTGGTTCTTTGAGAAAATCAACAAGATAGACAAACCCTTAGCCAAGCTAACTAAAAAGCAGAGAGAATCTATCCAAATCAGCAAAATCAGAAATGAAAAGGGGGACATAACTACAGACACTGAAGAAATTCAAACAATCATTAGGTCATACTACAAAAGCCTATACACCACAAAATTTGAAAATTTAAACGAAATGGACAATTTTCTTGATAGATTCCATCTACCAACATTAAGTCAAGATCAGATAGAAAGACTGAATAGACCTATATCCCCCAAGGAAATTGAAACAGTCATTCACAGCCTCCCCTCCAAAAAAAGCCCTGGGCCAGATGGTTTCAGCTCAGAATTCTACCAGACCTTCAAAGAAGTGCTAATACCAATTCTCCTCAAACTATTCCACAAAATAGAAACAGAAGGAACATTACCAAACTCATTCTATGAAGCGACAGTTACCTTGATACCCAAACCACACAAAGACCCAACAAAAAAGAGAACTTTAGACCTATCTCCCTTATGAATATTGATGCAAAAATACTCAATAAAATACTTGCAAACCGAATCCAAGAACACATCAAAGATATCATCCATCATGACCAAGTAGGCTTCATCCCAGGCATGCAAGGGTGGTTCAACATACGGAAATCCATCAATGTAATCCACCACATAAACAAACTGAAGGAGAAAAACCACATGATCATCTCCTTGGATGCGAAAAAGCATTTGACAAAGTCCAACACCCATTCATGTTTAAAGTATTGGAGAGATCAGGATACAAGGCACATACTTAAACATAGTAAAGGCAATATACAGCAAGCCTACAGCCAACATCAAACTCAATGGACAGAAACTTAAATCAATCCCACTGAAATCAGGGACAAGACAAGGCTGCCCACTCTCCCATATCTCTTCAACATAGTACTTGAAGTCTTAGCCAGAGCAATAAGACAACTAAAGGAGATAAAGGGGATACAAATCGGAAAGGAAGAGGTCAAAGTGTCACTATTCGCAGATGATATGATAGTATACATAAGTGACCCCAAAAAATTCAACCAGAGAACTCCTTCAGCTGATAAACACCTTCAGCAAAGTGGCTGGATACAAAGTCAACTCAAAAAAATCAGAAGCCCTCCTGTATACCAAAGACAAAAGGGGCGAGAAAGAAATTGGGAAACAACACCCTTCACAATAGCCACTAATAACATAAAGTACCTTGGGGTGACACTAACCAAGCAAGTGAAAGACCTGTTTGAGAAAAACTTCAAGTCTCTGAAGAAAGAAATTGAAGAAGATCTCAGAAGATGGAAAGATCTCCCGTGCTCATGGATTGGTAGGATTAACATTGTGAAAATGGCCATCCTGCCAAAAGCAATCTACAGATTTAATGCAATTCCCATCAAAATACCAACTCAATTCTTTTCAGACCTTGAAAAAGATTCTCAGCTTCATATGGAGAAACAAAAACCTAGAATCTCCAAAACAACCCTATACAACAACAGATCATCTGGAGGTATCTCCATTCCCGATCTCATGCTGTACTACAGAGCAATAGTAATAAAAACTGCATGGTATTGGCATGAAACAGAAAGGAGGATCAATGGAACCGAATTGAAGACCCAGAAATAAGCGCGACGTACCTATGAATACTCAATTTTTGACAAAGCAGCCAAAACCACTCAATGGAAAAAAGATAGCATCTTCAACAGATGGTGCTGGTCTAATTGGATGTCTACATGCAGAAAAATGAAAATAGATCCACATTTATCACCCTGCACAAAACTAAAGTCCAAGTGGATCAAAGACCTAAACATAAAACCAGATACGCTAAATCTGTTAGAAGAAAAAGTAGGGAACAGCCTAGAACTCATTGGCACAGGAGACAACTTCCTGAACAGAACTCCAACAGCACAGGCTTTAAGAGCAACAATCAATAAATGGGACCTCATAAAACTGAAAAGCTTCTGTAAAGCAAAGGACACCGTCATCAAAACAAAACGACTGCCTACAGATTGGGAAAGAATCTTCACCAACCCTCTATCTGACAGAGGGCTAATATCCAGTATATATAAAGAACTAAAGAAGCTGAAAAGCAGCAAAACAAGTAATCAAATTAAAAAATGGGGAACAGAGCTAAACAGAGAATTCTCTGTAGAGGAATATAGAATGGCAGAGAAACACTTAAAGAAATGCTCAACGTCATTAGCCATTAGGGAAATGCAAATCAAAACGACCCTAAGATTTCACCTTACACCCATCAGAATGGCTAAGATGAAAAACACAAATGACAACACATGTTGGAGAGGTTGTGGAGAAAGGGGAACCCTCCTCCATTGCTGGTGGGAATGTAATCTGGTACAACCACTTTGGAAGTCAATCTGGCGCTTTCTCAGACAATTAGGAATAGCGCTTCCTCAAGATCCAGCTATACCACTGCTAGGCATATACCCAAAATTTGCTCAAGTACACAATAAGGACATTTGCTCAACCATGTTTGTAGCAGCTTTATTTGTAATAGCCAGAACCTGAAACAACCCAGATGTCCATCAACGGAGGAATGGATACAGAAATTGTGGTATTTCTACACAATGGAATACTACTCAGCAATCAAAAGGAGGAAATCATGAAATTTGCAGGCAAATGGTGGGATCTAGAAAGATCATTCTGAGTGAAGTATCCCAGAAGGAGAAAGACAAACATGGAATATACTCGCTTATATAGACCTAAAAGATAGGATAAACATAATGAAATCTAAAGAAGATAATCAAGAAAGCAGACATGGGTATGATGATCTATCCTCATTTAGAAAGACAAATGGGATGTGCATTGAGCGTATGGCGGAGTCTACCACCAGAAAGCATCTAAAAGACTCTACCTAGCAGTGCTCCAAAATAGATACTAAGACTCACAACCAAACCCGGCAAAGTGCAGGGAATCATATGAAAGAAGGGGAGTTTGATGTGGAGAGGATAAGAACTCCACAAGGACCAAGCGTATCTGGGCACAGGGTCTTTTCTGAGATGGACACTCAACCAAAGTCCATGAGAGGATAAAATCTAGAACCTCGGCTCAGATGTGACCCGTGATAGCTCAGTAATCAATTGGTTTCCCACAGTAAGGGGAACAAGGACTATTTCTAACATGAACTCAATGACTGGCTCTTTGACCTCCCAACCTCCCAAGGGAGGAGCAGTACTGTTAGGCCACAGAGGAGGACTTTGCAGCCAGTCCGGAAAATACCTGACAAAAGCGAGTCATATGAAAGGGAGGAGGTCCTCCTATTAGTGGACTTGGAAAGGGACAGGGAGGAGATGAGGGAGGAGGGTGGGATTGGGAGGGAATGAGGGATACAGCTGGGATACAGAATTAACAAATGTAACTAATGAGAAAAATAAAATTAAAAAAAATATATTTTCAATAAAAAATGTTAAAAGTAAAAAAAAAAAAAATAAAAAATAAAATTGCTAAACGTAGGGGTAAGTAATTTCATTTAAAGAATTAAGGGATTTTATTATAGTCCAGGTATTGGACTTAATGATGGGTGAGTCATGATGCTCAAGAAAGATCCCCAAAATGACAGCTGTGCTGAAAGATAAGCACAGAGCCATGCAGGCTAGGGCCAAGCCCAGAGGATCCTCAAAGGACAGGAAGGTCACTGCCATGGGCAGGCAGTGTTTTCTCTCAAGGTTTGGGTACTCTTGAATTCAGCAAGGGATACATTCCTGCTAATCTGTGGGGAGAAAGTAAATCAACATCTCATCTCCTACAAGTCACTCCATGTTCAGTTCATGAAGAAAGATTTCCAATGATATTGTATGCATCCTATCACATTTCTTTTACTATAGTGCCAAGAAGGACACTAAACATACATTATTTGTCTTTGTCATTTGAGGTATTGATTGCCTAAGTTTTGTTTTTTCTTGCTAGATCTATGATTAAAGATGGTGAGTATTTTTTGTGTGTTTCTCAGTAAATTGTGTCTTTTTTATGCTTCATTCTGTCACCCATGTTTCTCATTAATTTTTACAATATATTCACCTTGTATCCCAATTGTAGCCCACTCCCTCATCTACTCTATATCCCACTATTCCTCCCCCCTCCTCCCCTATCCTTCTCCTGTAGTCCT
Source organism: Meriones psammophilus (assembly GCA_036365155.1). Classification (NCBI taxonomy): domain Eukaryota; kingdom Metazoa; phylum Chordata; class Mammalia; order Rodentia; family Muridae; genus Meriones; species Meriones psammophilus. The sequence goes on from JAEOAE010002817.1 coordinate 7,942, forward strand.
CTGATAGGGAAGGTCCTATCAGTCCCTAGCCTATCAGTTTCCATTAAGACTCCCTGTATCCTCTTCATCTGTGGGCTTACTAGTTGTCTCCATCAGTGAGAAGTGATCAGGAAGCAGGCAACTGAGTTCAGAGACCATCTCTTCTCCCCTTACTAGGAATCCCATATGGAGACTGAAGTGTCTATGGGCTACATCTGAGCAAGGGTTCTAAGTCCTTTCATGCTCTTTGGTTGATGCATCAGTCTCTGCAGGGCCCCAGGACCCAGATTATTTTGTCTTTGTTGGTCTCCTTGAGTAACTCCTGTCCCCTTTAGGTCCTTCTATCTCCCACTTCTTCAATAAGACTTTTTGTGCTCTATACAAAATTTTGCTGTGGGTCTCTGCATCTGCTTCAATCACCTCTTGAGTGGTGTCACTTAGTGTTCATCCATGGAAGGCTCCTATCCTGTTCTCTCTCTTCTAAGGCATCTATCCTGTTTTCTTTTCTGAATGAGAATTAAGCATCTTCCCTATGTTTCTCCCTGTACTTTAGCTTTTTAAAGTCTGTAGATTTTAGTATGTACAATCTATATTGTATGGGTAATGTCCACTTATAAGTGAATATATACCATACATGTATTTCTGCTTCTGGGATACATCACTCAGGGTGATCTTTTTTAGTTCCATCCATTTGTCTGCAAATTTCATGATTTTCTTGTTTTTAATACCTGAGTAGTATTTCCTTGTGTAAATGTACCACAATTTCTGTATACATTCCACCATTGATGGACATCTAGTTTGATTCCAGATTCTGGCTATTATGAATAAAGCTGTTATTGTCATATTTGAGCACATGCCCTTGTTGTATGGTTGAACATCTTTCTGATATATGTCTAGGAGTTGTTTAGCTGAGTCTTGGGGTAGCAGTATTCCCAGTTTTCTGAGAAAGTGCCAGACTGATTTCCAAAGCAGCTGTACAAGTTTAGATTCTCACCAGCAATGGAGGAGGGTTCTCCTTTCTGCACATCTTCTCCAGCATGTGTTGTCCCCTGAGTTTTTTATCTTAGCCATTCTGATGGGTGTGAGGGGGAATCTCAGAGTCAATTTGATTTTCATTTCTCAGACTTTTAAGGACGTTGAGCATTTTTAAGTGTTTCTACACCATTCAATATTTTTCTGTTGAGAATTTCTGTTTAACTCTGTAACCAATTTTTAATTGGCTTATTTGATTTGTTGGGTTCTTTTTATATTCTGGTATTAGCTTTCTGTCAGATGCAGAATTAGTGAAGATCCTTTCTCAGTCTGTAAGCCATCATTTTGTTCTGCTGAAAATGTCCTTTGCTTTAGAGAAGCTTTTCAGTTTCATGAGGTCCCATTTATTGATTTTTGATCCTAGAGCCTGTGCTGCTGGTGTTCTGTTCATGAAGTTGTCTCCTGTGCAAATGTGTTCAAGATCTTCCTCAATTTTTTAAATAACAGATTAAGAGTGTTAGTTTTATATTGAGGTATTTGATCCACAAGGACTTTACTTTTGTGCAGGGTGATAATTATGGATCTATTTGTATCTTTCTATATATGGACATCCAGTTAGACAAGCACCATTGGTTGAAGATGTTCTTTTTTCCATTGAATGGTTTTGTCTTCTTTGTAAAAAATCAGGTGTTGTAGGTGTGTGGGTTTATTTCTGGGTCTTTGATTCAATTCCACTGATCCACCAGTATGTTTCTATGCCAGTACCACACTGTTTTTACTGTTTTTCTCTATAGTACAGCTTGAGATTCAGGATGGAGATACCTCCAGAAGTTTTTAACTATTCTGGATTTTTTTGTCTGACTTTTTTTTTTTTTTATTTGATGTTGAGAATTGTTCTTTCAAGGTCTTTAAAGAATTGTGTTGGTATTTTGATGGGAATTGCATTGAATCTCTATATTTCTTTTGGTAGGATGTCCATTTTGCTGTTATTCCTACTGATCCATGAGTATGGGAGATTGTTCCATCTTATGATATCTTCTTCATTTTCTTTCTTCAAATACTTGAAGTTTTTTTTATACAGATTTTCACTTGATTGATTAGAATCACATAAGTGCACTTTATCTTATTTATGGCTATTGCAAGGTTTTTTTTTCCTAATTTCTTTCTCAGCCCTCTTGTCTTTTCTATACAAGAGGGCTTCAGATATTTTTTTTTAGCAACTTTGTATCCAGCCACTTTGCTGAAGGTGTTTATCAGCTGTAGTAGTTCTCTGGTAGAATTTTTAGGGTCACTCATGTATAATATCATATCATCTGTGAATAGTGATACTTTGACTTCTTCCTTTCTGCTTTGTATCCCCTTGATTTACTTTAGTTGTTTCACTGCTATAGCTAGAACTTCCAGTACTATGTTGAAGAGAAAGGAGAGAGTGACCAAATTTGACTTGTCTCTGATTTCAGTGGGGCTGATTTAAATTGCTTTCCATTTAGTTTGATGTTTACTATAGGCTTGTTGTATATTATCTTTACTGTGTTTAGGCAAGTGCCTTTTATCTCTGATATCTCTAAGACTTTAAACATTAATTGATCTTGGATTTTATTAAATGCTTTTCAGCATCTATTGAGATGAACATGTGATTTTTCTTTTCCAATTTGTTTATGGGTGGATTATACTGATGGATTTCTGTATATTGTACCTCCCCTGCATGCCTAGAATGAAGCCTACTTCGTCATGGTAGATGAGATATTTGATGTTTTCTTGGATTCATTTTGTGAGTATTTTATTGAGTATTTTTGTTTCAATATTCATAAGAGAGAATGGCCTGAAATTATCTTTCTTAGTGTATCCCTGCCTTTTAGTTAGCTTTTTGGAGGTTTAGGTATCAAGGTGAATATGGCCTCATAGAATGAGTTTGGTAATGTTCCTTCTTTTTTTGTTTTGTGAAATCGTTTGAAGCGTATTAGAGTTACTTCTTCTTTGAAGATCTGGTAGAATTCTGTACTGAAAACATCAGGCTCTGGGCTTTGTTTGGCAGGGAGACTTTTGATGACTGCTTCTATTTCATTAGGGCATGTAGGTCTATTAATTTAATTACCTGATCCAGATTCAACTTTGATAAGTGGCAAGAAAATATTCCATTTCATTTGTATTTTCAAATTTTGTGGCATATAGACTTTTAAGGTAAAACCTAATGATTTTTTTTAATTTCCTCAGTGTCTGTAATTATACCCCCTTTTATTTTCTGATTTTGCTGATTTGTATAGTGTCTCCCTGTGTTTTAGTTATTTAGGCTAAAGGTTTGTCTATCTTTGTCATTTTTTTCCAAGAACCTGCTCTTGCTTTTGTTTATTCTTTGAATTGTTTTCTTTGTTTCTAATTTATTGATTTCTGCCCTAAGGTTGATTATTTATACTCCTCTTGTGTATGTCTGCTTCCTTTTGACTAGGTCTTTCACATGTGTTGTTAGGTTGATTTGAGATGCCTCAGACTTTTTTATGAAGGCACTTAATTCTATGAAATATCCTCTTAGAATTACTTTCATTATGTCTCATTAGTTTAGGGAAGTTGTGCCTTCATTTTTGTTAAATTCTAGAAAGTCTAATTAGTTTATTTCTTCCATAATCCAGCTGTCATTCAGTAGAATTCAGTTTCCTTGCATATACAGGTTGTTTACTCTTTTTTGTTACTATTGAGGTCTAGTTTTAGACCATGTTGTTCTAATATGATACAAGAGATTATATTGGTATAATATTCTTTTTTTGGAATGTATACAATTTGCCCTTGTTCATTCAAATGGTGATTTCTCTTCTCTGTTGTCTGGTTTCAATCCAGATACTGCATTGCCACCATCTGTTCTCTATATTGTCAATTAAAACAACCAGCTCCAATACTGAGTAATGGAGAGGATAAGGTGAGACATTCTGGTCCAAAGTGGGAAGAAGAGGAAGGAAACAGGAGAGGAGAGGAGGAGAATCTGCAAGAGAGGTCTTGGCACCACATGTAGAAATGAACTGGAACTAAGATATCATTAAAAGCCATATGATGGGTGAATCTGAATGGTAGGAAACGCTGTGGGCTTAGAGGTTTAGGATGGAGTAACTGTTGGCCAGCAAGTGTGCTCTAGGTTAATTAAATAAATCCTAGTCTCTGTGTGGTGATTTGGTTATACAGCCGTTCAGGAATAACCACTGATTAACTAAAAGATTTATCAATAGTAAATATTAATAACCTACAACAAATGGCACCTAACTCGTCTAAGTATCCACACCCTTTAAATCTTACTTTAATATAATTGGGTGGGGGAGAGGAACAAGCTCCCAGTGATACAACCCAAACTTTAAACCTAAAAATTCCCAGATAAATTACTGGCTCTTTAAAGGAGACTCTTAAACAAGCCTCAGAACAAAAGACAGCCTACTTTGGGCAGAACTGAGACTGAACAAAACTGGCTGCCACTACATTCTAACCAGATGAGAGAAACATTAAAACAGACTTCTCAGAGCTTGGCTGAAAATCTCTTCTATGGTTTTAAGACAGAAATAAAGGAAAATTTAGAAATTATGACTATGGTTACATTCATATTCCTCAATTTAACTTTAATAATTGATTTAGCCTTTTATGTGTTCTCAAAGGCAAAGGCTTTAGAAAAGATACTGGAACAATACAAAAAACAAGTAGAACAATATAAAGAAAAAATGAAGGATGTAAACAGGACATAAAACAAGAGATACACAAACTTACAGAACATAAGAAAGAACAGGAAAATAGGGCAGAGGTTTTAGAAAAGATACTGGAAAACACAAACAACTAGAAACACTATAAAGAAAAAAAAATTAAGTTAGAAGAGAGGCATAAAACAAGAGATTGAAGAGATTATTGAAGAAAACAGAGAGATAGGTGTGAAATATGGGTACAGACCTTAAAAAAAGAGTTTAGAATACTAAGTAAAGAAAATACTCAGGCAGAGGCAAAATATAATAATAAAAGTCAAACAAAGGCGGGTAGAAAACAAACATTAGCTTATCCAGTCAGTGTACAACAGAGACCAGTAGATGATGATCCCCACAGGATTACCATGAGGCTGAATGGCACCCTGTGGAAGTGCCAGACCTGAGAAAATTTAAAGAAAGTGTCACCAATTTTGGAATGCATTCACCATTTGTAAAACAAATGCTCACTTCCTGGCCAATCAGTAGAGTAATCCCAAAGGACTGGGAGGATATGGCAAAGGCAATACAAAAAAACCTGAGCCATATTTACAATGGCTATCATGATGAGGAGAAAAGGTTAGAGAGATAGCATACAAAAATAGAGCCAGGGCTGTTGGTGTTTCTAAGGAACAGCTGCCTGGTGATGGCCAATAGGCTGACACAGAGATACAAGCTGTATATAATGAAGAAACCTTAGCATTATGTCACCTAGCAGCCTTAAATATCTGGGACAAGGTTGAAGAATCAGGGAAAAGGCTTGAGCCATTCTCTCAGGTTTCCAAGTGAAACATTCATTAATGTTTTGCAAAGATTGACCTCAGCTGGGGATAGAAGTATATCAGATCCACTAGCTAGAAAAGCTTTTGAAAATGCAAAGATTTTGAATGCAAAGAGGTAATACAGCCATTAAAAGCAAGGTGTGCACAAATAGATGAATGGGTTATAAATAGGATTGACATCAGACCTCAATCACCCAATTTAGCCTTGATAGGAGAAGCTACCCCTAAAGACATTGGGAAATGTCTTAATTTTGATGGACAAATAGAGTTACCAGAAAAAAACAAAATAATTCAAAAAGGGAGCCTATACTTCCTAGAATATGCAGAAGATGTGGCAAGGGTTGACATTGGATTAGTGAATGTAGAGCACAGATAAATGGGGTAATCCTTTATCAAAAATGCCTGAGGGGGCCTTTCTCAGGCCCCAATACAGGACAGGGATACTCTTCCACAAGAAAGTTAAACGCCACTGCCCTGGGAATAAACATTAAAAATTTCAACAGTGAGGCCAGGGTAGGCTTTATAGATAGATAGATAGATAGATAGATAGACAAATAAATAAATAAATAAATAAAACAGGAAGGGGGAAAATAAATATATTGGCAAACCTCTATAAATTATCATAGGCCAAAGTTAAAGATAATTTTAAATAATATTGAAATTGAAGGCATGGTGGATACTGGGGCTGATGTCACAATTATCACTCCTAAATTCTGACCCCCAAATTAGCCAATTCAAGAGGTGGATATCCAATTCCAAGGAGCTGGAACTTTATCTAAAGTAAAACACCATGTCAGGTGGCTTAAATGTATAGGACCAGAAGGTCAAATAGGAAAACTAAGACCATATGTGGCTGAGATAGCCATAAACTTATGGAGAAGAGATCTGTTACAACAATGGAAGACCCATATTAACATCTCCCCAAGTTCTGAGACAAGCCAAAAAACAGGTAATACTCCTGATAAAGAAGCTAAAATTATTTAAAAATGTCATCAAAAACAGTTTCAGACTGTCCAGACTGTCCATAAACGAAATACAACAAAGGCATTCTTTTCAACTTCATGTTGGGAAGCCACTGCTAGTAAAAATCCCACAACCTTACCAAGGTAGTTGGCTGACCAACCTATTTAGATTGAACAATGGTCTATGAGTAAAGAAAAATTCCTGGCACTAGAACAGATAGTCCTGGAACAGCCGGAGGCTCAACATATAGAGGAGTCCAACAGCCCTTCGAATTCTCCTGTGTTTGTCATCAAAAAGAAATCTGGCAAATGGAGGATGTTAACAGGTCTCAGAGCCATTAACAAAATCATTCAGCCAAAGAGATCGTTAAAATCCGGAATCCCATTGCCTTCCATGTTACCTAAACAATGGCCTATTATAGTGATTGATTTAAAGGTTTGCTTTTTCCCAATTCCTTTACATGAACACGATAGGGAAAGGTTTGCTTTCTCAGGACCCACTTTGAATAGAAACTGTCCAATAAGGAGATATCACTCGAGGGTCTTACCACAGGGGATGTTGAACAGTTTTATTTTATGCCAATATTTCGTACAACAGCTGTTGGAGATAATTCATAAACAGTTTCCTCAATCCATAATTTACCACTATATGGATGATATCTTCTTGGCTGATTCAGATAGAAAAACATTAGAAAATATTTTTGATGAAATAAATAGAACTTTGCCTTGTTCGGGTTTAGAGATTGAGCCTGAAAAAGTACAAAGAGGAGATTCTATTAATTACCTAGGACACAAAATAGGTCTATAGAAAACTCAACCACAAAAAGTACAAATTAGAAGAACCCAATTAAAAACTCTCAATGATTTTCAAAAACTGCTGTGAGATATTAACTGGCTATAGCCTACCTTTGGTTTAGCTACTCAAGAGCTAAGTAACTTATTTCAAACCTTACAGGATGATAAGGACTTTAAAAATCCAAGAATGTTATCAACTGAAGATGAAAATGAATTGGCTCAGGCAGAAAGGAAATTACAAGATGGTCTATATATTAAAGACCATATTGAGCCAAAGAGGGTCTGTATTTTGGGTATCTTGCTTTCCACTCATTCTCCCACAGGATTTTTTTTAATTTTTTTATTTACCTTTTATTAATTACACTTTATTCATTTTATATCCCCCCATAAGCCCCTGCTTCCTCCACTCCCAGTCCCCCCCCCCTTTCTGCATGCATGCCCCTCCCCAAGTCCACTGATAGGGGAGGTCCTCCTCTCCTTCTTTCTGATCTTAGTCTATCTGTTCCCATCAGAAGTGGCTGCATTGTCAGGGTTCTAGGTTATCTCCATGAATAGTCCTTGGTTGGAGTAGGAGACTCTGGGAAGTTCCCTGTGTTCAAATTTTCTTGTTCTGTTGCTCTCCTTGTGGAGTTCCTGGCCTTTCCAGGTCTTACTATTTCCCAGTTCTTACATAAAATTCCATTCACTCTACCCGACAGTTGGCCATCAGGCTCAGCTTCTGCTTTGATAGTCTGCAGGGCAGAGGCTTTCAGAGGCCCTCTGTGTGCTTGCTTAATTAAACATTTTTTCCAATTTTCTTTGGGCCCCCAACAGGATTTCTGCATGTCCAAAATGTCAGCTAGAAGAAATCAATGAGAATGATGTCCTATTTTACTTAAGGGGGATTGGGTAGGTTTTGGGTTGTTTTCTATGGCTACAGGTGTTTATTGTCATTGGGAGATATTTATAAATTACTAATGGTCTTATTCAGAGTGAAACTGTTATGCCCAGTTCGGGAACCCCAAAAGACCAGGGCTACCTCTGTTGTAAATACATGAGGATTTTAAAATTGTATATGTGTTCAGACATGGGACACAAACTTCCTATGGACACAGGAGAGGAATGTAGCCCTGAGATCTAGGGAAGCAAGGTTTTATGGGGCAAAACCACAAGCAGGGACTTACATGCTTTGGTGTTACGTGATTGTGTAATGGAAACTGACTTTTGAAATGGTTGTTCCACTTTGGGCATCAAGAATACAGACAGTTCTGGCCTGGTCCTATGGTTCAGTTTCCTAGCAAGTGCATAATTAGTGGGCAGGAAAGAATGTAGTAAGGCTAATCTGTCCCCTCAAGGCATTAAGGCTAGTTCTTTCCCGAAGGAGGCTGGACATGTCTCCAACTACCTAGCCTTTATTCATGCTTCTGCTCTAAACTTTAAAACAATACCCACTGACTTTAAGACTTTGGTCTCTCAAATCCACTAAGAATTAATGTAATTGAGATTTTAAAAATGAAATAAAATGAAGTTTCAAATCTTTCTTCCATCTGATATTTTTCCCATAAACTCTACTGTGTGCCTTCCTTGTGAAAGGAACCTGGGTCTGGCAATGTGCCAGCAGGCCAGGCTCTGATTTTTTTATTTCAATCTTATTATTATTATCATTATTATTATTAATTTGGGTTTTTGAGACAGGGTTTCTCTGTGTAGCACTGGATGTCCAAGCCTCATTGTATACCAGGCTGGCCTCGAACTCCCAGACATACTCACAGACATCTACCTGCCTCTGCCTCCTGAGTGCTGGGATTAAAGTTGTGTGCACTGTGCTTGGCAGGACTTTCTTATAGCCTGATTGAAGTCATACTTTATGACTTAGGACATGTGAGTGTGAAGAGCTGGCAGGGGTGCAAACCCTTCCTTTTGGAGACAGGGTTTCTCTTGTGGCCTTGCATGTCCTGAACTCATTTTGCAAACCCGGATGGCCTGGAACTCACACCAGCCTCTGCTTGCCCCACTGACAGCCACAGGAATGCGACACCACACCTGGCTTCTTGTTATAGTCTTTAAGAATGATTTATAATCTCTGTCTGCCTTCCTGGGACCAGCTCTGTTTTGACTGGGAGAGTTTGCAATCACTAAAAGAAAGGGGTGCAGGGACCCCAGGATTCCTTCTGTAGTGAGCAGGGACTGGCTGGACCCTGGCTGAGCAGGGGAGTTTAAACTGGACACATTTAAACTGGAAATACATAAATTTAAGCTGAAGATCTGTGTGCAATTAACTAGATTTACTTACTAATGGACCCTTTTGCTTTTTTCCCCCTCTTCTAAGAAGTATAAATCTGATCTATTTCTTTATTTTTACACGTATGACTGTTTTGCCTGTGTGGATAGGTGTGCCTGTGTACCAGGTGGATGCCTGGTGCCTGAAGTGGCAGCATTGACAACCCACAAGTATACCCTTGAGTTTTTCTGTTGCCATCTGTTGCTTCTCATGGGACCTACACATTAGTCCGGTTTGTTACCTCAATGAGAGTCCCTTGGAGAAAACTAAGATTTTCATTTATCATCGTCGTCATCGTCGTCATCATCACCATCATCATCATCATCATCATCATCATCATCATCATTAAAAAAGGGAATGAGTGTTCTTTTTGGAGGGAGGGAATCTTTATTTATGATTCATGGTGTAGTTCTCTTTATTTTGGAAGATTTGTTTATTATTTGTACAACATTCTGTCTGCAAGCCAGAGGAGGACGCCAGGTCTCACGTACAATGTTATAAGCCACCCTGTGGGTGTTGGGAATTGAGCTCAGGACCTCTGGAAGAGCCGCCTGTGATCTTAAACTCTGTGCCATCTCTCCTGCCCCCTCATTTCTTATTTTTATTTTTTTAAATTTTTATTTATTCATTTTACATTCCTGTCTTAGACCCCTCCGTCTTCTCCTCCCAGTCCTACCCTCCCTGTTTCCCCTATCATCCCTCACCTGGCTCCTCAGAGAGGGGATCACCCTGCCTCTCCTGTGCACACCCACCCACCCCAGCATATCAAGTGGCATCAGGACTGAGCACACACTCTTTGCCTGATGAGGCAACCCCAACAGGGGAAAGTGAAAGAAGAGCTAGCTTGTGGATCAGGGTGCATTCATATGTGTGTTGGTCCTGCTGTGTTTACAAGGCCTTGTTACCCTTGTGTTCTTCATCCACTCTTGTGCTTTCACTCTGCACACAGAGTTTCTCGAGCCCTTAGAAGCATGGGTTTCTTGGAGACATCTCATTTAGGGTGGAATGGTCCAAGGCCTCTCACTGTTTGCATATCGTCTGGACGTGGGTCTCTGTATTTATTCCCATCTGCTGCAGGAGGAACTTTCAATGATGGCCTAGCCAGGCACCAATCTATGAGTATGGCTGTGCTTCTTTAGCACAACTGTAGCATTTGGATTTCTCTTATGTCCTTGGCCTCTGTAGACTCAGGTTCCTGGCCACTCAAGCAGTATTGGAACAAGGTTCCTTCTCATGGAGTGGGCCTCCTGAAACCCAACTAGATATTAGTTGGTCTCTTCTGTGACCTTTATACCACAAGCACACCAGCAAATCTTGTAGGCAGGTCACTGTTGGAGAGTGAAAGGTGTATGGCTGGGTTGGTGTGTACTTTTCTCTTCTGGTGGCATGCAGCTTATGTTCCTGTATCACAAACAGCAGTCTATAAGGGTGAAGGTTCTCGGTAGGGGCCAGCTGTGATTCGCTATGTCCAATAACTTGTGAAGGTGTTGTCCTCAGCAACAGAATCTTACCATCAGATTGGGAGAACACTGGAGGATGGACACAGGTGGGGGGCCCCAGGCCCTGCTTTGATCTAGCACAGAGACCTCCTGTGTCCTGACTCTACAGGACTCTGGGAAGCCTGCTCTCAAGACACGCCTTTGTCTGTTCTTATTAAATTGAAATAAATACATAGTATTAAATGAAAACATCATATATATAAAGCTAGTTATTAAGTGACACGTGTGCTCCACCAGAGGGCACCAGATTCCTTGACAGATGGTTTGAGCGCCACCATATGGTCTCTGGGATGGATCCTGTCACCTTGGTAAGAGATGATTCTCTGTGTCACAGGGCCCTGGCTGTTGCGGTGACAAAGGTCTTTTTTTTTTTTTTTTTAGATTCATCCATCCATATATTCATTCATCCATTCATTCATTGTACAGCATTCTGCCTGTGCACCAGAAGAGGCACCAGATCCCATTACAGATGGCTGTGAGCCACCACGTGGTTGCTGGGAATTGAACTCAGGACCTCTAGAAGAGCAGCCAGCATTGTAAACCTCTGAGCTATCTCTGCTGCCTTCAGTTGTTTGTTTTTTTTTTTTTTTAATCTTTAAAAAGATTTATTTTTCATGTGAGCACGTGTCTGCCTTTCCAAGACTAGTCCTTTGACTGGGAGACTGAAATTAATTTTAAAAGGGACAGGGAACCCAGGATCCCTTCTCCAGGGACCAGGGACCAGCTGGACTGCGTCTGATCAGGAGAATTCAAAGCGCACATTTTTTCCTGCACACAAGTGGCTTCCAGCAGCCCTGTGTGTTTACTACGGTACCAGGGGTGGGGCGATAGCATCACAAATTGGCTCCGAAAGGCTCCTGATCCTGAGAGACTGCGAGGGGCGAGGGCGGGACATTTACAGAACATCAGAGACCAGGAAAACGCTGTGTGCGCTGGGGCATGGGGGAAAGCGCTTCCATGGGATACTTCTGGGTCCTGACAAAGCTCCAGGCTAAGTAGGGAGGAGGAGGATGGCTTGTGAGGATGTAAGGCAGTCGTGCAGCATTCTGGGAATTGTATTTCTCGTCTGCGACTCGGCAAAGCTGAAGATACAGTGAGACCTGGCTATGTTAATACAAACAATCCCACAAGTCCTTGCTCTGAGGCAGTTCTCACAGAGGCTCCCAGCCAGCACAATGCACTCTGGGATTATTTGTAGTTCCCTGGCTATGGAGTGCTTGGCTTTAGGAATTTCCGTGTCTGGTACATTTCATCATGAGTTCAGTGCTCTGTCATAAGGATGTTCACAGTCGTACAAGATAAAACAGATTATTTATTTATTTATTTATTTATTTATTTATTTATTTAGTCTATGAGACACCTATAATACAACGTGAGTGGCTAGAAGTGGAGCTGAAATGCAGTAGATAGATTTAAAGCCTGGACAATTCCTAAGAGGGTGGGTGGGGTATTGGAGCTTTTGGACAGGTCTGTGCTAAATGTTAAATGGAACGCGAGCACCACCAAGCATACATGCCATGTCTTCAATGTGTTATGTACTGTTGAAAAAGCAGGCACTTGAGGAAAACTATAAGGTTATATTCCAAGAAGCTGGCAGTTGGTGGAAATTCAAAGTTCAAGAGTTAGCACAGCACCTCTTCATTTTCCTAGTACCTCATTCTGCATCCTGTTATTTTCAGGTATTTCAGATCTAACAAACAGCATCTTTTTGGGTTGGAAATGGAGTGTAGTTTTCAGTTCAGATAGTTAGTAACATATAATTTTTGAGGATTCTCTTAGAAAACCCTTCCCAGTAACTCAAAGTTGACTTCTCATGCCTGGTGTTGGAGTTTTTGTTAGATGGAAGGACAATTGTCATCACAGATAGCAAAATTTCATTGAAACTAAAGATTAGTTTATGGATTAAATATATCTATATCTATATCTATATCTATATATATAAGATATATTATATATATATATATATTAGATAGTTACTAGTATGATTTCATATTACTTTTTCAGACATCCTTACTGTTATTTTACCATCTTCCCTTTTGTATTTCTTTCTGTCTTACCTCAAAAAATTATACCCCCTTCAAGTTTTTCCCATTTCCTCTTTCAAATCTCTATACCCTTCTACTTCCTACTGCCCCCACACACTTCCATTCTCACCTTGGAAATGGTCACTATTTCATTCTTGGTTTTTTAATTACTGTCGGATATAGACTCACATATGAGTACACACATATTCAGTTTAGAGCTGGGAAACTTAGAAAAGAGAATATGTGAACTTTGTCTTTCTGTGTTTGGATTACCTCATATAACATGATTTTTTTCTAGTTCCATCTATCTATCTGCAAGTTTTATGTTTTTATACTACTCAATAGTGATGCATTTTAAAATCATGACCTAAAGAGCTAATATTTAATTCATTTTTAAGGTCATTTAATAATTACATCATTTTGTGCCTTCTCTTTTCTTCCCTCCAAACCTTCCCACAGACCTCTCCTAGTTCCCTTTCAAATTCATCTTCTTTTTTCAAATTGGTATTATGCTCGTAATATAAGTTGCTCAGTTTAATAATGTTACTTCCATGCATGTTTTTAGGGTTGATTGCTTGGTATTAGATAACTAACTGATTTTATGCACTTTCCTGGAAATAGTTTTTTTCTCACACTCTCAGCATTTATTAGTTTCCTGCATATTTTTTCATAGGATTAAAGACAATGGTTTCTTCCTAGACCACTTTTGCATATCTATTAGCATTTCCAATTTTCAGTTCATTTTTATAATGGGTATATTGGTAAGCATTTTTTTCTTTATTTTTATATTGGTCCATCTTATGGGTGTAGCTTCTGGTATTATTAGGAGACACATTACCAGACAATACTCTGATCCTCTGCCTTATATAATTTTTTTACCTCCTGTTATGCATGATCACTGAGTCTTAGATCTGGGAATTGTTTTGTAGATGTATCAGATGTGACTGTTCTCCAGAATTCTGCCTTGTGATTGGTTGTGGTTTTCAGTCATGATTGTGGTTCAAGGAAAAGCTTTCTTGGACAGTGTTGAACTATACGTATCTATGTGCATTATTAAAAGTATTTAGGTTGCAACATGTTTATATTCATGCATGTACTTACATGTATTATAGGGATTTATGTAGATAATTCACAGTATGATTGCTTAAAACTCTTTCAAAAATTTACTTTTATTTCACCCACTTCCCTCTTTCATATTTATCCTGTAAAAGACCTAGGGTCTTAAAGCTCAGGAGTTCAATATCGCACCCTTCTCAGGAATTCCCACAGACCACAACTCGATGCAAAATCAAGAGCATTTTTTTATTTCAATCACGATAGGGTCACCCCTCAAAAGGCAGGAGATGACCCAAGCATGCAAAGCACAGGGTTTTTATACTTAAAAATCTGGCCAATTTTGCTCTATAAATTGATTGGTCAGCAAGAATAGCATGAAGATAGTTTATGCCTAGCTGTTTGCAGTTTTTGGCCATTTGTGAGTTTTCTCAAAACAACTCACCCTGCCCTTCAAGAGCTACCTGCCTCTGGCTTCAATTCAAGGCTATCTCAGAGCAGTTCATCTTCACATTTGAGAGCCATATGCCTCTGGCTTTAAATTCAAGGATGGGAATAGTAACAGCTGTTTTTCTTTTAGAGTTGTTTTCATTCTCAGGTGAGCTCTCATCCCCCCTTTTCTTTGTGCTCCAATTTTAACCCTAAAATTGTGGATCAGTCTCAGGGAGAGATTGATACTGCCTCTGGAGCATCAGGACCTGAACCATACTTACACATTCCTTGACGAAGGAGAGTAATCGGTTAACAATACAGGGTACTATTGTGACAAGGAGCAAAAGGGTAGCAAAAGTTCCCAGTAAGAGAAGCACATAGGGGAGCATACCATTAAACCCATTCCAAAAGGCAGATTCTATTAATTCTCATCTCCTTTTTCAAGATCTTTTTGTAATTTTTTTAATCTTTCCTTTAACAATGCCTGATTTATTAGTGTAAAAACAGTATTTCTCCTGTAGGGCTAAGCAGAGTCCTCCTTTTCAGCTGTAAGGAGGTCCAATCCCCTCTGGGTCTGGAGAACTACTTCTGCTAAGGAATTGAGCTTGTCTTGGAGGTCATTGATGGTGCTCGAAAGCAAATGTACATCACTAATTTACTGCTGGGACAGTTTATTGTATTTATATAATAAATCACCCAAACCAGCTGACCCAGCGCCTATGGAAGCAGTCAGCCCAATTCCCACTAACAGGAATGAACTGAATGGCTTTCTTCGTTCTTCCAGCCATTAATTCAAAGCGGGGATTGGGACTGGCTCATCCCCTGGAATGATGCTAATATCAGGGAGTTGCCTGTACACAGGTCCCAGTCCAATCTGTGGGCAAGAATGTATAGGCTTTATTATTCCTGCATAAGAAAACAGTGTTATTGTCAGGGCAGAGAGCTGTGGAGATGTCAATTGTTGAATCACAAATGGCAAAGGTAGCATCCCCTACAGGTAGATCTGAGCTATCATTTTTGTAGGGTTTTGTCAAACAGGTAACATTTTGCTTGAAGAGAGGCTGCACTCTCATAGGGGGTGCTGAATGTCAGGACCTCTCAGCAGTGGAATAAGTGGCGTTGGGGGGGGAGCTCCAGAGGAACAGGCTGCCCTTGTCAGAGGCGGAGCCAGAAGTCACTTGCAAGTGAAGGGTTGGTGTCATTTAGGAGGCTATGAGTGGCAGTAATAACATCTACAGTCTGGGGTCTAAAATAAAATTTCCTCTACTATCAGGAAGAACCATAGGGTGGTAATTGAGGGACGAGTATTCTTTTTTCTATTAACTCTTCAATGCATTGTTTAACCTGTTCTTGTCTGACCTGATCCTGCAGCCCTCCTCCATCTGAGAGGTGAATGGTAGGTACCTTTCTTCAGCATACAGGCTTTCCTACCATCCCTGAACAAGGGGCTTGGAGTAATTAAGATCCATGGACTCCTGTTGGCACACTGTGGAACCAATCGTCTATCCTCATCTCCTCCCTGACTTGGTTTAATATGACAGTGAAATAGGTGATGTTATCTTTTCCAGTACATTGTTGCACAACCCTATAGCAACTCCTATGCACAGCCTGTTGGTAGTTATCACAAGGGTAAGGCATGGGGCACAAATTTACATAAAGAATCATTTTAGGCTTGGTTACACAATGCCATTCTAAACTTGGAGTGCTCTCTGAAGGTTGTAGGGCTCTATATGTCCATGTATCACCACACTCAACTTGAGCATAGGCCTTGTTGGGCCCCCAAATCTCACCATTTAGTAAGACTCTGCCATTCATCACCCCATCCTTGCAATCACAGGGTTTACCATATATTGCTTCCAGGGCCTTGCGAGCCTGGTGAGGATCACCAAAGCTCCCATCAATAGTTACCCAATTGAGTACAAACAGCACCACCCAGAGGTACCATTGTCTGTCATTGTCCCTGATGAGTTTCAGTTTTAACAGGTTGCTGGAAGCTTGACTTTCCAGGTGTCAGCAGGTTGATGAAGAGCAGGCTTGACATGTGACCCATGGATCCAAGCTGCAATGCTCTCTACTTTGACTGCTGTTAGGGTGTTGAGCAGGACACAATAATGAACCTTCCACCGAGGTTCCAGATTCTGGCTGTGGTGTCATAACAAGTACACCATATCCAACCTGGAACTGATGGGGCACCTCCAAGGACCTGGGCGCATTTGCACTGCCAAACTTGCTCCAAATTTCTTTCTGAATAAGTTGCAGTCCTTTCAGCCTGGACAACAAGTCAGAGTTACCATTAGTTATGTCAAGGGGGTCCCCAAGAAGAGTCAGGTTAGCAGTAACCCCATATAGTAGTTTGAAGGGAGTTAAGCCTAGTATGGAGGGAGTATTTCTGACTCTAAAGAGGGCCAAGGGAAGGATCACTGCCCAGTCACCATCAGTCTCCATGGTCAATTTGGTGAGGGTCTCTTTGAGAGTTCTATTCATTTTCTCTACATATCTTGAACATTGAAGTCTATAAGGACAATGTAACTTCCAATCAAGCCCCAGAAACCTGGCCACCTCCTGGCTTACCTGAACAACAAAGGTTGGCCCATTGTCTGACCCAATTACCTTTGGAATACCAAAGCAAGGAAAAAATGTGTTCCAGAATCTTTTTGGCCATGACCAGGGAGGTTTCTTTCTTTGTGGGAAAAGCTTCCACCCATCCTGAGAAAGTATCCACAAAAACCAGGAGATAATTATTGCCTTACCTGGATGGTTTACTTTCAGTGAAATCCACTTCCCAATGCTTTCCAGGTCTAGTTCCTTGTCACTGGCAAGAAGTGACACCTGAATACCACCTGAGAGAGGGATGGGAGAGAGAGAGAGAGACAGGGTGACACAGAGAAGGACACCGAGTCTCCTTGCTGATCCAGGTGTCGAATTAATGGATGTCAGGTTAACACTTAAGTAGGCAGAAAAGTACAAGAAGTTTCTCATGTAGGAGAGCTCACTCAAGGTTACACAGAGCCTGCTGTCTGGTTACTATGGTTGCACACACACACACTTTCTCAGGGTCAGAGCAGTCTGCTGTAGGACCACCAAGGTCAGTGTATAAGAAACTGGACTTTGGAAAATAGCCAAAGCCAATAGGCTGGATTCCCCTGCTCAGATGCCATTAACTCAAAATTTGCCATTAACTCCAAAAAGGCTGCCACAGTTCCTCTCAGCCACTTCCCTGTGCTCTGGAACTCTTACCTATGTTTATCCTCTGGCAAGGTTCACATGCCCTAGTTACTCTCAGTCAGGGCGGTGAGGTTTAGTGTTCAGTACTTGGATTGGCGGGCAACTTCAGCCAATTTCTTTGCCCACAAGTGAGTCCACTTATGCATCTGAGTAATTAATCTCTCAGCATCTTCCTGTGGTAGAATGATCTTACCTTTAGAGTCAATCCATGCCCCCACGTCGGTGTCAAATATCCCCTTTTTTTGCCATATTTACTTTAAGTCACTTTCTGAGTAGTTTAGTCATTCTTCTCTGGAAAGTTCAGCGGTTAGTACCACTGGGACAGAGTTTCCTCTAGCAGCTACTTTAGCCTCCTGATCGGCCATGTTATTCCCCTTTGTTGCCTCAGAAGTTCCCTTCTGCTGTCCCTGGCAATGAATAATGCTTACCTTGTTGGGCAGCAACAAGGCATTGAGCAAAGTCAGAATCTCCTTTTTATTTTTTATCTCAATTCTGGCTGATGTTAGCAGGCCTCTCTGCTGATAGATGGTCTCTTGCACATGGGCTGTTGCGAAGGTGTACTGACTATCAGAGTAGATGTTTCTTTTTACCCTTTCCCAGAGTTAATGGCTGGGTAAAAGCAATCAATTCAGCTCGCTGAGCAGAAGTGCCCTCCAGCAATGCCTGGACTCATATTACCTTATGTCCATCTACTACTGCTGCCATTTCCTTTCTCTTCCCGTTCTCCCAAAACTGCTCCCATCCATATAGTATGTCATCACCCAGTAGGGCAGAGGCTGATCTTTCATTTCCTTTAGCCATCCCTGTTCCTCTGCTAGAACCTGCAAACAATCATGTTCCAGGGGCTGGATTTCTGAATCTGGCAATAATGTGTCAGGGTTTAGCAAGGGTGCTAGGTTATAGGCATACATGGTCCTTGGTTGGAGAAACAGTCTTATAAAAGACCCCTGTGCTCTGATATATTTGGTCCTTGTAGAGTTCCTGTCCTCACCAGGTCACACTAACTCCCCCTTCTGTCATATGATTCCCTGTGCTCTGCCCAAGGTTTGGTTATGAGTCTCAACATCTGCTTTGATACACTGCTAGGTAGACTCTTTCATTGGTCTTCTGGAGCAGGCTTCTGTCCTGTTTCTTGTTTTTGCCTATATCCATCCCATTGGTCTTTCTAAGTGAGGATTGATCATCTTAACCCAGGTCCTCTTTCTCATGTATCTTCTTTAGGTGTACAGATTTTAGTATGTTTTTCCTATCTTATAGGTCTAGCATCCACTTAAAAGTGAGTGTATACCGTGTATGTCTTTCTGCTTCTGGGACACCTCACTGAGGATTATCTTTTCTGGATTGGTTTTTTTTTTTGTTCATGTTTACATTTTATGACTTCTTTGAATGGTCTAGAATTAAATGTGTCTGTTCTTATAGCTGGTAAAGAGGTTTCCCATTTTATAAGCTGCTCCACCACCTAAAGAATGGATTGCAAAAGCATTTTAGTTTCATGTTGTAAGACCTGGATTCTCACTGCTCAAGATCTCAGGATTGTGCCCTTCCCAGGAACACTCATAGACCACAACTTGAGGCAAAAGCAAGAGTTTTATTCCAAGTTCTATAGCGTCCCCCCTCCAAAGACAGGAGACAGCCCTAAATATGCAAAGGACAGGGTTTTATACCTGAAATTCAAACCACTTTTGCTCTATACATTGATTGTTCAGCAAGAATAGCATGAACATAGTTTACACCTGGTTTTAGATAGTATACAGCTGGTTGTACATCGTTTACTGGTGGTTGTAGATAGTTGTTCTCAGAACAGTTGACCCTTTCCTTCAAGAGTTATCTACGGCTGACTTCAATTCAAATAATCACAGGTGTTTTTCTCTTTCCCAGGTGGTCCCTCACCCCCTCCTTTTTTGCCTCAATTTTAACCCTAAAATTGTGGATCAACCTCATGGAGAGGTTGATACTCTTTCGGAAGCATCAGGACCTGAACTGCACTTATACTTTCCCTGACAAAGGGGAGTTCTGGTTAGAGAGTTTATTGTCCTTGATGAGTTTCAGTTTCAGCAGGTTGCTGTAGGCTTGGACTTTCCAGGTGTTGCAGGTTGATGAAGAGCAGGCTTAACGTGTGACACATGGATCCAAGCTGTGATGCCCTCTACTTTGACGGCAGTTGGGGTGGTGAGCAGGATGTAATAAGGACCCTTCAACTGAGGTTCCAGATTTTGGCTGCCATGTCATCCCACATATACCAGATCTCCAACCTGTGACTGATGGGGCACCTCGAAGGACCCGGGCACATATGCACTGCCAACCTTGCTCCATATTTTTTTTCTGCATAAGCTGCAGTCCTTTTAGCCTGGACAAGTCAGAGTTACCACTAGTTATGTCAAGAGGGTCCCCAAGAAGAGTCAAGGGAGGAGAGCAGGAACGCCATATAGTAATTCAAAGGGACTTAAGCCTAGTAGGGAGTTAGTATTTCTGACTCTAAAGAGGGCCAAGGGAAGAAGCACCACCTAGTCACCACAAGTCTCCATTGTCAATTTTGTGAGAGTCTCTTTTAGAGTTCTATTCATTCTCTCTACTTGTCCTGAGATTTGGGGTCTTTAAGCATGATGTAACTTCCAATCAAGCCCCAGAAATCTGGCCACCTCCTGGTTTACCTGAGCAAGGAAGGCTGGCCGATTGTCTGACCCAATTAGCTTTGGAATACCTTTCCGAGAAAAAAATGCCTTCCAGAATCTTTTGGTCACAACCAGGGTGGTTTCTTTCTTTGTGGGAAAAGCTTCAACCCATCCTGAAAAAGTGTCCACAAAAACCAGGAGATATTTATTGTCATACCTGTCTGGTTTAATTTCAGTGAAATCTACCTCCCAATGCATTCTGGGTCTAATTCCTCTCAGCCCCTTTCCTGGGCTCTGGAAATTCTTACTTATGTTTACTCTCTGGCAAGGTTCACATGCCCTAGTCACTCTCAGTCAGGATGGTGAGGTCTAGTATTCGGTATGGGGATTGGAGGGCAACTTCAGCCAATTTCTTTGCCCCCAAGTAATTCCACTTATGCATCTGAGTTATCAATCTCTCAGCATCTTCCTGGGGTAGAATGATCTTACCTTTAGAGTCAATCCATGCCCCCACATCGGTGTTAAATATCCCATTTTTGCCATATTAACTTTAAGTCATTTTCTGAGTAGTTTAATGGTTCTTCTCTGGGCAGTTCAGTTGTTAATACCACTGAGACAGAGTTTCCTCTAGCAGCTACTTTAGCTTCCTGATCGTCCATGTTATTCCCCTTTGCTGCCCTGGAAGTCCCCTTCTGCTGTCCCGGGAAATGAATAATGCTTACCTTGTCAGGCAGCAACAGGGCATTGAGCAAAGCCAGAATCTCGTTTTTATTTTTTATCTCTTTACCGCCTGATGTTAGCAGGCCTGTCTGATGATAGATGGCCCCGTGCACATGGGCTGTTTTTAAGACGTACCGACTATCAGTGTAGATGTTTATCTCTTTGCCCTTTTCCAGAGTTAATGCCTGGGTTAAAGCAATCAATTCAGCTCTCTGAGCAGAAGTGCCGTCTTGCAACGCCTGGGCCCATATTACCTATGTCCATCTACCACTGCAGCCCCTGCCTTTCTCTTCCTGTTCTCAAAAAACTGCTCCCACCCTTATAGTATGTTACCTCAGCATCAGGAAGAGGTTGATCTTTCAAGTCCTTTCACCATCCCTGTTCCTCTGCTAGAACCTGCAAACAATCATGCTTCAGGGGCTGGATTTCTGGATCGGGCAATAAGGCGGCAGGGTTTAGCTCCATAGCCAGGGCAAGGGTGACTCTATCATTATTCAAGAGCAAAGCCTGGTAATGTGTCATGCAAGTGTTCGTGAGCCAGCAATCAGGTGGCTGCCTTATGACACTCTCAGGGGCATGAGGAGCATAGATGGTGAGGTCCTGTCCCAGAGTCAGTTTGTCTGCATCTTTTACTAGTGCCACCACTACTGCTGTTATTCGAAGGCAGGTTGGCCATATTGCCACTACTGAATCAAGCGTTTTGGATAGATAGGCTACCGGTCTCTTCCAGGGTCCAATTTTCTGTGTTAGCAACTCCTTGGCCATTCCGTTTCTCAGCCACATGAAGATGGAAGGGTTTGGTTACATCAGGGAGTCCCAATGCTAGGGCCGACATTAATGCTTGTTTGATATTATCGAATGTGGCTTGTTCATCCTTTCCCCAGATGAAAGAGTCTTTGCCCTTTGTAAGGGCATACAGATGGGCTGCCATCTTGGCAAATCCTGCAATCCACAGCTGGCAAAACCCTGCTGTACCTAAAATTTCCTTCAGTTGTTTAGTAGTCCGTGGAGGGGGAATATGAAATACAGTCTCTTTTCTAGCCTCTGATAGCCATTTCTTTTCCTCTCTTAATATATATCCCCGATAACTGACCTGTTTGCTGCAGAGCTGGGCCTTTTTTGCTGATGCTCTATAGCCGAGGTCACCCAGCTCTTGTAACAGCTGGTCGGTGGCTTTAAGGCAGGTTTCTTTACAATTTGCAGCTAATAGAATGTCATCCACATATTGGAGAAAAAGTTACCTGGGGATTGGTGGCCCGGAAGTGTGCCAGGTCCCAGTGTAGGGCTTCATCAAATATAGTAGAAGACTTTTTAAACCTTGAGGAAGTCCAGTCCATGTAAGCTGGCCTGAGACCCCTGAGTCTGGATCTTTCCATTCTAAAGCAAAAATGTCTTGGCTGGTAGGGCTGAGTTGGAGACAAAAAAAATGTGTCCTTAAGGTCCAGGACCGTATACCAAACCCTGTCAGAGGGAAGGGAACTCAACAGGTTATATGTGTTGGGCGCGGTAAGGGTGTAAGTCCATGACCTGTTTGTTAACTTCCCTGAAGTCCTGTAGGGGTCAATAGTCATTGCTCCCAGGCTTCTGAATTGGCAGCAATAGAGTATTCCAGGCAGAATGGCACCTTCTGAGAACCTCTAGGTCAAGGAACCTCTGTTTGTGAGGGTGGATCCTCACGGGTTTTCTTAGACATTGGATATTGTTACACCGTGATTGGGGTAGCCTGAGGCTTCAGCTCTATCGGAACTCGAGCTGTTTCTCTGCTTTTCCTAGGCCATCTGTTTCAGCCCATGCCCTGGGAATCTCTGTAGCCACCAGTCAATGTCTTTTTCTGGACTTACCACCTTTTCAGACAGGCGGTATTCATCTTCCAGTTGAATTGTCAGTACATGAATGGGATCTCCTTTATTGTCTGTCACCTGTGGGTCATCTGGTCTAAAATGGATATGGGCTCCTATCTTAGTTAGGATATCTCACCCTAACAGCGGGTAAGGGCATTCAGTGACAACTAAGAATGAGTGGGATACCTGGCCCACTCCAAGGTCCACCATTCTCCGGGTAGTCCATGAGTATTGTTTACACCCAGTGGCTTCTTGGACCCATGATTTCTTCTCGTTTTTAGCTCCAAAGTCTTGTAACAGAACAGAATGCTGGGTGCCAGTATCCACCAAGAAGTGGACTGGCTTTCCCTCCACCTTTAACGATTACACTGAACTCGGGGAGGGGGACTGAACACCATCCCCCCTAATTGTTGTCATCACTCAGGGTTAGGACCCAGGTCTCCAGGGCTTGGGTGTTTGGTTTTTCTGCCTTTTTCTTCCTTTTAGGACAATCCTTGAACCAGTGTCCTTTCTCCTTGAAATATGCACACTGATCCTTAGACAGACCGCCTCCTGGAGTCTGGAGGGTCTTAATCTTGACAGCAAGGATCTTGTCAAGGTGAAGGGTGCCCTTGTGTGGCCATCAAATCTGAAAAGTAGGCCACTCTGAGGAACAGAAAGTTTGACATTTCCCTTTTTTTTTTAACTTCACGTGAAAGGTTATGTGCCCTATATCTCACCTCCGAGAAATTACCAATGGTGAGGGATAAGGATGTAGTCACAGTCTGTCCCATAATAAAGTCGTCTGTCAAGAAAGTCAAAGAGGGAACAACGATAGAGACAAAGAGAACAAGACAGGCAATTAGACAAGGACGCCCTTGCAGGTGGTAGCTGCCTGGCAGCAGCCATCTCTGACAGGAAACAGAACGGAGGAGGACCATGCCATTCTGAGCCTCCCAAACTGGAGTGTCCTCCAGTTCCTAGTCAAGCAATATTCTGACACATCTATCTATTGCAATGACTGATCAGACGACCGAAAAAGGACCAGATAGGCCCCTAAAGAGAAACAGATTGGTAAGACAGAAACAAGCAAAGCAAAACAGAAATCAGGCTAACCTGTTCCGAGTTCGACTTCCGGGCTCAGTCTGATGAGGGTTGGGGAAGGAGCATGCCCTTTCCTGGCCAAACACAGCAAAAATGTAAGACCTGGGGTCTCACAGCTCAGGAGTTCAAAATCATGCCCTTCTCAGAAACTTCCACAGACCACGACTTGATGCAAAAGCAAGAGGTTTTTGTTTGTTTGTTTGTTTGTTTTCAAATCACGATTGGGTCACCCCTCCAAAGACAGGAGCTGACCCTGAGTAAGCAAAGCACAGGGATTTTATACTTAAAAATCTGGCCACTTTTGCTCTATACATTGATTGTTCAGCAAGAATAGCATGAAGATAGTTTACAGCTAGTTGTTTGTAGTTTTTGGCCGTTAGTTTTCTCATAACAATTCACCCTGCCCTTATTTTTAAAAACTATCTCAGAGCAGTTCATCCTACCGTTTGAGAGCTTCATGCCTCTGGCTTTAATTCAAGAATGGGAATAGTCATAGCTGTTTTTCTTTTACAGTTGTTTGCATTGTCGGGTGGGCTCTCAGATGGAGATGAAAAGTGACAGAGAAGGAGAGAGTGGGACATGATAGGGGAAGAGAGAGAAGGGGGCACCTCAACAGAGAAGGAGGAGAGGACAAGAAGGCAATAGCAAGAGAACAAGAGAGGCCAAGAGAGAGACAAATTGGGCAGGAAGATTCTTTTAAGGAGCAAAGTAACCATGCCTGCCCTTCCTGGCTGTCGACACATAATGACATCACAGGTTGCTAGGAAAGCCAGAAGCAGGTGCCTAAATACTAAGAGTTTGCACAGGCCTTTAATCCCAGCACTCTGCAGGCCAGTCTCTGTGAGTTCAAGGTCAGGATGGTCTACAGATCTAGTCCAAGATAGCCAGGGCTTAAAGGAGAAACCCTCTCTCAAAATACCAAAATATTCATATGTATAATTAATATATACTCACTAAATATAGTAATAAAAACCAATATATTTAATAAATATGTTATATATACATTTTGTTTTAATCATATCCATATATATCATATATATGTATATATATGATGAAAACAAAATAATGTTTTAATTTATGTTTTAATCATATATATATATATGATTGAAAAAAAGAATCTGAGCCAGGCTTTGTGGCACATATCTCTAATCCCATCTCTCTAGGAGACACAAGCATGCTGCTGTGTAAGTTCAATATCACCCTGGTTTACAAAGAAAGCCCAGGACATGCATGGCTACAGAGATAAACCTTGTCTAAAAAAACAGACTAGATGTGTGGCTAGATATGTCTGAAATCACATAGTGTGACAAGGCTATAAGAAAGTCTTATGAGGCATGGTGACACACATCCATAGTCCCAGCATTTGAGAGGCAGATGAAGGTAGGTCTCTGTGAGTTCAAAGTCAGCCTGGTTTACAAAGAGAGTCCTGGACTGGCAAAGATGCACTGAGATACCATGTCTCAAAAATAAAACATTAAATTAAATTAAAACAATCAAGCCTGGATTGTTGGCAAATGCCTCTAATACTAGCACTATGACTGGCAGAAGGAAATGGATCTGTGTTAGTTCAAGGCCTGCCTGGTCTAGAAAGTATGACAGGTCAGTCAAGGCCATACAAAAAAATCTCTTTACAAAAAACAACATCCTGGAATATAAACAAAAAACTTCTAGTATTTGAAGGTTGTTTCTTTTTTTCACTTTTTAAAAATTTATGTTTTCGTAAATTACAGTTTATTCACATTGTATCTACGCTGTAGCTCCATCCTTCATCCCCTCCTTTACCCAACCTCCTAACTTCCTCCCATTTCTGTCCCCAAGTCCACTGATAGAGGAGGTCCTCCTCCACTTCCATCTGACCCTAGCCTATCAGATCTCATCAGAACTGGCTGCATTGTCCTCTGTGGCCTGCCCCCTCAAGGGGTGGTGATCAAAGAGCCAGATGCTAAGTACTTATCAGAGACAGTTCCTGTTCTCATTATTAGCGAACTCACTTGGAGACTGAGCTACCATGGAATATATCTGGGCAGGAGTTGAAGAAGTTCTAGGTTATCTACATGCATGGTCTTTGGTTGGAGTATCAGTCTCAAAAAATACCCCAGTACCCTGTTGCTTTCCTTGTGGAACTCCTGTCTCCTCAAAAGTCTTCCTTAGTCATCAGGGAAATGCAAATCACATTACACCTATCAGATTACCCAGGATATCACATTACACCTATCAGAATGGATAAGATCAAAAACTAGAGTGACAACACATGCTGGAGAGGATGTGTGGAAAGGGAAACACTCCTTCACTTCTGGTGGTAATGTAAACTTGTACAACCACTTTGGAAATCAATCTGTCAGTTTCTCAGAAAATTAGGAATAGTGCTACCTCAAAATCCAGCTATACCACTCCTAGGTACATATTCAAAATTTGATCAAGTATACAACAAGGACATTTGCTCAACCATGTTTGTAGCAGCTTTATTTGTAATAGCCAGAAGCTAGAAACAACCCATGTGCCACTCAGTTGAGGAATGGATACAGAATTTGTGGTACATTTACACAAGGGAATACTACTCAGCATTTAAAAATAAGGAAATCATGAAATTGGCAGGCAAATAGTGGGATCTAGAAAAGATCATCCTGAGTGAGATATCCTAGAAGCAGAAAGACACACAGGGTATATACTCACTCATAAGTGGGTATTAGACATATATTATAGGATAAATGTGTTAATATCTGTACACCCTAAGAATCTAATCATGAAAAGAAACATGGCCTTTGATGAAGTAAATTATTTACGTTGTTCACATATAATGTAGTCGACGAGGTCACCAATTGTGGTTGTGTTCTATATTTTGAACCAATGGAGTAGCTTTTGAAGTTTGCTGTATATGTATCAAATCCAATCACAGAAGTTTATTAGGTCATTCTTATAGTCTTTCTGTGGCTGCTGTTGATCTTATGCATCTAATCACACTTGGTGATAGGTATTTTCTGCTGCAAAGTATAGAATGGGATCTCCATCATCTATGTGATCCATTGCTTATTTATATCAGGTAGGGTGTGATCCTGCTTTTCAAGGAAGGGTCTCTGAGAAAGTGTGGTGCTTTTGTTTTTCATTTTCACAAATACCTTTAAGTTGTTTGTTTTCAAGCCTGATTTGGATGTCAGTAATTAGGCAAAGCTACAATTGAAGTCTTGATTCTCCTATGTCACCCTTCTGAGTACAAGTCCAAGGGTGGAAGATGTTTCCCTAATGTGTTCCATTTTTACCAACATTAATGTTAAAATGCTTAATCGTGTGTATGTAGATATGTATGACTGTATGTATGTATATCTATATCTATATGTATGTATGTACTGTTTGATGTTCCATCCTTCATTGTTCCATTATTTACTATATGACACATGATGTTGAAGTACTGACTTCTGAGAGAATTTTCTAGAGGTGCTAAATAATGTAACAGCAATGATATTTATTTCAAAAAGCATATTGTGTGTGTGTAATGTTACTATGGGTTCTTAGGCCATGACAGATGTGTGAAGACTTGGTGACAGCTTTGTGGGGTTTATTTTGGTCATTGTTATATGATGTTCAAAGTCATGTTGACAGTTTTGCTTACCACAGACATTCCCCACTGAGTTCATTGATACTCAAATAAACTTTATTGAAATATTACATCCAAGTAAGGTAGAAATTCCAGATACAGCAACAGTGATACTTATTTGGTGTTAGTTTTTAACCTGATCCTTCTCCTGACATTTACTCTGTACCTGCTTTATATGTAGTTGGTTTTATGTACATGTTCATTTTCTGGGAAGAATCATTTTTTTCATTAGGTTTTATGAGAAGTCATATCCTCAGAAAGTGTCCTGGGCTTTTAATCCTACCATACTTATCCCTAAGAGACCATATCTGCAATGGTGATTATGTCCTCTCTGTACATAATTTGATGTTATGACTTCAGGATGCATCTTGAGCCTTTTTTTCAAGAGAATGTTATAAACAAGCCTTAAGCTTAACAGGCATTTGTGCCTCATGAAAAAAATTTCATCATAAAATGTCCTGTCTGAAAAGAACATCTGAGATCATTGTAAAATGCACTCTGTTACTTTCATTTTAGTCATTAACATTATTAGTACTATTTACTGTTCTTCATTATTTTGTTAGAGATCCAAGTATGATGACTCAGGTGTAATAGACTGTGTACACACTGTTAACTAAAAAAATAAAACAACACATTCAAAACAAGTAAAACCTCCAAATATTGATACGAATTAGGTTTAGATTTAGTGCCCAAAAATAATTTAGTTGAAATGTGGGAAAGACATTGAAACACCATTATTCAGCAAGCATTTAGAGTATATATGTAAATATGATGAAAGGAATGTACACATAAACACAACTTAAAAATTCTTGGCACACGGTATATGCTCACTCATATAGTCATATAATATAGGATAAAACTACTAAAATCTGTACATCTAAAGAAACTAATCAAGAGGGAGGATCCTGACTAAAACGCTCAATCCCTATCCTGTAAGGCAAAGAGAATGGACATCAGAAGAAGAAGAAAACAGGAAACAAGTTAGGAACCTGCCACAGAGGCCCTCTAAAAGGCTCTGCCCTGCAGACTATCAAAGCAGATGCTGAGACTTATGGCCAACTGTTGGGCAGAGTACATGGAATCCTATGAAAGAAGTTGGAAATAGTAAGATCTGGAGAGGACAGAAACTCCACAAGGAGAGCAACAGAATGAGAAAATTTGAACACCAGGGTCTTTCCAGAGACTCATACTCCAACCAAGTACCATGCATGGAGATAACCTAGAACCTCTGCACAGATGTAGCCCATGACAGTTAGTGTCCAAGTGGGTTACCTAGTAATGGGAAGAGGGACTGCCTCTAACATAAACTGATTGGCCTGCTCTTTGATCTCAGGCCACAGAGAAGACAATGCAGCCATTCCTGATGAGACCTAACAGACTAAGATCAGAAGGAAGGAAAGGGAGACCTTCCCTATCAGTGGACTTGGGGAGGATCATTCGTGAAGAAAGGGAAAAGTAGGTGGGATTAGGAGAGGAGGAAGTAGGGGTTTATGGGGGGATACAAAGTGAATAAAGTGTAAATAATAAAAGTTTAAAAAATTAAAAAATACATTTAACACAAAAAATTAAATAAATAATAATAAAAAATTCTTGGGCACACATACAAAAAGTGGGACTTAATTAAGATTTTTTTCGTTTTGTTTTTTTTTTTTTTTTTTTTTTTTACAGGAAAGTTTGAACATGTTCCTCCCGTGTCCTCCTTTTATTCTCCTCCCCTCCCCTTCCCTTCCTTGCCTTCCTTGCTCAGTGTGAATTTACAAACATTGCACTTGAATGGATGCAGTTCTTCAAAAGCATTGCCAAAAGGACCCCTGCAGCCTCACTTCTAAACCTTGAACCTCAAATGCAGTCTAGCTATTTTTTTTCTTGCATTGGTGAGTAAGTAAAGCAACTCACTTTCTGGGGGGAGGGGTAGATACCCAGACATGGAGAATTCCTCATCTATCCCTCCCCATTCCCCATGCTTACGTCCTTTAGCACTTTGGGGAGCACATTGACAGAGGTTCCCCACCCATGCAAACCACAATCATACATGTGCTTTCTAAGATTTTCTAATAAAATTCTTTTAGTTGCCAGTATGAGACCTTGACTAAAAAAGAATTGGCTTCATTCTCAGGTGACAATCTCATAAGTACAGCCAGGCAAATAAGTGACATATCAAGGTGCTCAGGTGGGTATTCTGTGTACAGTGCCAGTATATAGGCTCAGACCCAGGAACTCAGTGGAGCCAAGCCTTCCCTATTTGAGTTTGGTTCACTTCCTTGTTGAAGCCAACTATGGCTAAAAAAAAGAAGTTTGTGGGATTGGGAGTGTAGCTCACTTGATACAAGGTGGAGCAGAAGGATCAGAAATTCAAGGTCATCTTATAGCTGTTTAGTTTAAGGCCGGGCTGGGCTACAGGGGACCCTAACCAAATAATAATAATAGTAATAACTACAATACCTTTCAACTAAGAGCATTATTTGGTGGTCATTGTTCCAAGCCAGAGCTAACCTCAGGTCACCGACCTTCCTCATAGAGATAGCAAGGAGGCAACAAGGTCAAGCCCAGAAAGATTATCTGCACACAGACCCCTCTCCAACCGAGCCTTCCTCGCCAAATATGTGGAAATATGGGTTCCCACTGATGACCAGAGGTGCCCCAGCTTGTAGTGTTGGGAGCATGGGGAAGGCAAAGTCACAATGGAGCACAGCTGTTTGATCACCAGCCCACTGAGACCATCACAAGCAAACAAAATCACAAAAGTACAACAAAGGAAAAAAATGTACTGGGTATAATGCGCTCAAAGAGAATGGAAGAAAAAAATACCAAAACTCACAACAGTGGCCTGTCTCTCTATGGGCCCTCTATCCTATTCCATTAGTGGTGACCTACCCCCAAATCAGGCTCCATCCAACTACACCTGAGTTTGGAATGGTGACCTGCATTCAGCCAGACCAGAGAATGGAGCAGCAACATATCTGTTGATCTCTGTCTACCAGACCAGAGGCCAAAGCACCAGCCAAACTCTGCCAGACCAGAGGCCACAGCAGCAGGAAATCTCTGTGAGATCAGAGTCCAGAGCAGGGGACACGCTCTGCCAGACCCGAGGACAGAGTAGTGGATAAGATCTGCCAGACCAGAGACCAGAGAACATTGGCAGAAGTGCCAAGCTTGGGGCTCTACATACTGTATCAATCCCTTGCCACCTCCTTGCAACTCTCACTGGAACCTATGAAGCATGGCTTAAGCCTCCCTGAAATGGGAAAAAATCAGGTCTAGGGGGATAGAAGGATTTTGTCCCATGTCCTCAGTCAGTCCCAGAGACAAAAAAAAATGCAGTGAGAGTCAAAACAGTTAAACAAGACACAGACTAGATCCCATTACGTGTGAAGGAGAAAAATACACAGAGCCAGACAGCAGATCCCACCACTCCTGCAGTGGAAAAAATGAAAGTAGGCTATCAGTGAATCCCTGATGCAGGAGATACCTGCATTGTCCTTTTCCAAAGATCCAGAGATCACAGAAAACTGGGTACTCTACCATCCTTTACAGATAGGGACACATTCATCCTCTCTGAGGTCCAGAGAACACAGAAAAGTGGATGTTCAACTCCCTTTACAGATGTGACCCTTCAAGGGGGGGGGGTCTGGAATGTATTCAAGGCCCCCTCTGGCCCGCAGCTGTCCAAAGCATCAGCTCTAACCTTTCTGACCACATAGATTACAAATTTTGCCCCAAGGCCCTAAAAACGAAACTAGAGAAACACAGAGAAAGACACAGACAGACACAGACAGAGTGCTCACTTACTGGCTATTGTTCAACCCCATGTGCCAGGGGTGCTTGGTAGACTTGGGAATCCAATATGAGAACCCACATGTTATGACCAGATTTTAGGGTCACCAAAGATCACCAGGATCTGGACCACATATGCAAGAGCAAAGAGTTTTATTTGGGCTTAAGCTGGGTCTCTCCATCATCACCAACACAGTGGATTAGAGAGGAGAGCCTGAGCAGCTGCATGGCAGGGTTTTGATTGGGGTTTTTTGATTGGGGTTTTAGGAAGGACCAGGAAGTTCCAGTTTAACAGTTACAACTAATATTGGGTGACATTCAGCCAGGGCAATTTTCTTTTAGACAGTGATTGGCTAGCTAACATAACTCTGGTTACAAGATCTGGGTGTGGTAGTAGTGACTAACATGAATGCTTTCCCCTCCCCATTTGAAAATGCACAACCTGAGAGAAAAGTTGTAATACTTTGTGTGCTGTAATATATACTTGAATTCCCTGAATATTGGATCATAAAGCCATTTTCAACTTTTAAAAATAATTTTTGAAACTATAATGAAATCATTTTTAACATTCTCATTCCTCTCTACTCTTACTTCTCAAATGCTGGGATGAATTGTTAGGTGGCTACTTAACAATCAAAACAGACATGGCTGTCAGGTTCTCCCAGCATCCTCAGCCCTTACCTGTTACAAGGTATGGGTGTCAAACACAGATTCTCTACCCCGGAGTTGAGCTGCCCTCCTCCCAGCTGTCCTTCCTTATGTATTCTAACCATTTTGGTTACCTGCTCTTTTTCATTTATCATTTATCCTCCTGGCCCTTTGTTCTGGTTCTCCACTTCCCTCTCTCCTCTCGTCTCACATAGCTCAGGGTCATGTCAACTTTAGATTGTCCCAGATTTCCCTGTGTCTGACTATGTTCTCTCATCTAACTATAATAAACTTTCTACTCCAACATTCCTATGTACAGCCATATCCTTTTTGTTTTATTTCTCATTTTCATTGAGCTCCCATTAACTACTACTTGCTTTCAAATTTGTGGCCATTTGTTTCTTTAATGGTTGTTACTCTTTGGCTTTGACTAGAGTTTCGCTAAAGGACTTCCTATCTATGAGGTAGAGATGAATTCACTGGACACTGAGTGTGTAACATAAATTACCTGTATTTTGGAAAATGAACAGGTGCCCTAGGAGAGTGGAAGATTGAATTTTAAATCATTTCCAAGATGAGGGTGTTGCAGGATATTTGATCCCAGTGTGATCCCATAGATTGTGAACTGTAAAATGCTGTGCTTTGTTTGGTGTGGTTGAGCCCTAACACAAACCTTAATTCCAAGAACTTTCTGTTTATTGTAAACAGGTGATTATGGTATGGTTCCATCAGCCCTGGAACATACCTTTAATTCAAAAGCTCTCTGTGAACAGCATTAAATAATGTTAACCCAAGGTCAAGAGGCAAAGCAAGAAACCAGCTGATAGGGATTAAAGAGTAAGTGGAACTTTCAGCTGAAATGTATTTAAGACAGAGTGTAAAAGTGGAAGGAGTTTTAGCTTCATAGCTTTTTTGGGCTTTTTGGGCTTTGAGCTAGAAAGCCTTTGGCCTTGGTTTCCTTTGGCCTATCCCCCTGAGCTGTCATCTGAACTTGTGAGCTTTTGGGGCTTTTTCCTCTTGGAGTTGAGGTGAGTAGCAGGATCAGATGGGCGCTTTCTCTACCTCTCGGCACTAGCAAGTTTTAAAATAGAATAATTGGGACTTTCATTCTTTTTTAACAACACTAGGGTTCTGTGTTCCCATAGGGGTGAGGGCAAAGCTCGAATGCCTCTACTATCTTCATCATTTGATCTTTGATCCAGTGATAGAGGAGCTACTATTGTCCTGAGACTCAGCTCTATTGTTCAAGCTAATGAGGGAATCTGGGAAGGCCTAGCAGTCAGGAGCAACAGTGGGAAGTAGTTTATGGGTTTGTTCTGGGATTTTCTTCTGATGTAGCTGTAAAAGAGCTGTGAGTGAGACCAGAGGCCTTGTCATGCTGAGTGTGGGGCCATTGTCCCCAGGCCAGGAAGAGCAGGCTGCTGAGGTATCATAGCCTGATATGCTTTGAATGAGATGGACTGTAGTTCAGACTGTGGTTCAGACTGTGGTTCTGTTTGTCTCCATGTGGTGATCTTGTCAGAGACCCTTGGCCTCTGACCCTTCCTGAGAATTGATGTCCAAAGAAGTGAGGATTTTGTGGCCTGGGCAGTAGAAATTTGTGGTGCTTATAATATCAGGCATTGGTTTTGCAGTGGACAGATTGGAAAACTGAAGGTCTCATTTATAGAAATGATGAATGTCGTATTCCACATACACCTTTGTGTAGCAAATTTTACAAATTGTTTTCAAACGGGAAGAAAAGAGGTGGTGGTGTTCATCTTTCAGCAATACTTGATTATGTATTTTTAACATTTCAACTTCTACCAGTCACAATGGCGTGGTTTAGGGAAATTCAACTCCAGGGTACAAAAGAAATTTCTGAGATGCAGAATTTTGTCAGGGGTGCCTGGTTTTAAATAAGTGGATAGGTCAGATTCCACATCTTGTGACATAATTCATGCAGCAGGAAACAGATGCTAAATTATTCTCCAACATTTTTTTGTGTGTGAGTGGCGGCAAGGGCTGGGCTGTGCCTAAACCCACAAGGGGACATGAGGGACTGCAAGCCACAGCCCAGCTTTATGATCACCTCCATTTTCCAAAAGACTTCCAGAGCAAAAGGACTCTCTGTAAAGGAGGTTAGTAGTAGCTGGGGGGTCAGAAATATAACAGTTTATGTGTCATTTTATGTTTGTCTCATAACAATTGTGGAATCTGTGTTTAATTAATTTGTATTAGTTAGAAAAAAAAGGTATCTCTGGTCCAGAGCACATGTTTCATGTTAGAGTTTCCTTAGGTCTTTTCATGTAAACTTGGCTATATTTTAGGCTTATGTTTTTGGCTTTTTCTCTCTCCCCCTCATTCTTTCACAAATACTGAACACATTCTTAAATATTGAAGTTTGTGGTAAGTACAGAAGCCACATTATGCCAGAAGATTATGAGATTCATGACAATAGAATCATCCCTTATTTTTCTGTTTTCCTCTGGTTCTTACCAGGTGGTTTTTCTGATATGAGATAGAGATTTTGGATTGTCCTTTAGCAATCACATAAAGACAATTTGCACTATGTCTGCAGAAGGCAGAAGAGACAACATGAAGGTGAGTGATACCAGTTAGCCAGTTTACTCCTTCTCTTTTGACATTTTCTTTTGGTGGTCTGTCATTTTCTTCAGAAGTTTCATGTGTCCAATGGTCTCCATATTCTTTAGTTGGATGATTTTATTCTCCTGAAAAGATTAAATCAAAACCCTGCCCCATCCCTAATTCAGGGGTGAGGGTTGTACCTTTTTAGGCATGTTATATCTTTTATAGGGCAAAATGATTTTTTGAAAATAGAAAAAGTATAGTATCTTAATTAAGGTTAAAAAAATCTTTGAAAGTTTACAAATATACCTTAAAGTGTATTTATTTCTAGATAATAAAGGGCATTCACTTTGATTTTTAGCCTGCCTATTACAAGCAGCTTTTAAATAAAATCACTGTAAATCCTATGTGCCTGCCTCTCCCTTCCAGGTGGTATGTAAAAGTCATGTGCCTCCAAAATGCTGGGATTAGGGATATGGTATAAACCACAAACACCCTGTCATTGTAACTCTTGAATTTAGAAAACAACTAATTAATAGGGAACTACTTGTCTCTGCTGGGATTAAATGAATGGTCTATCACCATGCTGCTCAAATATGTTATATTCACTCCAAATTATTCCAACTCAAACAAGTTTATACCTTTGAATTTACTTCAAACATTTTAAACCTCTTAACTGTTTTTAAAAAACAGTTTAAAACAACAAAAGTATCCTTTTTTATTTAAGAAGAAAACTTTAGTCTTTATTAAGTTAGTTCGGACTGAATGACCAAACTGTCTGATGAACAGTTACCTCTGCTTATTAAGGAGATCTCTACTATTCAAATCTAATAATTATCAATTTTGATAGAATCCACCTTTTTTTTTCCTGTGGAAACATTCGGTTTTACCAGTGAAGACACATTTCAGTAGTTTCTCACTGTCTACTCCTTTTGGTTATGTTTACTTCTTTTTGTTCTAGAGTATTTAGGTGTGCTGTTAAGTTGCTACTAAGAGATATTTCTGATTATTTTTTCTGAATGTACTTAGTGCTA
Organism: Meriones psammophilus; assembly: GCA_036365155.1. NCBI lineage: Eukaryota > Metazoa > Chordata > Mammalia > Rodentia > Muridae > Meriones > Meriones psammophilus. Next base: position 43,504 of record JAEOAE010002817.1, read on the forward strand.
TGAACTGTCTTCTGGTCAACACTTCCATTATGTACTATGAGTTTTGATATGTTGTGTATTCATTTCATTGACTTCTAGAAAGTCTTTAATTTCTTTATTTCAGTTTTGATCCATTTTTATTCAGTAGAGAGTTGTTCAATTTCTATGAGTTTTTAAGGTTTCTATTGTTTTTGTTATTGGTGATGTGCTGCTTTAAACCTTAGTGGTCTGATAGGATGCAGAAGGTTATTGCAACTTTCTTATATCTTTTGAGACTTCCACTGTTCAAGTATATCATCAATTTTGGAGAATAACATATGAGTTGCTGAGAAGGGGGAGCAATCTTTTGTGCTTGGGTGAATGTTCTGTAAACATCATTTGGGTATATTTAGTTTTTTGATGTTAGATAGCTGGAGCATTTATCTGTTCAGTTTGGTCAGGAGGACCTGTCCATTGGTGAGAGTGATATATTGAAGTTTCCCTTATCAGTTTATGAGGGTTAGGATGTGATACAAGCTGCAGAAGGGTTTCTTTTATAACTTGGGTGCTCTTATGTTTAGGGCATAGATGTTAAATATTGAAATGTTTATATTGATGGTTTTTTTTTTTTTTTTTTTTTTTTTAAATATGTCATGTCCTTTGCCATCTTTTTGATTAGTTTTTTTTTTTTTTTTTTTTTGTTTATTCAGGAACCTTGAACAATCATCTGACCCTGAGAAAGCCAGCCCACAGCTTAAATAGCCTCTGGGCAACCCCAGCGTGCCATGTGGGCAATGCAGATAGGTCCACATACATGGAAGCAAGCCAGATCCTCAGCCTTAGCCAAATGTGGAGTTTTTTGACAGAGAGCATACCATCGGGAAGGTGGTTGTTTTTAAGTCTGTTTTGTTAGATATTAAAAACACAAGCTTTACTCTAATTCATTTTTTTGAATAATTTTCCAACCCTTTCCCTTGAGATAATGCCTTTCTTGATTTGAAGCTGTGTTTGATGTATTTAGAAGAAGGGTGGGTTCTGTTTTATCCTTCATTTTGTGAGCCTGTGTCTTTCTATTGGTGAATTTGGGTCAATGGCATTAAGAGATATCAACAGTAATTGTTAATCCTAGTATCTTGATGGTATTGGTGGTGGAGGTTTTAGCATCTTGTGTAGGGCTATATTTATACATACATATTGTATAAATTTGACCTTATCATGGAACATCCTATTTTCTCCATTTGTGGATTGAAAGGTTCTTGGCATAGTTAGTAATTTGTGTTGGCTTTTATAGTTTTTTTTTTTTTTTTTTGTTTTGTTTTGTTTTGTTTTTGAGTCAGAAGCACACTGTGTAAGCCATTCAACTTCTAGCATCTTTATGGAGGATACAGGATTAATTCCAAATAAATCTGCCTATATTTGTTTCATGGCTGTTGTTTGCCTTAGTTTTTCCGTTGATTGGTTGGTTAATTTGGTTTGTTTGCTTGCTTTTCTGTTGCAGATTTTTATATTCTTTCTTGTTCTGTATGTTTAATGTTTTGATTATTCTGTGGTAAGAGGACTTTGTTTTCTGATCCAGTCTCTTTGATATTTTGTATGCTTCTTGTGCCTTGATAGATATCTTCTTTTTTAGGTTAATAAATTTTTTCTTATATGATTTTGTTGAAAATATCTTCTAGACCATTGACCTCATTCTTCTCCTCTAATCTGATTATTAGCAGATTTTGTCTTTACATAATGTCCCAGAGTTCCTCGATGTTTTGTGGTAGGGGATTTTTAGATTTAACATTTTCATTGATGCGTGTTTCCATTTCTTATTTTTTCTGTTTGTTTGTGGTTTTCAGACAGAGTATATTTGTATAGCCTTAGCTATCCTGGAATCACTTTGTAGATCAGGCTGGCCTTAAACTGAGGACAATCCAGCTGCCTTGCTGAGTGCTGCTATTAAAGGAGTGTGCAACCACACCTGTCTTCCATTTCTTCTATTTTGCATTCAATGCCTAACTTTCTCTCCTTGTTCTCTGTTTTCTGTGTGAATATTACCTCTGTAGTTCCTTGTTATAGTCTTTAAATTTTTCATTTCCAAGATTCCCTAAGTTTCTGCTTTATAAAATAATTAAATTTTTTTTTTTTTTTTTTTTTTTGAGGTTGGGTTTCTCTGTGTAGCATTGACTACCCTGGAATTACTTTGTAGATCAGGGCAGACTTAAAGTCACAGAAATGTCTCTCTGCCTCTGCCATTCCAAATGCTGGGATCACATGCATGCACTGCTATGCCCAGCTTGTTTGTTCTTTCTTTATTGCTTCTTTTTCCGTATTTCCAGTATGTGTTTCATTCTGTCATTCTCCTTTCAGCAGGGGACTGGATCTCAGCTTCTAGATGGATAACAGTGGTTCCATTTCTCAGGGGCATCTAGAGCACATTAAGTCGAGGACCAGGTTCACTAGGCTGGGGTGTGGAAAGAATTTTGTATGGACTGATACAGCCAGCTAGCTCTTTTAGAATTAGATCTCTGGGGTAGTGGAAATTTGGGTGTTCTAGAGCTATGGCAATAGCAAAGTGTTACCATTCTTGGTTTAGCTGCCATACTAAACACCTCAGAGATGCAGGTGAGTTCCATGGCTGGTTGGTTTGAAACCAAGACACAGGCTTGGTGAGATCCAGACCCAGTGAGGCCTAGGCCCAGTGGATCAGAGACCAGATACAGAGGGGGATAAATGACTACTTTCAGGGACCATGATAAAAGGCTGATGGTATCAGGTGGTATACAACCAGTCAACATGAATGCATTCCCAGCATGTTTATTCAAAATCAGGGATTCATAAACCTTGGGCAGAGGGAAGGATTTCGAGGATGAATGTCTGATTTTCTGGGGTGTAGGGGTAAAGGATATTGGCTTACATGTAGTGCTACCATGCCTCATTTTCCATGCAGTAGCATGGAGCTATTGCAAGAGGAAGAACACAGTACTTAATTATCCTATATATGTTTGTGTGGGGAATCTCTGAGTATAGTTGAAAGTCACTGCTAAAGACTAAGATCCTTAGTTGGGTGATCCATTTCTAGGAATTCCCACATGTCAGTTGGAGCACTTTCCTTCTCAGGAAAGGGTTTGGCCAATAATTTGTCCTGAGGGCTATGTGAGGCTCTTTATATGAATGGGGTCATATGGATCATGAGGCAGATTTTTAGGCCCTTCACTGAGAAAACAGTGAACCATCATAGATTGAATGCGAACATCCAGAGATGTCAGACTTCACCCTCATCCAGAAAATCCTCACATGTTTGTTTCTTATTTCATGGCTTTATTTAAAGAATTTATTGGTTTCCTCCAATTGTTTATGTTTTGCCTGGATTTCTTTATGGAATTTATTCATATAACATACTGCAGCATATCCTAAATATACAAATATAGCTGAAAGCCCAAGAAAAAGATCTTAAAAGGAACTATATGAATATGATATTGGTCATTAAAGAAATTAATGCAAAAGGAGGTGTTTAAGTGTACAATACAAACACACTGTTTCTTTAAAAATCTTCTGTCTTCCACTTGGTTTTTAAAAGTTTATATATACTTTTTGCACTGGTGCAGACATATTTCCAATCATCAACCATAGAAAACAATACGTTTTCCAACTGATCCTAACAGATATCATTTTCTTTCTCATAAGAGTATGAGATAATTTTAGTAGTCAAAATTATTTTTTCTAATGTTGAAACATTTGTATGCTTTAATAGAATCTCTTTAATTATAATATCCCTCCACCTCCAATGCATTTTTATTGTTGGCAAAGGAAAGAATCAGAAAGCTTGAGTGTTGGTCAGTGATTAATTTGCTTTTGATTTTAAGTATAATCCTGTTATATTTGCTTATAAGACTGTGCTATATTTATAGGCCTATCTTTGTGTTTCCTTTTGTCAAGGGTGCTATGTATACTGCATGATTTGATTAGATATAATCTAGCTATATTTTTTCTCTTGAAAGTGATAGACCATCACATATTTTTGCCTTCTGAAATTTTATTATGCTATAATTCCTTGATTTTTTGTTTATTTGGAAACTTGATTTAGAGAAACAGTTTTACTTTTCTCTTCTTGTTCCTAAAGGCTCACCTCTCCTCATTTCTTGGTATATCTGTGTTTTCAAGTTGTAGCAATAATCAATGTCTTGATTTTTGCTACTTAAGTGATTGATAGAGTTAACACATTGTTTTGGGGTTTTTAAAACTTTCTTATATATTGTCTTTGTGTCCTAATTCGCTTCAGTTGGCAATATTTCAAAGCCTACAGTCATCTGAGGAAGCCTCAGTTAAGGGAATGCCCTCATCAGAGAATCTGGTTTGTTATATTTTTGAGAGTTTGTGTTGACAGATGATTGATGTGGGAAAGCTTTTCCACTGATTGATGCAATATTCCTAAGCAAGTGAGTCTGGCCCACATAAGATAACTACCTGAGCATAAGAAAATGATTAAGCAAGAGACCAACCCAGGAAACATTTGCCCATGGCTTTTGCCTTAATTTTCTTCAAGCTTGACTTTCCATGCTAAGCTCCCAAAATGATGGACTGTGATCTGATAGTACCAAACTAAACGTATAAACTCATTCATGACCTGAGATGCTTTTGTTTAGGGGATTTAGTCACAGCAACAAAGCAGAAAATTAGAATAAAAATTACATGCAAGGAGTGATTTAGCTGCTGCACAGAATCTTGGAATGTTCTCTTTTTAAGAAATATGGAAAACATCAGGATTTAAGATGGCAAAAGCTTTAGAAAGCTTTTGTATACAGAGCTTCATCAACTGTTCTGCTAGGACCTGATAGATCAGAGTGTTGAAAGTAATGCAGACAGAGGAAGTCCAGGTCATAGGATTTCAGTGGACAATAGACTCCATGGAAAATTAAGCTAGAGGTCATTTGTGTGATATTTTGACTGAAAAAATCATACTTATTCTGCCCATGCCCTGAGCAACTGAGTAAGGCAGAATTAAAAAATAATGGGTTGGATTTATTACTTGGAATACTAAATCTGTTGAATGGTTATTGTTAGTGAGACATTCAGGACCACAGTGAAAGAAAGAGACAAGTGGAGCAGAAATAAAGGTAGTTTTTTGTTTGTTGAGAAAAGCATCACTAGGTAGTTTCAGATGGCAGTCACATGCTGAAACAGAGACAGTAATTTTCAAGGAAAGTATCACCATCAAAGAGTAGGTCCTAGCTCTGGATTTGAAGCCTAAGATGGTGTACATACAGTAACAATCCCCACTGTTAATTCTTCTATTAATGGAAAAGGTAGGCAAAGTGTTTCCTAGTGCCAGGAAGGAACTTCATATAAAACCTGCTCCAAAAGTAGTCCAAGCGTGGCACAGTCTATCCTATTTGTCCATCATAATTTAGAATTGACAGGCTCACCCATGTTGTGCTGGTTCTAGAAAGAAGAAAGATGCAAAATTTAAGGTAATAGATTCTTTCTTTGTAGCTTCAGTTCAGCCCTGTGCCAGCCATCTGTGTTTGACACAGTCAGATCCCCAGTAAAGATACTGTAAAAGTTCATTGCATGAAGTTGTGAGGGTGCATCCTCAGTTGCATCTTGACACTACAAGATGTTGAGATATCTAAGTTATGAGACACCTCCCATAGAATGCTGCCTGTAGGGGAGTGGGAGTAACCAAACTTGAGATGTACAGACATTGCCAGTATAGGACCATCTAAGCATTTTGAAACAGCAACAGGATTTGTTGTTTTCCTTGCTAATCTTATTTCCTTGGTCCACTTTTCCCTCACTATTTATATAATCTTCTATATTGGAATGGGGAGGGGTATTCTGTGCTTCTATGTTGGAATGATATAAATTATTTTTGATGTTACAAGATGTGGCAGCCAAGAGATTTCCTTGTGTGTCAGAAGAGACTTTGGACATTTGAATAGTGTATGAGCTATTGCAGAATCTTAGGATCGCTGAAGTTAGACTACATTTTCATCATTGGATAACAATAAGCCTTTAGTGATTTTGGTCAGAACTTATTTGATTGAATCAAAAATGCTCCCAGAGAAAACGATGTTTCTTATTTTGACATTGAAGAAAAAGTTTCTGTGTAGCCCTGCCTGTCCTGAAAGTTTGTATGTAGACCAGGCTGGTTTTGAACTTACAGCTCTAACTCCAGTCGAGTGTTGGGCTTAAATCTAGGCCAACGTGCCTGGCATCAACATCAACATCTTTGGCTGCTGAGCCTGGAATATAGGGTTTTAGGTATTTATTTTGTTTTGTTTTGTATATGTAAGCATAGGTTATTGTGCTGATCTTCATCAACATCTTGCATTTGAAATTTGGCAGAAAGTATATTTAATTTCTTAGGGTGGCATGCATTCATGACACTAACAGTGCCTGAGCTTTCTGAGCTTTTTGAATTGCAGGTGTGTGACATTCTTTCTACCTGTTGTATTTGATTTTTTTAGACTTTATTTATCTATTTATTTTATTCAAACTTTATTTGTTTTAATTTAAATTTGTTTTTCTATAATTTATTCTCTGACATGAACTCGGCTCTTTGAACACCTCCTCCTGGGGGGTGCAGCCTTGTGAGGCCGCAGAAGAATATGGTGCAGCTATCCTTAATGAGACCTGATAAACTAGGGTCAGATAGAAGAGGATGAGTTCCTCCACTATCAGGAGAATATGGAAAGGGCATAGGGGGAGAAGAAAGAGAGTGGGTGGGACTGGGAGGAGATGGCGGAGGGGGCTACAGTGGGTATACAAAGGGAATAAATTCTAATAAATAAATGAATAAAATTTAAAAATAATTTATCCACTTAAGATCCCAATTTTAACCCCCTCCCTTGTCTCTTCCTGGTTTCACCCCTCTGTTCCTCTTTCATCCTTATCCCATTTCCAATTCTCAGATAAGGAGAGCCCTCCTCTCCTACCATCTGAATCCAGCCTATCAAGGCTCACTAGGAATACCTGCATTTTCTTCCTTTGTGGTGTGGCAATGCCCCCTCTACCAGGGAAAAGTGATCAAAGAGCAGGCAACAGAGTCCATGTTAGAGCCAGCCCCTACTCTTCTTACTATGGATCCCCCATGAGACTTAGCTGCCTATCATCTACATCTGAGCAGGGGTCTGGTTCCTCTTCATGAATGGTCTTTGGTGGGTCCATCAATTTCTGCAAGTCCCCATGGGTCCAGATTTATTGTCGTTGTTGGTCTTCTTATGGAGTTCCTGCCAGCTCTAGGTCATTCTACATTCTATGCCCCTACTCTTTCCTATGATTCCCTGTACTCTACCCATAGTTTGGCTGTGAATCTTAGCATCTACTTCGAACCCCTGCTGGGCAGAGTCTTATGGAGGATACTATGTTAGGCTATCATCCTCTTCCCTCTCCTCAGTCACTTCTGGTGCCGATTCTATTTGCACTTTTGAATAAGAATTGAGCATCCTCCATAGGGTCCTCCTTTTTATTTAGCTCCTTTAGGTCTGTAGATTGTAGTATGTTTATCCTATATTATGACCATTATCCATTTACAAATGAGTATATACCATGCATGTCTTTCTGGTTTTGGAATAACTCATTTTAGGATGATCATTTCTAGTTCCATCTACTTGCCTGAAAATTTTATAGTTTCCTTTATTTTTTAAATACCCGAGGTGCGTTCCATTGTGTAAATGTACCACAATTTCTGTAAAACAATGGTTTGGTTGAGAGACGTGTAGTTTGTTTCCCTGTTATGGCTATTATGAATAGAGATGCTATGAACACAGTTGAGCAAATATCTTTGTTGAATGGTGGAGCATCTTTTTGATATATGCCCAGGAATGGTAGAGCTGGGTCTTGAAGTAACACTATTTCCAATTGTCTGAGAAAGCATTGGATTGATTTTTAAAGTGGTTGTATAAGTTTGCTCTCTCACCAGCAATAGAGGAGTGTTCCTCTTTCTCCACATTCTCACTAGCTTGCTGTCACTTCAGGTTTTGACCTTAATCATGATGGGTTTAAGATGGAATGTCATTTGCATTTCCATGATGACTATAGATATTGAGCATTTAATGTCCACCATTTGATATTCCTCTGTGGAGAAATCTCTGTATAGTTCTGTACCCCAGTTTTAAATTGAATTATTTGGATTATTGGAGTTTAATTTCTTCAGCTCTTTATATATATTGTTTATTAGCTCTTTCAGTTGTATGTAGGGTTGGTAAAGATCTTTTGCCAGGCTGTAGGTGGTCATTTTATTCTATTGACAGAGTTCTTTGCTTCATAGAAGCTTTTTGTTTCATGAGATCCTATTCATTAATTCTTGATCTTAGAGCCAGTGTTCTTGGTGTTCTGTTGAGGAATTTATCATCTAGGCCAATGAGATCAAGACTCTTTCCCACTTTTTCTTCTAACAGATTTAGTGTATCTGGTTTTATGTTGAGGTCATTGAACAACTTGGATTGTAGTTTGATGCAGGGCGATAAATATGGATCTATTTTCATTTTTCTACATGTAGACTTCCAGTTAGACCAGCACCATTTGTTGTCCGTTTTCCATTGCATGATTTTGGCTTCTTTGTCAAAAATCAAGTGTCCATAGGTGTGTGGGTTTATTTATGGGTCTTCAATTCCATTCATCCACCATTCTGTTTTTATTTCAGTACCGTGCAGTTTTTTATTACTATTGATTTATAGTACAGCTTGAGATCAGGGATGGTGATACCTACTGAAGATCTGCTATAGTACAGGACTGTTTTAGCTATTTTGGCTTTTTTATTTTTCCATATGAAGCTGAGAATTTTTTTTTCAAATTCCTTAAGGAATTGTGTTGATATTTTAATGGGAATATCATTTAATCTATAGATTGTTTTTGGTATGATAGCAATTTTTACTATGTTGATCCTTCTGACCCATCAGCATGAGAGATATTTCTATCTTCTGCTATCTTTTTCAATTTCTTTGTTCACTTGCTTGTTGAGGATAACTCCAAGGTACATTATGGTTTTTTTTCCTGCCTATTGTGAAGGGTGTTGTTCTCCTAATTCTTTCTCAGTCCATTTGTCTTTTGCATATAGGAGTACTACTGATTTTTTTTTTAGTTAACTTTATATCCAACCACTTTGATAAAGTGTTTTTCAACTGTAGGAGTTCCCTACAGTAGAATATTTGGGGTCACTTTTATATGCTGTCATATATGTGAATAGCAATACTTTGACTTTTTCCTTATCAATTTGTATCCCCTTGATATCCTGTAGTTGTCTTATTGCCCTAGATAGGACTTTGAGTACTGTACTGAAGAGATTTGGAGAGAGTGTGTGGCCTTGTCTTGTCCCTGAGTTCAGTGGAATTGATTTAACTTTCTTTTCATTTAGTTTGATGTTAGCTATAGGACTGCTGTATATTGTCTTTACTATTTTTAGATCTGTGCCTCTGTCCCCAGTCTCTCCAAGACTTTAAACAAGAATAACTGTTGGATATTGTCAAATGTTTTTTCAGCATCTAAGGAAATGGTCCTGTTTATTTTTTTTTTTCAATTTGTTTATATGACGGATTAAGATTCCCTATATTGAACTATCCCTGCATGCCTGGGATGAAGCCTACCTGGTAATGGTGGATGGTATCTTTGATATGTTCTTGGATTTGGTTTGCGATTATTTTATTCAGTATTTTTGCATCATTGTTCATAAAAGAGATTGGTCTGAAGGTCTCTTTCTTTTTGGGGATCTTTGAGGATTTATCAAGGTGACTGTGGTCTTCTGAAAGGAGTTTGGTCATGTTGCATCCATTTCTATTTTGTGGAATAATTTGAAGAATATCAGTATTTGCTCTTCTTTGAAGGTCTTGTAGAATTCTGCTCTGAAATCATCTGGCCCTTGGCTTTTTTTTGGTTGGGAGTATTTTGATGGCACCTTCTATTCCCTTAGGCAGTATAAGACTATGTTGATTCAATTTGGTGACTGGAATCTAAATAAATTTGTATATTTCATTTAGATTTTCAAATTTTGTGGCATATTTGCTTTTGACATAAGAGTTAGTGGTTCTTTGGATTTTCTCAGTATCTGTTATATACTTTGTTGATTTGGATAGTGTCTTTCTGCCATTTACTTAGTTTCGCTAAGAGTTCGTCTATGTTTTTTATTTTCTCAAAGAACTAGCTCTTGGTTTCATCGATTCTTTGAATTATTCTCTTTGTTTCTAATTTATTGATTTCAGCCCTGAGTTTGGTTATTCCTAGTGGTCTACTCCTGCTGGGTGTGTCTGATTCTTTTTTTCTTGGGCTTTCAGGTGTGCCATTAAGTTGCTTGTATGGGATGTCTCCAATAGCTTATGATGGCCTTTGTTGCTATTCAAACTCCTCTTCGGACTGCTTTCATTGCATCCCATATAAAGTTGAAAAATCTTCTATCAAGGTCTGTAAAGTATTCTGTTGGTATTTTGATGGAAATTGCATTGAATCTGTAGATTGCTTTTGGTAAGATGTCCATTTTTACTATGTTAACTCTGCCAAGCCATGATTATCAGAGATAATTCCATATTCTGATATCTTGTTCTAATTCTTTCTTCAGAGACTTGAAGTTTTTTTTTTTTTTTATACCAGTCTTTGACTTGCTTGGTTATGGTCACACCAAGGTACTTTATGTCCTTTGAGGCTATTGTGAAGGGTGTTGTTTTCTAATTTCTTTCTCAGCCCATTTATCTTTTGTATACAGGAGGGCTAAATTTTTTTTGAGTTAATTTTGTATCCAGCCACTTTGCTGATGGTGTTTATCATCTGTAGGAGTTCCCTGGTAGAAGTTTTGGAGTTACTCAGGTATACTATCATATCATCTGCAAATAGTGATACTTTGACTTCTTCCTTTCCAATTTTTATCCTTTTGGTCTCCTTTAATTTTCTTCTTGTTCTAACAAGGACTTCCAGAACTATGTTGAAGAGATATGGAGAGAGTGAGCAGCCTTGCCTTGTCCCTGAATTCAGTGGGATTGCTGTAAGTTTCTCTCCATTTAGCTTGATGTTGGCTACAGGCTTGCTGTATATTGCCTTTACTATGTTTAGGTATGTGCCTTGTATCCCTGATCTCTCCAATAGTTTAAACATGAATGGATGCTGGATTTTTTCAAATGCTTTTTCAGCATCTAAGGAGATTATCAAGTGTTTTTTTTTCTTTCAATTTTTTAATATTGTGGATCACATTGATGGATTTTTGTATAGTGAACCACCTCTGCATACCTGGCATGAAGCCTACATAGTCATAATGGATGATATATTTGATGTGTTCTTGTATTGGGTTTGCAAATTATTTTGTTGAGTATTTTTGCATCAATGTTCATAAGGGAGATTGGCCTGAAATTCTCTCTCTTTGTTGGGTCTTTGTGAGGTTTAGGTTACAAGGTGACTGTGGCTTCAATGAATGAGTTTCGTAGTTCCCTCTGTTCCTATTTTGTGGAATAAATTGAAGATAGCTGGAGTTACCTCTTCTTTGAAGGTGTGGTAGAATTCTGCACTGAAACCACCTGGTCCTGAGCTTTTTGTGGATTGGAGTCTTGAGGAATGCTATTTCCTTAGTGGATAAAGGACTATTTTATTGATTTACCTGCTCTTGATTCAGCTTTGGTAAGTGTAATTGATTAAGAAAATTGTCCATTTCATTTAGATTTTCAAATTGTGTGGCATATAGACTTTTGAAGTAAGTCCTAACGATTGTTTGGATTTCCTTAGTGTCTTTTGTTTTGTCCCGTTTTCATTTCTGATTTTGTTAATTTGGATAATCTCTCTCTGCCTTTTAGTTAGTTTGGCTAAGGGTTTGTCTATCTTGTTAATTTTCTCAAAGAACCAGCTCTTGGTTTCATTGATTCTTTGAAATGTTTTATTTGTTTCTAATTTATTGATTTCAGTCCTGAGTTTGATTATTTCCAGTTGTCTATTCTTTTTTGGTGTGTCTGCTTCTTTTTTTCTAGGGACTTTAGATGAGCTATTAAGTTGATTGTGTGAGATGTTACAATTTTGTTCTTGAAGGCACTTAGTGCTATGAACTTTCCTCTTAGCACTGCTTCCATTGTCTCCCATGAGTTTGGTTGTGTTGTGTCTTCATTTCCATTGAATTCTAGGAAGACTTTAATTTCTTTCTGTATTTCTTCCATGACCCAGCTGTCATTTAGTAGTGAGTTGTTCACTTTCCATGTGAGTGTAGTTTTTTTGCTATTTCTGTTGTTGTTGAGGTCCAGCTTTAGTCCATGGTAATTAAATAGGATACAAGGCATTATTTCAATCTTCTTATATCTGTTGAGACTCACTTTGTGACCAACGATATGGTCTATTTTGGAGAAGGTTCCATGAGGTGCTGAGAAGAAGGTAAATTCTTTTTTCTTTGGGTGTAAGATTCTGTAGATATCTGTTAGGTCCATTTGATACATGACCTCTATTAGAGATATTGTTTCTTTGTTTAATTTCTGTTGTTTACCTGTCCTTCGAGTAGGGTGTTGAAGTTTCCCAGTAGTAATGTATGGGGATTTGTGTGCGGTTTAGGTTTTATTAATGTTTCTTTTACAAACATGGGTACCTTTGTATTTGGAGCATAGATGTTCAGAATTGTGATTTCTTCTTGGCGGAATTTTCCTTTGATGGGTATGAAATGACCTTCCTCATGTCTTTTGATTAATTTTGGTTGAAAATCTACTTTATTAGATATTAAAATGGCTACTCCTGCATGTTTCTTGGGTCCATTTGCTTGGAACCTTCCAGCTTTTTACTCTCAGGTAATGTCTATCTTTGTGACTTAGATGTGTTTCTTGTATGCAACAGATTGTTGGGTCTTGTTTACATATTCATCCTGATAGTCTGTGTCTTTATTGGAGGGTTAAGTCCATTGATGTTGAGGGAAATTAATGATCAGTGGCTGTTAGTTCCTTTTACTTTGATGTTGCTTGTGGTAGTGTGTTTGTGTGCTTGGTTACTTTTAGTTTGGCTGTAGTGACATTATTTCTTTCCTGTGTTTTCCTGAATGTAGTTAGCTTTCCTGGGTTGTAGTTTTCCTTCTAGGAGCTTCTGTACCTCTGGATTTGTGGGTAGGTATTGTTTAAATTTGTTTTTGTCGTTAAATATCTTGTTTGCTCCATCTATGATAACTGAGACTTTTGCTGGGTATAGTAGCCTGGGCGGTCATCTGTGTTCTCTTAGGGTCTGCATGATATCTGTTCAGGTTCTTCTGGCTTTCATAGTCTCTGTTGAGAAATCAGGTGTGATTCTAATGGGTTTGCCATTATATGTTACTTGGCCTTTTTCCTTTGCAGCTTTTAGTATTTTTTCTTTGTTCTGTATACTTACTGTTTATTATGTGGTGGGAGGATTTTCTATTCTGGTCTAATTTATTGGGTGTTCTGTAGGCCTCTTATATTCTTATAGACCTCTCTTTTAAGTTGGGGAAATTTTCTTCTATGATTTTGTTGAAAATATTTTCTGGGCCTTGGAGGAGGGAATCTTCTTTTTCCTCTAGTCCTATTATTTTTAGGTTTTGCTTTTCATGTTGTCTTGGATGGTCTATGTCAGGAATTTTTAGATTTAACATTTTCTTTGATAGCTACATCTATTTCTTCCATTGTGTCTTCCACACCTGAGATTCTTTCTTCCCTCTCATAGTCTATTCATTATGCTTAGCTCTGTAGTTCCTTTTTTTTCTTCCCTAAGTTCTTTCTCTCCACAATCTCCTCCATTTGTGTTTTCTTTAATTTTTCCAATTCTATCATCAGATCTTGAGCCATTTTATTGATTTCCTTCACCTCTCTGACTATTTTCCTTCAATCCCTTCAGCTGTTTGTTTGAACAATCCTCTGTTTCTTTAATATCTTTTAGTGATTTAAGTATTTCCTCTCTAAAGGCCACAAATTGTTTGGCTGCAACTTCCTGTATTTCTTTAAGGATGGCCACAATATCTTTGTCTTTATCTTCTTCTATTTCTTTGCAGATGGCAATATTCTGTTCGACTTTATCTTCATCTAGGTCTTTACGAAGTTTATTTGTCTCCTCTATTATCCTGTTCATAAGCACAGATGTAAGGTCATCTTCTTAAATTTCATTTACGCTGGGTTATCCAGGGCTGCTTGCTCCTGGATAACTTGTTCTAGGGATGCCATATTGCTCTGTCTTTTGTTGGTTGAGTTTTTATGCTAGCCTCTACCCATTAGGCTATCTTAGGTGTGGGGGGTTAGTTTCTGGTACTTCCTGGGATCCTGTGGTGGGTCAAATCCCCTTGACAGGAAGATGATTTTTCCCAAAGAAGGCCTCCTCAGCTTTTTGGGTATGGTCACTGAATGGCAGGTGTTTTTTCAGGAATTGCCACAACTCACCTCAGACCTACAGACCTGAGTACTAATTGTGGCCTTTGTTAGTAAAGGGGGCTATCCTCTCACCCAGAGAAGTCCTGGAGACAGCTGCCCTGCTGCTGGGTTTCTTGATGTAAATTTAGTGAGCTGCTGCTGTAACCTGGGTGCCTTGTGGTTTGGTCAGTTTAGTTAGGGATAACTGGTTGTCCCTTGGGGCAGTATCTGGGGGTTGATCTCAGGGAACCCAGGCTTCTGGAAGTCTGAGTTTGGAGCTCTCTTCCCCTGTACCCAAGTGGTAATCAGTGACACATGAGCACTACTCTCATGTGTGCAGCAAGAGGCTAGAGTCTGGAGCCCGTGGATAACCAAAAAGTTTTCCAGAGCTAGGTGTCCTGAGGTAGGGCCAGATGTTTCTCCCACCTTTGGGTTTTCTCCCAACAGGAAGACACAGTCTGTACTGTTGGACGTATGTAGAGTGTGTAGGCACTTGCTTGCAAGTGGTGGCTCCAAGCTGGTGACTGGACAGGATCCTGAGAACTTTTCCCGAGAATATTCCCATATGTGGTGGTCATAGTGGTGGTGGTGGGCTCAACTGAGTGCTCTAAGCTGGGACCTGCTGTTTCCCTCCCAGTCGGGTTTTCTCCCCACAGGGAAACCCATCCTTTAGTGCCCTGGCACACACAGTTCTATCTGTGATGGAGAGTCGGTTGCCTGGGTCTGGGGCTGGAGCCCCACTCAGGGCTGTCTGCTGTGCACCTGCAAGTCTACAGGACCTTTTCCAGGGATAGACTGGGTGACATTCAGTCAGTCCCACTTGCTTCCTTCCCTGTGGGTTTTTCTTGAGAGTGGGACTCCCAGTCTCTGGTGCTCTGGGGTGCACAGTTCAGCCTGGGAAGGTGATCAGGACACACTTCTTGGGTCTATTTCCTTGAAAACCTTATTCCTGCCAAAACAGCCCAGGAAATTTTCCAGGGATTAGCTGGGTGCTGTGAGGTTGAACCCAATTGTTTTTCTCATCATTGGGTTTCTTATCACCTGGTAAACACAGTCAATGTTGTTTAGGGACCAACTGTTCCAACTATTTGTCACTGTGCAGTCTCTGCTACCCCAGATCAGATCAGTATGCAATCAGCCCTGCCATCTGGGATTTGTTTTTAATTTTTACTGAATATGAGTATTTTGATTGTAGTCATGAATATGAACCTCTTGTGTGCCTGATCGTCACAATAGTCTAATGATGTGTTCAGAACTCATGAACTTATAGCAATTGATAGTAGTGGGTCCCAGTTAAACACTGACATTTGAGACCAATTATTTGTAAGAGCAGCAAGAGCTCCTCACTGCTGATCCGTCTCTCCTGCCTTATGTTGCTTATTTAAGATCATTATTTTTATTGATGTTTTCACCTTTCTATTTTTAGCTGTTTAAACATGCATTCCCTTTTAGTAAAATCTTATTAAAGTTACAGTTTAAGCTAGGGCAGTGCAGATTTCTGGAAAATGAATACACAACTGGAGTGAATGTATAATTCCTTGTAGAAGCTTCATTAAAGACCTCTCAGTTATTAAAATATTTTGTGTTTGTTTGATTGACTTTTAGGGGAGGCTCTGTCTTACTATATAGGTCTGGCTGTCCTGGAACTCTTTGCATAGAACATGCTGCATCCAATTAAATAACATGCACCTGCCTCTGCCTCTGCCTCCTGAGTGATGGAATTAAAGGCATGACAGAATACACCCAGCTTGCCCATCATTTTTCATCGTTAGTAACTTCTCATAAATTTCTCTGATGTGTACTTAATACTGTTCAACTCTTAATTTCTCTTTGTGTGTCTCTGTCTCTCTCTTTCTATTTTGCTCTTTTCTCTCTGTTTGCCTTTGTCCCCATTAATTACCATGATTATTCCAAAGCTATATCCTATTCAAAAAGTTCAAATATGACACAGTTAAACTTCGTTATTCAGTTTTCTTCTAAAATGACTTAGTGATAACTTAACACTAGTTTTTTAATAGAAAAGGTTTAATCTTTATTTTTAAATATAGACTATACGTGACTTAGAAAGGAGAATATACAAAACAATGATCAAATAGTAATCATGTGTTCTATGCCTTTTCTTTTCTCTGGTCACTCAAAATTTGATGTTATCAGCTATGATTATTGTTGCTTGCCACTCACATTATTTTTATCCATGTATTCACTGCAGTCCACTTTCCCTTCCACAAATATATGAACTCCCCTTTTCATATACTGATATTCCACATCTCTGATCCCTGGTCAAAACATGATATTCAGTGCCATGTTGTCTTTTGACTGATGTCACCCACTTGTTCACTGTCCCCTGGTAGCCCCATCTCATTTGTTGCTAGATAAAAATGTCATGATTGCGTTTTTTCCTTCCACCTGTCTTATGACAGGGTCCTGACCTACTCACCCACTGAGTAGTAACTGAAGGTGATTCATAGATCACTCAAGAATCCAACTAATGGCTACTTCGTACTCATGTCTTACAAACTAATGAAACTCCTTTAACACAGGTTTTTAAAGCAAGCCTTTGGTTTTTCTTACAATCTAACCTTTAGGCTTTTTCTTCTTCCCTCCTTCACCTGATGCACAGAACCCAACTGTCTAACACTAGCACTTCTGTGTCAGAAAATAAATGAAAGAAACACAAGAAATATATGATTATATTACATATGAAGTATAAATTTATACTGTTGCTACTCTTTCTGTTGTACAAATGTATGGCATATTTTAGAATTCAGTGACCTTCGATGATGTGCATGTGAAATTCAGCCAAGAAGAGTGGGCTTTGCTGGAACCTTCCCAGAAGCAACTCTACAAAGATGTGATGCTAGAGACCTGTGAAAACCTCACTGCTATAGGTAAGACTGCAATTTTTCTTTCACTTTTAAAATAAAGAGACAACTCTTACTTTGCTATTGATCCTCTTCTGTAATTCCAATTGAGAATGAGGAGGAATGAGGTGAATAAATCAGTCATGGTTCTAAGGGTCACAGAAGATAGTGATTTAAGTTTTGCCTTAATAATAACATGACATTTCCAATAATATATATTTTCTGGTACTATATTTTAGGCTACAATTGGGATGACCAAAATATTGGAGAACATTTTCAAAGTTCTACAAGTAATAAAAGGTAACTTTATGTGCATGTTGATACAGATATAAATCTTAAATTTTAATGTGTCCTGGAAGTTTGCTGTTTTTTTTGTTTGTTTGTTTGTTTGTTTATTGGCTGCTTTTTATTTTCTGTTTTTGAAATAGATTTTTTTTTCTGGGTATCTGTGACTTTCTTAGACTTGCTTGTTAGACCAGCCTGACCTCAAAATCACACAGATCTGCCTGCTTCTGCCTCCACAAGTGCTGGGATTGAAGGCATGTACTGGCACACATGGCTGTGTCCTGGAAGTTTTAAAGAAAAGCAACAGTGTAAAAACAGTACTGCTTTAAGTGTACTTATGATCATTAAAATCTCATAATTCCATGTACTTCAATATCAGGTATCTGATTTGTGTTTACAAGGCACTCCCCTAAGATAGAAGAAAATAAAATAATATTGTAACAAAAATACCATTTGAATCATATGGACATTACAGCTACTGACTTGAACTGCCAATCTGTTTAGTCTCATTCTATCTACTCAGATATTGTAAGAGGTATGCACACTGAATTGGTGATCAGTATGTGTCCAAAACCTTCTAATAAGCAAAACTTTCATAGTAGAACCAGTGTTACTCATTTTTGTGCAATAACATTGTAAAGTTTAGGGAAAGGAGCAGCTTATGAGAATCAAGAATATGGTTGTGGAGAAATCTTAATCCCTATATGACATGTCTATGATGAACAAAAAACAAACTGTGTTAATTCAATGTGGGGATCTTTATTATTTTTGTAAATTAAACTGGTATATCATATGTCAAAATGATTCTAAGACACATGAACATAGTGATATTGAAAGAAGCAGTGTCCCTGTCTTTCTCCAAGAACAATTGATTTGGTAGTAGTCCCCACTGTGAGTAAATTTTCTGAATGTGATAAATGGTTAGTGTTAATTGGTTTTACAACTTCACTGAGAATTCATTAGCAAACACATATTGCTGAAAATACCTATGGATACTAGGAATTTGGAACTTCTGCTTGTCTTGGCTCACTTTGTAAAGAAGTATCATTCATACAGTACAAAAATTTGTGAATGGGATTGCTGTGGTAAAACTCTGAATTCTTAAAATACTCTTCACATATAGGAGAAAATGTCTTATAGAAAAATGATGCCATAAAAGTGATCCATATAACAAATGCTCTTACCATCACAGGGATCTTCAAAAATACCCATAATGAAGGGGGATACCGTGAATGTAAATAAAGTGATAAAACTTTAAAATTTGATTCTTCTTTACCATTAGACCAAATTATGAAATTAATTCATATAGATAAATATATTTATTAGTATAATGAAATGACTGGTAAATCTTTCACATGTGCCAATTTTCTTTGCAGGCATGAAAGCAGTCATACTG
Source organism: Meriones psammophilus (assembly GCA_036365155.1). Lineage (NCBI taxonomy): Eukaryota > Metazoa > Chordata > Mammalia > Rodentia > Muridae > Meriones > Meriones psammophilus. The sequence goes on from JAEOAE010002817.1 coordinate 62,283, forward strand.
GAGAGAAACCCTTTAAATGCACTCTATGTGGGAAAACCTTCCGCTATATCACTGTTCTCCTATGGCATAAAAGAACACACACTGGAGAGAAGCCTTACAAATGTAATCAATGTGGTAAAGCCTTTGCAAAAAGCAGTCAGCTCATACGGCATAAAAGAACACATACTGGAGAGAAACCTTATGAATGTAACCAGTGTGGTAAAGCCTATGCACAAAACAGTCATCTCATAAGCCATAAAAGAACACACACTGGAGAGAAACCTTATGAATGTAATGAGTGTGGCAAAGCCTTTGCAGAAAACAGTCATCTCATAAGCCATAAAAGAACACACACTGGAGAGAAACCTTATGAATGTAATGAGTGTGGCAAAGGCTTTGCTGAAAACAGTCATCTCATAAGCCATAAAAGAACACACACTAGAGAGAAACCTTATGAATGTAATGAGTGTGGCAAAGCCTTTGCACAAATCAGTACTCTCTTAAACCATAAAAGAACACACACTGGAGAGAAACCTTATGAATGTAACCAGTGTGGTAAAGCCTTTGCACAAAACAGTAATCTCATAAGACATAAAAGAACACATACTGGAAAGAAACCTTATGAATGTAACCAGTGTGGTAAAGCCTTTGCACAGAAAACAGTAATCTCATAAGACATAAAAGAACACATACTGGAAAGAAACCTTATGAATATACCCAACGTGATAAAGCCTTTGCACAGCAGAGTAGTCTCCGAAAACAGGAAAAGACACACAGTGGAGAGAAGCCTTGTGAGGATAATTAGTGTTATAAAGCCTTTGCACGTAACAATCATCTCCTAAGACAACAACACATATGGATATAACTATGTGGCAAAGCCTTTGCACATGACATCTCCTAATACATAAAATAACACATAGTAGAAAGATGTCTGACTGTAACCAATGTGAAAAAACTTTTGGACTTCAGAATAATCTCCACACTTATGAACAAAATCCTAATGGACAGAAAGCCTGTGAATGCTTTTAACATGGTGAAACCATTCCACATTTGTATAATCTTCATCATCATGATTCATATAGGAGGAAAAACTTATGAATGTGTTAAAATGGTGAGGCCTTGAACAAATCCAGAGTCATCATCAACATAAAAGTATCCTTACTGGAGAGGAATTCTGTGAGTATAAGCAAGGTAGAAAGGCCGTTGTGTACTTTGGTCCACTGAGATGCAACAGAACTGTAAAACTAGCTCAATGGAAATGACCTCGCTTTTCTGAAGGGGAGAGGGGATAGGGGCAATAGGAACGGAGGGTAATCATGGGGAGAGAAGGGAGGGGGAGTACTGTTGGAATTTAAAGTAAATAAACTTATTTTTAAAAAGAATACAATGAATGGTGAATATCAATTACATGCAACAGTACTATATAATAAGGTGTTTACAGAAGACTTATTGATAATCCTGATTCTCAACATTTACTATTTTCAGTTGCCTCACTTTATACAAGAAACTTTTAGTCCAGTGGATGAATATGTAGGGAATGGTGAACTAACACCAGCCAGGAAGTTCTCTGAGAGTAACACAACAGTGGTAGCCTGTAGAAGTTTCTTTGTGTACACATACCTATTGTTCCAGGGGTACTATTGAAAAACATCACAACCCACACTGAATTTTGAGATAAAAGGGAGGAGGCTTTCTTTTCCATGTATGAACCTGCTTGTGGAGTAGATGTGTAACCATGTCAAGGGTGAGTTTTCTCTGCCTGACTTCATCTAGAGAGTGTCTTTAGACATAGACACCACCAATCAAATTTGATAGATGGCCTTTGACACAGATCACTGATAACTCTCCCCTCCCTTCAAATATAGGATAATTTGGATCTGTGTCCTTGTTCTTATTCATATAATAGGAATGTGCTGTTTAATGCAAATCAAGCATCCTTGAATTGCCTAGTATTTAACAATTATCTACACCTATGCTTGGAGCATCCCAGGCACTCCCCAAGGGATATAAGCCTCTGTTTTCTGTTTTCTGGAATTAAAGTTGAACCTAATTTTTAAGGTGGTTCCCAGAGTGGCTGACCACAGTTATGCTTGCGGGCTTTCCAAGCTTTAGGCTAATCATCTTCTGTCCCTCATGCCTTCCTGGGCTGGTGGAAAACAGCCCTCCAGGCAGCAAGAGAATCACATTCTCTGAAATGCCTGTGATAAAATGTTTCAGACATCATAACATTTCAAATTTCACATGTTTCTGGATGTGAAATGGTCAATCAGTGTCTTGGGGTGGGACTCTTTAAAATGAGTTATCCTTAGTGTTTAGTTCATGGTAAGCTTGAAGGCAAGCTTCATGGTATGAAATCTTCTGAGGTGAGTACAGTGGCCGATGGAAAAGAAATAAGAGCAGAAATTTTATTTCTTTGTTTTTAGTAGCTGAGCACTGTTCCAATAAGGTATGGGTGGATGGCAGAGGAGAGGAACTCCCCTTTTGAGTAGGCTAGGGAAAGGGGATGGGGAAGATGAAGGGAGGGTAGGACCTGTAGGAGTTGAGGGAGTGACCTTCAACCATCATACATAATGAATAAATTGTGAAAAATAAATTTTTTATTTTATTAATAAAAAACAATTAATAAAATAAAAAAATAGTAAGAAAGACAAAATAGCAAAATAGTAAAATTTTGAGTCTAGTTTGGGTAACTGCCCTTCCTCAAAGAGAAGAAAGAAGATATATAGAAAGAAAAGAAAAACATAATCTTTGTCTTTGTCACCTTTCTTCCCTGTGGGCTCACTTGATAATCATTATCCAATGGAGACCATGCTTCTCTCTCTGAAGTTTTTGTTACCATAGCAGTAGGATTCAAACCTGGAACTAATGGCAGAGGTTCCTAGTTAACATATCAAATCAAACCTACCTGACATTTTCTTCCAGAAATCCTTCAGTTCTTCCATGTTGTCTGGTCCTCCAGGCTAGTATAGCCCATGCAATACCCTGAATTCTCCTTCCCAGGGCCTGAGCTAACCTCACTTCCCCTTCACCCATATATAGGCAATTTTGGCTACCCGGTCCTGTCAAGAGCCATTCAGTAGCAACAGCAAAAGGGCTGTAGAACTCATGGAATGTGGCTCCCCTGTTAGCATAGTCACGAGGAGTTTGTCTTGGAGAAGCATAATCCCAAGAACTGCTTGTCCTGAGGACTTTGTGCTCTTATGTAGCATATCTCTGCTTGTTGCCCTTATGATGCCCATATTCCTCATAACATGAGTTGTATGGAAACTCTAAGGAGGCTTCTAGCCCATCACTGGGCGATATCACTGGCATTTAAAATTAACAATGTTTGATCTCTTTCCACCTGTTTACTGGAGCAGATGAATGAATTAACCACTGCCCTTGAAAGGAGCCATAGATGTATATTGTTAGCAATCACCATTATACTTAGAAAGAATTTGGAAAAAATAGATTGTTTAACAAGGTCACGGAAGATGTTTTTGCTAATGGCTCTGGTGTAAAAATCTTAGAGAACAATTTAAAGTTAAGAAAAGTACACTATTAATAGTGAAGCCATGGATGTTTTAAGGTTGATGAGCTGAAACAATAGCCCAAGGAAGCATTAGACCTTCAAACTGGGTCTAAAACTGAGACAGCAGTTGATTCCCCTATATTTGTTTTTCCCTCAGCTTCTTGATATGATTTAATAAAAATGATTAATGAGTAGATGCACACCCCTTTAAGATTTAAAGTACAGGTGCCATTACCATGCCATTTTTTATTACTGTTGCACTATAGTACTACTTGAGATCTCAAATGAAGATACTCCAGAAAATCTTTTATTGTACAGGCATGTTTTTATCAATTCTGGGTTTTTTTTTTCCATATGAAGCTGAGAATTTCAAGGTCTGTAAAGAGTAGTGTAGGTATTTTGATTGGAATTGCATTAAGTCTGTAGATTTCTTTTGGTAGAGTGGCCATTTTTACTATGTTAATCCTACCAGTCCTGGAACATGGGAGATCTTCTGATATCTTCCTTGAAGTTCTTTTTTTCATACAAGTCATTCACTTGCTTGATTAGAGTCACACCAAGGTACTTTATATTATGTGTGGCTTTTGTGAAGGGGTTTTGTTTCCCTAATTTCTTTCTGAGCCCATTTGTCTTTTATATACAGGAGGGCTTCAGATTTTTTAAATTTAATTTTGTATCCAGCCATTTTGCTGAAGGTGTTTATCAGATGTAGGAGTTCCCTGGTTGAATTTTTAGGGTCATTCATGTGTACTATCACATCATCTGCAATGGACTTGATGTGGAGAAAATTGAACCCTCCTTCATTGCTGGTGGGAATATAAAATTGTACAACCACTTTGGAAATCAATCTGGTGCTTTCTAAGAAAATTATGAATAGTGGTGCTAGAATATTCAGTTATAACAAGCCTGGGCATATATTCAGAAGATTATCAACCATACAACAAGGACATTTGCTCAACTCTACTCATAACAGCTTTATTGATAATACCCAGAATCTGGAAACAACTTAGATTTCCCCAAACTGAGGAATAGACACATAAATTGTGGCACATTTATACAATGCAATATTATGTATCAATTAAAAACAAGGAAATCAGCAGGCAAATGGATGCAACTAGAAAAGATCACTCTGAGTGAGGTATCCAGAAGCAGAAAGACACTCATGGTATATACTCACTTATATGTGGATATTAGTCAAATAATATAGGGATTAAAATACTAAAACTATAGTCCTAAAGGATCTAAACAACAGGAAGAACCCTAGTGAAGATGCTTAATCCTCATTCAGAAGGGCAAAATGGGATAGACATCAGTAATGGGAGAAGACAGGGAACAGGGCAGTAACCTACCACAGAGGGCCTCTGAAAGAATCTACATAGCAGGGTATTAAAGCAGATGATTAGACTCATAGCCAAATTTTGGGCAGAAAGCATGGATTAATATGGAAGATTCAGGAGATAGAAAGACCTGGATGGGAGAGGTCCTCCACAAGGAGGCCAACTGAGTCAAAAATATGGCCCTGGGGTCCTTTTCCAACCAAGGACCATGCATGAAGAACACCTAGAACCCCTGCTCAGATGTAGCTCATAAGTATCTCAGTTTCCATGTGAGTTCACTATTAAGGGTAACAGCATCTGTCTCTGACATAAACTCAGTGGCAGGCTCCTTAATCACCCACTCCTGGAAGGTGCAGCCTTGCCAGGTCACAGAGGAAGACAGGTGCAGCCATTCTTGGTAAGACATAAGAAGATAGTAAGAAAGGGAAGGAAGACTTTCCCTATCATTGGACTAGGAGAGGGGTATAGGGGTAGAGAGGGAGGTAGTTTGTAACTGTTGGAAGATGAAGGAGGGGCTTACAGCCAGAAAACAAAGTGAATAAATTGTAATAATCAATAAAAAAAAAAAAAATTTTTTTTTTTTTTTTTTTCCTGAGATGGCTGGAGTCAGGCAATTGTCTCTTAAAAACAACTAGAAAGAATAGTATTTCATCTCTACTCATTTTCCTTTTCCTGTAATACTATATATAATAAATACCCTTGATTAAATTCAGTGGTTTGTCATATATTCCTAGTATTATAATATTGTAAAATATTTTACAAATCAAATTTTGGTATGTTGTGTGTAAAAATAGTTTATGAAAAAGTGGTGCCTTGAAAAAAGAGCAAAGAATGATCATTTAAAATTCAGGAGGATGAAAATGGAAGGAAAATTAATGGAAGAATAAATAATATATAAATAAATTAATATCTCTCACACAGTAATTATAACATTTTGGTTATTGAGATTTAAAAATATACAGAGAATATTTCTCAAGTAAACAATGTAAGCTATGATTAATATCTCTTATGCAGCTCTTATGCATGCTGAAGTATTTCTTTATATTATTCCTCTTGTCACTGAAATGTGTTCTTTGAGAAGTCATGCCACTACACCCTGATGTTCAGGCACTAATACTGACAATTCAGTTCTTATTTCAGTGTACTGACTTCTTTTAGCCCAATTAGGACTGAAGTCAGACAATGTTTGATTTCTGTGTCTAGCTCAGGTCATAACTTTTGATGATACATTTTGAGTTCATCCACAATTTCAAAGTAAAATGATTGCCTTTCTTGAAATGTTAAATGATCTCTCTCTTGCTCTCCCACACACACATACACACACACACACACACATGATACATGTAATAGCAGTTATTGGCAACCCAAGACTTGAAATTGAAAGAGCCAAAAGAGGGATTTAGGAGAGATTTTGTAGGGAGGACAGAGAAAAAGAGAAATAATGTGATTATATTAAAAATCTCAAAAAAAAAGGTACATGTTTTCCATGAATAAAACAATTAATAATATATTTTGCACTCATGTGATTCAGGACAATCAATTCTATTCTATCTTAGCACATGGTAAGCTTTGCTTCAGTAAACATGACTGTAGATGAGTCCTACACCAGCCCAAGTCATCTGTTTCATATGGATAATGGTGGAACTCCTCATTCAGTGTGTACAGTACATACTCTGTTTTAATTTGACTCAGAATTTTAGGTATTTGTGGGTGTGAACTATATAAAATAAAGTTCCCTAAACTTCTTTTTTGGTCCACTTTCTTCTACTGTCTCCTTCCATCCTTTTACACAGAGATGCTGTCCAACCTGGATGATAAAGAGTGTTCAGTAGATGCAGCAGCAGAATGGACATTGTTGTCTAGTCTGTTCTGTTAGTTCCTGTCTTTCTATTGGAGAATTGAACATCCAAGTTGAGAGATTTCAATGAGCACTGTTTATTATTTTCTTTATTTTGTAGTTATGGTATGGGGTTTTGCCTCCTGATTTGATGCTTGGGATTATTCATTCTTTCTCTCTTGAGAGATCAGGAGTTATTCTAAAGAGCCTGAATTTATAGGCAACTTAGCATTTTCAACTTGCAACTTTTAATATTCCTTCTTTGTTTAATATACTTTTCTTTACATTTAATGTTTTGATTTTATGTGCTGAGCACAATTTATTTTCTGATACACTTTAAATGTTGTTCTATATACTTTTTGTACTTTCATAGGCTACCCTTTCTTCATTAGGTTAAGGATACATTCTTGTATTATTTTCCTGAAAATATTTTCTAGAATTTTGATGTGAGTTTTGTCTTCTTTTTTCTATTTTTATTATTCATAAATTGCTTTTTTTGCACTTTTTAGAATTGCTGGATCTTTTTGTGCATAGCTATTTAACATTTCTTTTGACATACTCTTCTTCTTCTTCTTCTTCTTCTTCTTCTTCTTCTTCTTCTTCTTCTTCATATTCTTCTCATCCTTCTCCTCCTCCTGCTTCTCTTCTTTCTCCAACTCCTCCTTCTTTTTTTTTTCTTTCTCTTCATTGTCCTCCTTCTCCTCCTCCTTTTTTTCTTTTAAAAATACTCATTTTTCTTATATATTCATCCGGATTAAAGTTTTCTGTTCCTCTAATCCTGGCAACTCTTTCCCATCTCCCCTTCTATCCTGTCTAAATTCACCCTCATATTAAACAAGGAGGGCTATAATGTATAATAAGAAAATAAAATAGCAAAAAGACAAAAGCAAACACATCTGAGTAGGAAAAAAAAAAAGAAAAAGAGCCCAAGTTGGGAAATGATGTAGACTTGCTCAAACATGCAGGAATCTCACAAAATATTAAACTTGAAACAATGGTATACACACAGAGGACATGTAGCTTGAAAAATAAAATAAAAAAATCTTCAGCAAATTAAAATGATAACTATGATAAAAAAAATTTAAATGAATGCCAGAATTCTAGGACATGAGAATCCAAACTTGCCAGTGAGGGAAATTTTTGGCCATCTACCTTTTGGAATGTACTCTTAAAAATAAAATTAAGAATAGTCCCTTTTCAAGCAAATGGATGCAAGAAGCAAGCAGGAGTAGCCATTCTAATATCTGATAAAATAGTCTTTCAACCAAGATTAATCAAAAGAGATGGGGAAGGACACTTCATACTCATCAAGGAAAAATTCCACCAAGAAGACCTCACAATCCTAAACATCTATGCCCCAAATACAAGGGCACCCACATTTGTGAAAGAAACATTGATAAAACTTAAACCACACATAGATCCCCACACACTAATAGTGGGAGATTTCAACACCCCACTCTCAACAAAGGACAGGTCAACAAAACAGAAATTAAACAAAGAAACAATATCTCTAACAGAGGTCATGAATCAAATGGACCTAACAGACATTTACAGAACCTTACACCCAAACACAAAAGAATGTACCTTCTTCTCAGCACCTCATGGAATCTTCTCCAAAATAGACCACATAGTTGGTCACAAAGCAAGCCTCAACAGATACAAGAAGATTGAAATAATCCCTTGTATCCTGTCTGATCACCATGGAATAAAGCTGGACCTCAGTAACAACAGAAATAGCAAAAAGCCTAGACATACATGGTAACTGAACAACTTGCTACTAAAAGACAGCTGGGTCAGGGAAGAAATAAAGAAAGAAATTAAAAATCTTCCTAGAACTCAATGAAAATGAAGACACAACATACCCAAACTTGTGGGACACAATGAAAAGAGTGCTAAGAGGAAAGTTCATAGCACTAAGTGCCTTCAAGAAGAAATTCCCAGAAAGCTCATTCAAGCAACTTAATGGCCCACTTAAAAACCCCAGAAAAAGAAGAAGCAGACACACCAAAAAGAAGTAGACGGCTGGAAATAATCAAACTCAGGGCTGAAATCAATCAATTAGAAACAAATAAAACAATTCAAAGAATCAATGAAACCAAGAGCTGGTTCTTTGAGAAAATCAACAAGATCAACAAACCCTTAGCCAAGCTAACTAAAAGGCAGAGAGACACCACCCAAATCAACAAAATCAGAAATGAAAAGGGGGACATAACTACAGACACTGAGGAAATCCAAACAATCATTAGGACTTACTTCAAAAGTCTATACGCAACAAAATCTGAAAATTTAAATGAAATGGACAATTTTCTTGATCGATTCCACTTACCAAAGCTAAATCAGGACCAGGTAAATCAATTAAATAGTCCTATATCCCCCAAGGAAATAGAAGCAGTCATCGAAAGTCTCCCATCCAAAAAAAAAAAAAAGCCCAGGACCTGATGGTTTCAGTGCAGAATTATACCAAACATTCAAAAAAGAGCTAACTCCAGTTCTCTTCAAACTGTTCCACAAAATCCAAACAGAAGCAACATTACCAAACTCATTCTATAAAGACACAGTCACCTTGGTACCTAAACCTCACAAAGACCCAACAAAAAAAGAGAACTTCTGGCCAATCTCCCTTATGAACATTGATGCAAAAATACTCAATAAAATACTTGCAAACCGAATCCAAGAACACATCAAAGATATCATCCACCACAACCAAGTAGGCTTCATACCAGGCATGCAAGGGTGGTTCAACATATGGAAATCCATCAATGTAATCCACTACATAAACAAACTGAAGGAGAAAAACCACATGATCATCTCCTTAGATGCCGAAAAAGCATTTGACAAAGTCCAACACCCATTCATGTTTAAAGTCTTGGAGAGATCAAGGATACAAGGCATATACCTAAAGATAGTAAAGGCAATATACAGCAAGCCTATAGCTAACATCAAACTCAATGGAGAGAAACTTAAATCAATCCCACTGAAATCAGAGACAAGAAAAGGCTGCCCATTGTCCCCATATCTCTTCAGCATAGTACTTGAAGTCCTAGCCAGAGCAATAAGACAACTAAAGGAGATCAAGGGGATACAAATCGGAAAGGAAGAGGTCCAAGTGTCACTATTTGCAGATGATATGATAGTATACATGAGCGACCCCAAAAATTCAACCAGAGAACTCCTTCAGCTGATAAACACCTTTAGCAATGTGGTAGGATACAAAATCAACTCAAAAAAATCAGAGGCCCTCCTATATACCAAAGACAAAAAGGCTGAGAAAGAAATTAGGGAAACAACACCCTTCACAATAGCCACTAATAACATAAAGTACCTTGGTGTGACTCTAACCAAGCAAGTGAAAGACCTGAGAAAAACTTCAAGACTCTGAAGAAAGAAATCGAAGAAGATATCAGAAGATGGAAAGATCTCCCGTGCTCATGGATTGGTAGGATTAACATTGTGAAAATGGCCATACTGCCAAAAGCAATCTACAGATTCAATGCAATTCCCATCAAAATACCAACTCAATTCTTTACAGACCTTGAAAAAAAGATTCTCAGCTTCATATGGAGAAACAAAAAACCCAGGATCTCCAAAATGATCCTGTACAACAACAGATCATCTGGAGGTATCTCCATCCCCGATCTCAAGCTGTACTACAGGGTGACAGTAATAAAAACTGCATGGTATTGGCATAGAAACAGAAAGGAGGATCAATGGAACCGCATAGAAGACCCAGAAATTGATCCACACACCTATGAATACTCGATATTTGACAAAGAAGCCAAATCCATTCAATGGAAAAAAGACAGCATCTTCAACAAATGGTGCTGGACCAACTGGATGTCTACATGCAGAAAAATGAAAATAGATCCATATTTACCACCCTGCACAAAACTAAAGTCAAAGTGGATCAAGGACCTCAACATAAAACCAGATACCCTAAATCAATTGGAAAAAAAAGTGGGTAACAGCCTAGAACTCATTGGCACAGGAGACAACTTCCTGAACAGAACACCAACAGCACAGGCTCTAAGAGCAACAATCAATAAATGGGACCTCATGAAACTGAAAAGTTTCTGTAAAGCAAAGGATACCGTCATCAAAACAAAACGCCTGCCTACAGATTGGGAAAGAATCTTCACTAACCCTTTATCTGACAGAGGACTAATATCCAGTATATACAAAGAACTAAAGAAGCTGAAAAGCAGCAAACCAAGTAATCCAATTAAAAAATGGGGAACAGAGCTAAACAGAGAATTCTCCACAGAGGAATATCGAATGGCAGAAAAACACTTAAAGAAATGCTCATCTTCATTAGCCATCAGGGAAATGCAAATCAAAACGACCCTGAGATATCACCTTACACCCATCAGAATGGCCAAGATGAAAAAACTCAGCGATAACACATGCTGGAGAGGTTATGGAGAAAGGGGGAACCCTTCTCCACTGCTGGTGGGAATGTAAACTGGTACAACCACTCTGGAAAGCTATCTGGAGCTTTCTAAGACAAATAGAATAGTGCTTCCTCCAGACCCAGCTATACCACTGCTAGGTATATACCCAAAGTTTGTTCAAGTACACAAAAAAAGGACGCTTGCTCAACCATGTTTATAGCAGCTCTATTTGTAATAGCCAGAACCTGGAAACAACCCAGATGTCCATCAACGGTGGAATGGGTACAGAAATTGTGGTATTTTTATACTATGGAGTACTACTCAGCAATCAAAAAGGAGGAAATCATGAAATTTGCAGGCAAATGGTGGGATCTAGAAAGATCATTCTGAGTGAAATATCCCAGAAGGAGAAAGACAAACATGGGATATACTCATTTATATAGACCTATAAGATATGATAAACATAATGAAATCTATACACCTAAAAAAGATAATCAATTGAGCGGACATGGGGTAAGATGATCAATCATAGTTTAGAAAGACAGATGGGATGTGCATTGAACGTATGACAGGAGTCTACTGAGTGCATCTGAAAGACTCTAACTAGCAGAGTTTTCAAAGCAAAGACGCATGACCAAACCTTTGGCAGAGTACAGTGAATCGTAAGAAAGAAGGGGAGTTAGTCTGTTGGGGAAAGGATAGGAGCTCCACAAGGACCAAATATATCTGGGCACAGGGTCTTTTCTGAGACTGACATTCAACCAAGGACCATGTATGGATATAACCTAGAACCTCTGCTCAGATGTAACCTGTGGTAGCTCAGTAACCAATTGGTTTCCCAAAGTGAGGGAAACCAAAGGACTATTTCTAACAGGAACTCAATGACTGGCTCTTTGGCCTCCCCACCCCCCAAGGGAGGAGCAGTCCTGTTAAGCCACAGAGGAGGGCTTTGCAGCCAGTCCTGAAGATACCTGATAAAACAGGATCAGATGAATGGGAGGAGACTTTCCAAGTCCATCAGTGGACTTGGAAAGGGGGCAGGGAGGAGATGAGGGAGGGAGGAGGGATTGGGAGGGAATGAGGGATTGGGACAAGGCTGGGATACAGAGTTTATAAAATGTAACTGATAAGAAAAAAAAAAAAAATAATAATAATAAACGATGGGGCTGGAGAGATGTCACAGAGCTTAAGAGTGCAGGTTTCTCTTCCAAAGATCCCGAGTTCGATTTCCAGCACCCACGTGGTGGCTCACAACCATCTATAGTGAGATCTGGCTCCTTTTTCTGGTATGCAGACAGAATACTCTACAAATAATAAATTTTCAAAGAAAAAAATGCACCATGGATCATCAATAAAGTTCCCCTCCCTCCAAAAAGAACACTCACTACCTCTTTAAATAATAATAATAATGAATTTTAAAGTTAGTTTTCTCCAAGGGGCCACAAACCAGACTAACTGGTTAGCCTCATGAGCAGCAACAGAAAAACTCAAGGGCATATTTGTGGGTTGTCAAGGCTACAATATATATTCCGTTCTTTTGTATGCATATGGCTTCTAATTTCACACTTTTATGGTATTTCTGTGTGAGTGAATATCTGTATCTCTGTACCCACATTTCCCTCGTGTTTTTTCTTTGCTCTTTTTATTGATAACATTAGACACCTCAACCATTTTATTGATTTCTGGAAGATTGGAGCCTGACAATTTCCTCTTTATGAAATACGAAAGTGTGCCTGTGACATAAATCCACCTCCCCAAACTAATGATCTGGCCTGCCCTTTAGGGTTTTCTGGTCTAGGTTTTGGTACATCTCTGTGCTTCTTTGCTATCACTGCTGTGGTTTAAATCAATTTGTGAAGTACTAAGCCTTTCCTGGCCATTGTCAAGGGCAATCCCAGAATTCTAAGCGATCCCTTGATTATCTGCTGCTACTGCTTCTTCTACTATTTATTCTTTATTGGCCACCACAGCACAGTCATCTGTATTACCCAGCAAGACACTCTGAGACTCTGTTCATGATTCATTTGGGGTGTATATGTTTGAGAGAGAGAGAGAAAGAAAGGGAGACAGAGAGGTAGAGACAGACAGACAGAGAAAGAATACTGCTATATGTGTGGATCTTTCTATAATTCTGGAACACTGAGGTGGTTTCTGGTACCAGTCGCCTGTCTGTCCTTCTCATTTGCTCTTGGATTTGACTTGTTGTCTGTGGAGTTCGGTGGGAATGTCTCTCCCACGTTGACAGATTTGCAAACCCTGAACCTGACCACCTACCTCATCATAGGAATGAGAATTCCCACAGAGGAAACATGTGGACATATCTGACTGACCAATCAGAAATGGAGTGAGGTGTAGACAGTATGTCCAGAGCCTAATAACAATTTGTCTTGGCCCTCTTTAGCCCCTATTAGCCATTCCTTGCCAGCCTCTTTGTTGGACCTAGTATCCTAGGACTGATGAATACCTGTAGGGTGGTGCTAACTAGAACACAAGCGTCTGGCAGGCCTGATGTTAAAATTTTCACCTGATGGCATTGGAGTCCCATAGCTGTTTTCTATGCTTTGCCATAACCCACTTTTCTAAGGTCTAACTGAAGAGCATTTATGGCTGTTCTGATATTATAAATATTTCATGGGACTCCCTCCACATTGAAACATGGAATTTGGAGTGACCCAAATCTATGCTCTCAGGCCATGACAATTGTCATATTCAACAAGGACACAACTCCTGCTTTCTACTGTATCCTGGGATACCCAACTGTCCCGTCACTGAGGAGTGTCCACTATCACTTTACTGGCTAGAGCTTTACATATTTACAGAAGCCAGGCTTCTGGCACCCAGCTTGATGGTGTTCTGCAGTGTGTTGGCCACTTTCCTTACTAACCCCCATACCACTGGGGGCAATGTCATGCTGGTTGAAGAGCATCGCAGGATCCCAGAAATTTCAGTGACCTCCTTCTAGACTTATGGTCAATATTGTGAGAGGATTTCTACCAATATGCCACAACACTGAGGACGAGATCATGGATGCCTTTTATAGCTCAGGGGCTACAGAGATGATCCAGGGGTTAAGAGTACTTGTTCTTGCCAAGGACCAGTTCTGTTTTGCACCTGGTATCTACCCCCATCTGTAAGTCCAGTTCCAGGGAATTTAGCTCCCTCTTCTGCCCTCTTCACACACCTTCACCTCCATCTGATACACAGGCACACCTACCCATGCAGACAAAACACTCATACATATAAAAACAAACAATCAGATGAGAATTACACTTCCTAAGAGAGGGGGGAAAAGCACACCCTTCCATTAGTAAGTAAAGCTAGTTTATTGCACACACAGCCCCAGCCACAAATTTACATAATCCCAGTTTAAATGTGTCCAGTTTAAATTCTTCTATTAAGCCAGGGCCCAACCAGTCCCTCCTCACTGAAAAAGGAATCCTGGGATCCCTGGCCCCCTTTATTTTAGTGAGTGCCGACTCTCCCAGTCAAAACAGGCCTGGTCTCGGGAAGGTAGACAGAGATTATAAATCATTTTTAAGGATTATAACAAAAGCCAACTGTGATGTCACATGCCCGTGACCCTCAGTGGGGCATGCAGTCATATGAGTTCCAGGTCATCTAGGTTTACAAAGCGAGTCCAGGACATGCAAGGCTACACAGAGAAACCCTGTCTCCAAAAAACAAGGGCTTGTGCCCCCTGCCAGCTCTTTACACTCACAACACTGGACATGTTCTAAATTACATAGTATGACTTCAACCAGACTACAGAAAAGTCCTGCCAAGCACGTTGGCACACACGTTTAATCCCAGCACTTGGGAGGCAGAGGCAGGTGAGTATCTGTGAGTTCAAGGCCAGCTTGTTCTACAGAGAAAGTTCAAGACAGCCAGTGTTACACAGAGAAACCCTGTCTCAAAAACCCATAATAATAATAATAATAATAATAATAATAACAATATTGAAATAAAAAAATATCAGAACCAGGCCTACTGGCACATTGTCAGGTTCCTTTCACAAGGAAGGCACACAGTAGAGTTTATGGGAAAAAATAGCAGGTGGAAGAAAGATTTGAAACTTCATTTTATTTCAGTTTTAAAATCTCAATTACATTAATTCTAAGTGGATTTGAGAGACCAAAGACTTAAAATCAGTGGGTATTGTTTTAAAGTTTAAAGCAGAAGCATGAATAAAGGCTAGTTAGTTGGAAACACGCCCAGCCACCTTGGGGAAGAACTAGCCTTAATGCCCCGAGGGGACAAATTAGCCTTACTGCATTCTTTCCTGCCCACTAATTATACAGTTGCTAGGAAACTGGCCCATAAGACCAGGTTAGAACTCTTTGTAGTCTCAGTACCTAAAGTGGACCAATCATTTCAAAAGTCAATTCCCCTTCCCCAATCATGTAATGCCAAAGCATGTAAGTTCCTGCTTGCAGTTTTGTCCCATAAAAAACCATGCTTCCCTAGATCTCAGGGCTACGTTCCTCTCCTGTGTCCACAGGAAGTTTATGTCCCATATCCAAACATGTATACAATTTTAAAAACCTCATGTATTTACAGCAGAGTGTATCCCTGGTCTTTTGGGGTTCCCGTACTGGACATAACAGTTTCACTCTGAGTAAGACCATTATTAATTTATAAATATCTCCCAACGACAATAAACACTTGTAGCCACAGAAAACAACCAAAAACCTACCCATTCCCCCTTAAAAAATAGGACATCATTATCAGTGATTTCTTCTAGCTGACATTTTGGACATGCAGAAATACTGCTGGGGACCCAAAGAAAAATGAAAACATGTTTAATTAACAAGCAATATTTGTGGTCCAGTCTTTGAATGTTGAGAAAATAATAAGAGTTAATAAAAGTCCTGTTTAGAACAGTCTAAAATGCTGGACCAATTAAGATTTGTAGCTTTCTTCAAAGCTCTCTTGGGAACAGGTCATGATGAGAAACAGCAATTGAAGCAGTTGAGGCAGAAACAAGCAGAATTCTGGAACATGCAAGATTCTGAAACAGATGTGTTAATGTCTCAGCATGCTGGAAGGAGGATTCTGTCAGGGTTTGGTCCAGCATCTCCAGTATTCACTCCTTTTGTTCTGCAAACATATAATTTCTCATAAGCATTATACAGTTCTAAAATTATAAATGTAAGAAATGTTCAGAATGAAATTAAACTGTAAACCAATTTTATCAATGCCAATTAAAAGAATGGCACAATAGATATTGAGGATATTATAGCCAAGGATTTATTGGCCATGTACTGCTGAAGTTCTGGCTAGAGACATTTTTATGTCTCAGTCAGTTTTAGAGTTGTTCCCATGTGAAGGATTATCAATTTATATTACCTGTTTTGTTTGGTCTTCTTGATTTCTCTATTCTGGTGTGTGACCAATGTTTTCAGGTGGTCTTCCTCTGTGATATCTGATTTTTATTAGTTTTGAAGGAACCAATAATTTATCTTCTCCTGTATGAACATATGAAAAACCTCTTCCCCACTGTTTAACACATTCCCTACTGTCCATTGTGAAGTTAGGGTATCTTTGAAATATATAGGCTGAAATAATTCAGCAGTTTTTTTCTATAACCCAGTGTATTTGTGCAGCTGTTGTTTGTTGTTCATTAACATTTAAGAAACTTAAGGTCAATAAAGCATTATGTAATCTATCTTTGTGGTATTTTAATACCCTTCTCTGTTTGTTAAGCATGTCCCTTAAAGTACGATTCGATTTTTCAATGACTGCTTGACTGGCAGGATTGTGAGTTATACCTGTTACATGTTTTATCTTATAATATGTAAAAAAAAAATTTCCATTTTATTAGAGACATATGCTGTAGCATTATCAGTCTTAAATTATGTAGGCATAACCGTAACTTCCATCATTTCTAATAAATGTGTAATAACTGAATCAGCCTTCTCAGAACTTATGGCTTTTGCTCATTGGAACCCTGAATGTGTGTCTATAGTATGGTGCACATATTTCAGTTTACCAAACTCTATAAAATAAAATACGTGATTTGCCAAATTTCATTTCTTTGGTTACCATTAGGGTTACTTCCTGCAGTTAGTGGAGTTTAGTTATATAATGAACAAGTGGGACATTTTCACACAATTTCTTTGGTTTGTTGCCAAGTGATAGAAAACTCTCTTTTGAAACCTTTGCTGTTAACATGGTGTTTTAATGAAGTTCTGAGGCCTCTAACATGCTTCCTATCAATAGTTGATCAATTTCATCATTGTCTTGTGCTAGAAGGCCTTGTGGACCCATATCAGATCTGATCTATGTTATATACAGTGGATTATTACTATTTCTGATTACTCGTTGTAATTGAAGAAACAGTGAAGTTAAATCCAAATTATCCTGAATTAGATCAGCAGTTTCTATATGCAAAAAAAAAAAAAAACTCTTTCTGCATATTGAGAGTCAATGGCTATATTAAGAGATTCTTGAAAATATTATAACACCAAAAGAATTGTATATAATTTTGATTTTTGAACTGAATCATAAGGATTCAGTTTTTAAGGTTTTATTTTGTTTGTGTGCCAAAAATATCCATTCTAAGACAGTCCTCCCTCTGCATAAGAATTCCTGTGGGAGAATGAGTGGAAAGCAAGATAACCAAAATACAGGCCCTCTTTGGATCAATATGGTCTATATGTGCATCTTGTAATTTCCTTTCTACCAGAGCCAATTCACTTTCATCTTCAGTTGATAATGTTGTTGGACTTTTAAAGTTTTTATCATCCTGTAAGATTTGAAATGTTACTTAGCTCTTGAGTAGCTAAACCAAAGGTAGGCTATAGCCATGTAATATCTCACAGCAATTTTTGAAAATCATTGAGAGTTTTAATTGGGTTCTTCTAAATTATACTTTTTGTGGTTGAGTATTTTGTAGGCCCATTTTGTATCCTAGGTAATTAATAGAATCTCCCTTTTGTACTTTTTTGGGCACAATCTCTAAATCCCAGCAAGGCAAAGTTCTATTTATTTCATCAAAAATATTTTCTAATGTTTTTCTATCTGAATCAGCCAATAAGATATCATCCATATAGTGGTAAATTATGGATTGAAGAAACTGCTTATGGATTATCTCAAACAGATGTTGTACAAAATATTGGCATAAAATAGGACTGTTCAACATCCTTTGTGGTAAGAACATCTAGTGATATCTCTTTATTGGACAGCTTCTATTCAAAGTGGGTCCTGAGAAAGCAAAACTTTCCCTATCATGTTCATGTAAAGGAATTGTGAAAAAGCAATCCTTTAAATCAATCACTATAATAGGCCATTCTTTAGGTAACAAGGAAGGCAATGGGATTCCGGATTGTAACAGGCAGTTGAAAAGATGGCCTCTACTGTATTCTGTTTATGGACAGTCTGAAACTGTTTTTGATGACATTTTAAAATAATTTTAGCTAGGTCTGGAGGAAGCACTATTCCTATTTGTCTTAGAAAGTGCCAGATAGCTTTCCAGAGTGGTTGTACCAGTTTACATTCTTACCAGCAGTGGAGGAGGGTTCCCCTTTCTCCACAACCTCTCCAGCATGTGTTATCGCTTGAGTTTTTTATCTTGGCCATTCTGATGGGTGTAAGGTGATATCTCAGGGTCGTTTTGATTTGCATTTCCCTGATGGCTAATGAGGATGAGCATTTCTTTAAGTGTTTTTCTGCCATTCGATATTCCTCTGTGGAGAATTCTCTGTTTAGCCCTGTTCCCCATTTTTTAATTGGATTACTTGGATTGCTGCTTTTCAGCTTCTTTAGTTCTTTGTATATACTGGATATTAGTCCTCTGTCAGATAAACGGAGCGCATCTGAAAGACTCTAACTAGCAGTGTTTTCAAAGCAAAGACTCATGACCAAACCTTTGGCAGAATACAGGGAATCATAAGAAAGAAGGGGAGTTAGTCTGATGGGGAAAGGATAGGTGCTCCACAAGGACCAAATATATCTTGGCACAGGGTCTTTTCTGAGATTGACATTCAACCAAGGACCATGTATGTATATAACCTAGAACCTCCGCTCAGATGTAGCCTGTGGTAGCTCAGTAACCAATTGGTTTCCCAAAGTGAGGGGAACAAGGACTATTTCTAACAGGAA
This sequence comes from Meriones psammophilus, assembly GCA_036365155.1. NCBI lineage: Eukaryota > Metazoa > Chordata > Mammalia > Rodentia > Muridae > Meriones > Meriones psammophilus. The sequence continues at coordinate 81,435 of JAEOAE010002817.1, forward strand.
CTCAATGACTGGCTCTTTGGTCTCCCCACTCCCGAAGGGAAGAGCAGTCCTGTTAGGCCACAGAGGAGGGCTTTGCAGCCAGTCCTGAAGATACCTGATAAAACAGGATCAGATGAATGGGGAGGAGGTACCCCCATCAATGGACTTGGAAAGGGGCACAGTGGAGATTAGGGAGGGAGGGAGCGATGGAGAGGGAATGAGGGATTGGGACACGGCTGGGATACAGAGTTAATAAAATGTAACTGATAAAAAAATTTAAAAAAATAATAATTTTAGATTCTTTATCAAGAGTATTACCTGTTTTTTTGGCTTGTCTCAGAACTTGGGGGGATGTTAATCTGGGTCTTCCATTGTTGTAACAGATCTCTTTTCCATAAGTTTATGGCTATCTCAGCCACATATGGTCTTAGTTTTCTTATTTGACCTTCAGTTCCTGTACATTTAAGCCATCTAACACTTTGTTTCACTTTATATAAAGTTCCAACTCTTTGGAATTGAATATCCACCTCAGGTCTAGCACTTCCACAGGGTGCCATTCAGCCTCATGGTAATCCTGTGAGTGATCATCTTCTGCTTGTCTCTGTTGTACACTGACTAAATAAGCTAACATTTGTTTTCTAACCACCTTTGTTTGGCTTTCTTTATTATCTTTTTTTTGACTGCCTGAGTATTTTCTTTACTTAATATTCTAAACTCTTCTTTTAAGTTCGGTACCCATATTTCACACCTATCTCTTCTGTTGTTTGTTTTGTTCAATAATCTCTTGAATGTCTTGTTTTATGCCTTGCTCCTAACTTTTAATTTTTTCTTTATATTGTTCTAGTTGTTCTTTGTGTTTTCCAGTATATTTTCTAAAACCTCTGCCCTCTTTTCCTGTTGTTTATCATGTTCTGTATGTAAGTTTTTGTATGTCTTGTTTTATGTCCTATTTCCAACCTTAATTTTTTTCTTCATATTGTTCTACTTGTTCTTTGTGTTGTTCCAGTATCTTTTCTAAAGCCTTTGCATTTGAGAAGACATAAAATGTTAAATCAATTATTAAAGTTAAATTGAGGATTAGGAATGTAACCATAGTCATAATTTCTAAACTTTCCTTTATTTCTGTCTTAAAACTGTAGAATAGATTATCAGCCAAGCTCAAAGAAGTCCGTCTAAATATTTCTCTCATCCTGTTAGACTGTAGTGGCAACCAGTTTTGTTCAGTCTCAGGTCTGCCCACAGTAGGTTGTCTTTTGCTATGAGGCATGTTTAAGAGTCTCTTTTAAAGAGCCAGTAATTTATCTGGGAGGTTTTAGGTTTAAAGTTTGGGTTGTATCGCTGAGAGCTTATTCCTCTTCCCCACCAAATTAAATTAAAGTAGGATTTAAAGGGTGTGGATACTTAGAATAGTTGAGTGCCATTTGTTGTAGATTATTAATATTTACTGTTGATTAATCTTTTAGTTAATCAGTGGTTATTCCTAAACAGCTGTATAGCCAAATCACCACACAGAGACTAGGATTTAATTAATTAACCTAGAGCACAATGCTGGCCAACAGTTACTCCATCCTAAACCTCTAAGCCCGCAGAGTTTCCTACCATTCAGATTCACCTATCATATTGCTTTTAGTGATATCTTAGTTCCAGTTCATTTCTACCTGTGGTGCCAAGACCTCTCCTGCAGATTCTCCTCCTCTCCTCTCCTGCCTCCTTTCTCTTCCTCCCACTCTGGACCAGTATGTCTCACCTTATCCTATCCATTACTCAGTATTGGGGCTGGTTGTTTTAATTGACAATATAGTGAACAAATGGTGGCATGTTTATGCAAACTTGAGGCAGGTGATGGTTAGAAAAAGCATCACAATGCAATACCTGGATTGAAACCAGATGGTGGAGGAGAGAAATCAGCATTTGAATGAACAAGGGTAAATTGTATACATTCCAAAAAAGAACATCATACCAATATAATCCCTTGTATCATATTAGAACAAGGTCTAAAGCTAGACCTCAATAGTAACAAAAAATAGTAAACAGCCTGCATATGCATGGAAACTGAACTCTACTCAATGACAGCTGGATTATGGAAGAAATAAACTAATTAGACTTTCTAGAATTTAACAAAAATGAAGGCACAACTTACCAAAACTAATGAGACATAATGAAAGTAATTCTAAGAGGAAAGTTCATAGAACTAAGTGCCTTCATAAAGAAATCTGAGGCATCTCAAATCAACATAACAACACACGTGAAAGACCTAGTCAAAAGGAAGCAGACATATACAAGAAGAGTAAATGGCTAGAAATAATCAAACTTAAGGCAGAAATCAATAAATTAGAAACAAAGAAAACAATTCAAAGAATAAACAAAAGCAAGAGCTGGTTCTTGGAGAAAATGACAAAGATAAACAAACCTTTAGCATAACTAACTAAAACACAGGGAGACACTATACAAATCAGCAAAATCAGAAAATAATAGGCGGTATAATTACAGACACTGAGGAAATTCAAAGAATAATTAGGTTTTACCTTAAAAGTCTATATGCCACAAAATTTGAAAATCTAAATGAAATAGAATATTTTTTTGCTAGATTCCACTTATCAAAGTTGAATCTGGATCAGGTAACTAAATTAATAGACCTATATGCCCTAATGAAATAGAAGCAGTAATCAAAACTCTTCCTGCCAAACAAAGCCCAGAGCCTGATGGTTTCAGCAGAGATCTTCAAAGAAGGGATAATGCCAATACTATTCAAATTATTTCACAAAACAAAAAAAGAAGGAACATTACCAAACTCATTCTATGAAGCTACATTCACCTTGATAGCTAAACCTCACAAAAGCTAACTAAAAGGTAGGGATACACTAAGAAAGATAATTTCAGACCATTCTTTCTTATAAATATTGAAACAAAAATACTCAATAAAATACTCACAAAATGAATCCAAGAAAACATCAAAGATCTCATCTACCATGACCAAGTAAGCTTCATTCTAGGAATGCAGGGGAGGTACAATATACAGAAATCCATCAGTGCAATCCACCACATAAACAAACTGAAAAATAAAAACCACATGATCATCTCAATAGATGCTGAAAAGCATTTAATAAAATCCAAGCTCAATTAATGTTTAAAGTCTTGGAGATACCAGAGATAAAAGGCACATGCCTAAACACAGTAAAGATAATATACAACAAGCCTATAGCAAACATCAAACTAAATGGAAATCAATTTAAATGAATCCCACTGAAATCAGAGACAAGTTAAGTTTTCCCCTCTCTCCTTTCTCTTCAACATAGTACTGGAAGTTCTAGCTAGACCAGTAAAACAACTAAAGGAAATCAAGGGAATACAAGGCAGAAAAGAAGAAGTCAAATTATCATTATTCACAGATGATATGATAGTATACATGAGTGACCCTAAAAATTCTACCAGAGAACTACTATAGCTGATAAACACCTTAAGCAAAGTGGCTGGATACAAAGTTACTAAAAATTATCTAAAGCCCTCTTGTATACAAAAGACAAAAGGGCTGAAAAAGAAATTAGGAAAAAAAAAAAAAAAAACAACAACCTTGCAATAGCCACAAATAACATTAAGTGCACTGGTGTGACTAACCAAGCAAGTGAAAAATCTGTATAAAAGACTTCAAGTCTTTGAAGAAACAAATTGAAGAAAATATCATAAGATGGAATTCTCTCCCATACTCATGGATCAGTAGGAATAACTACAAAATGACCACTCTATCAAAAGAAATGTAGAGATTCAATGCAATTCCCATCAAAATACCAACACAATTCTTTACAGACCTTGAAAGAACAATTCTCAACATCACATAAAACACAAAAAAAGCCAGAATAGTTAAAATAATCCAGTGGTCAGGCCGCCCTCAATGCCATTCCTGTCAGAACTTCCCTGAAGTGCAGCTGTGGTTCACAATGGCCCTCTACATCAAAATGTCCCTGGCACAGCAGAAGAACCAAATTTTCATTTAAATACATATTTCAGTCCAGTTACTGAGGAAAACTGTTAAGTGTAGCTGTAAAGGCTTGGGTGGGTGGATCTACTTTTTCAGATATGGCTGTTGTGAAATCTCAACACAAAGAGAAATATTTTAAATCCAAATTTGGCATCCAAATAAACACAGTCAGTGTCAAATACATAATTTAAAATATCTTCTGAATAATGTCTTTAAAGATTGACTATACATTGAATTATATTTTGGTAATATCAAGTTAAATAAAATATACCCAGATCTTCTCTGTTAAAAACAAACAAACAACAAAACAAACAAAAACTTCTGGAGGTATTTCCATCCTGGATCTCAAGCTGTACTACAGAGAAACAGTAAAAATGGTGTGGTATTGGCATAGAAACATACTGGTGGATCAGTGGAATTCAATCAAAGACCCAGAAATGAACCCACACAACTACAACACCTGATTTTTGACAAAGAAGCCAAAACCATTCAATGGAAAAAAGAACATTTTCAACCAGTGGTGTTTGTCTAACTGGATGTCCACATACAGAAATATACAAATAGATCTATACCTATCACCCTGCACAAAAGTAAAGTCCTTGTGGATAAAATATCTCAACATAAAACTAACACTCTTAGTCTGTTATTTAAAAAAAGTGAGGAAGAGGCTTGAACACATTGGCACAGGAGACAACTTCCTGAACAGAACACCAGCAGCACAGGCTCTAAGATCAACAATAAAAATGGGATCTCATAAAACTTAAAAGCTTCTCTAAAGCAAAGGACACTGTCAGCAGAACAAAATGATGGCTTACAGACTGGGAAAGGATCTTCACCAATTCTGCATCTGACAGAAGGCTAATACCAGAATATATAAAAACCTAACAAATCAAATAATCCAATTAAAAATTGGGTACAGAGCTAAAGAGAAATTCTCAAAAGAGGAATATTGAATGGTGTAGAAACACTTAAAAATGCTCAATGTCCTTAAAAATCTGAGAAATGAAAATCAAAAAGACTCTGAGATTCCACCTCACACCCATCAGAATGGCTAAGATAAAAAAAAAAACTCAAGGGACAACACATGCTGGAGAAGATGTGCAGAAAGGAGAACCCTCCTCCATTGCTGGTGAGAATCTAAACTTATACAGCTGCTTCGGAAATCAGTCTGGTGCTTTCTCAGAAAACTGGGAATACTGCTACCCCAAGACTCAGCTAAACAACTCCGAGGCATATATCAGAAAGATGCTCAACCATACAAAAAGGGCATGTGCTCAACTATGAAAATAACAGCTTTATTCATAATAGCCAGAATCTGGAATCAAACTAGATGTTCCTCAGTGGGGGAATGGATACAGAAATTGTGGTACATTTACACAAGGAAATACTACTCAGGTATTAAAAACAAGAAAATCATGAAATTTGCAGGCAAATGGATGGAACTAAAAAAGATCACCCTGAGTGATGTATCCCAGAAGCAGAAATACATGTATGGTATATATACACTTATAAGTGGACATTACCCATACAATATAGATTGGACATACTAAAATCTACAGACTTTTGAAAGCTAAAGTACAAGGAGAAACATAGGGAAGATGCTTAATTCTCTTTCAGAAAAGAAAACAGGACAGATGCCAGAACACATAGAAGAGAGAGAACAGGATAGGAGCCTTCCACGGATGTACACTAAGTGACTCCTCTTAACAGGTGATTGAAGCAGATGGAGAGACACACAGCAAAATTTTGTATAGAGCACAAAAAGTCTTATTGAAGAAGTGGAAGATAGAAGGACCTAAAGGGGTCAGGAGTCACACAAGGAGATCAACAAAGCAAAAAAAAAAAAAAAATCTGGGTCCTGGGGCCCTGCAGAGACTGATGCATCAACCAAAGAGCATGAGAGGACTTAGACCCCCTGCTCAGGTGTAGCCCATAGACAGCTCAGTCTCCATATGGGATTCATAGTAAAGGGAGAAGAGACAGTCTCTGAACTCGGTTGCCTGCTTCTTGATCACTTCTCCCTGGTGGGGCCACCTAGACAGCCTACAGATGAATAGGATACACAGGAGTCTTAATAGAACCTGATAGGCTAGGGTCTGATAGGACCTTCCCTATCAGAGGACTACAGGAGAAGGATAGGGGAGGAGGAGGAAGGGATAGTGGGACATAGAGTAGATGAGGGAAGGGGCTACAATTGGGATAAAAAGTGAATAAATTGTAAAAATTAATGATAAACATGGGTGACAGAATGAAGCATAAATAAGACACAATTTACTGAGAAACACACAAAAAAATACTCACCATCTTTAATCATACATCTAGCTAGTAAAAACTTAGGCAACCAATACCTCAAATGACAAAGACAAATAATGTATGTTTAGTGTCCTTCTTGGTACTATAGTAAAAGAGAATGTGATAGGATGCATACAATATCATTGGAAATCTCTTCATGGACTGAACATGGAGTGACTTGTAGGAGTTGAGATGTTGATTTACTTTCTCCCCGTAGATCAGCAGAAATGTATCCCTTGCTGAATTCAAGAGTACAAAAACCTTGAGAGAAACCACTGCCTGCCCATGGCAGTGAACTTCCTGCCATTTGAGGATCCTCTGTGCTTGGCCATGGCCTTCATGGCTCTGTGCTTATCTGTCAGCACAGCTATAGTTTTGGGGATCTTTCTCAAGCACCATTAAGTCCAATAACCAGACTACAATAAAATACCTTAATGTCTTCAAATGAAATTATTTATCCCTACTTTTAGTAAGTTTATATAAAGTGTATATATAACCATAATTAAAAGAGCCCTTCATTTAAGCATTGTTATATAGATACACTCTATTTCAGAATAGAAACTACTTCTGAAGACACATTTTAGTAAGTTATACACGTTACTTTTTAATTTATAGACATATAAGTATTCAAATTTTAATTACAAATAGTAATTGTGATAAATAATACAGGTACTATATATTTTTCCTTAGTATTTTATTTTTCTGGAGGAAACAGGATTTAGGTTGACAGTTGACATCTTCTGTTGGACAGGCAAAAACTTGGATCTCTGGTAAAGGAAGCTTGCAAAATTGGACATCCACAGTGGAAATCAGTGTGCAGAATTCTCAAAATGATGAAAATAAATCAACCATATGAACCACTTATAACTTTCCTTGACATATGCACAATGGACTCAACATACTCCTTCAAAAATATTTTCTCAACCATGTTCATTGCTATTCTGTTCACAATAGGTACAAAATGGGAACACCTAAATATCCTTCAACTGACATAGATAAGTGAAATGGTATGCACATAAGTAGATAGAAATATAAATGACGATATTGATTTAGGTAACTCAAATCCAGAAAACCGATATCACATGTCCTATCTACTCTGAAGCATATAGCTCTAGATCTTCAGTTGTGAGTATTCACCCTAGTGTGAAAGAAAAAAAAAGAGTGTGGCAAAAGACTGAGGACCAGCCCCAGCAGTTGATAGTATCCAGAGAGGAGGGAAGGATAAGGCAGGGCAGAAATGAGTCAGACATGGTTGTTCAAAGAAACTGAGAGTCTTGACTGAATGGCAGTCAGTGTGCTTCTTTATTTAGACAGAACTTAATAATAATAGATAGATTCACATCGTTCTAAAATATAGATGGTATCTTTTTTTGTCCCCAAACAGGTGTTTTAACTGTCTCTTGGTCATAAATTTAGTCATCATTGATAAACCTTATCTTTTACTATCATTTTTCTTAATCAATCCAATAACCTGACATTTTTGAGAATCTGGAGGCATATTTGCCACAGCCCGGAAGCCCATTCTCAGGTTGGAAGCATTCTCAGGTTCAATGGCAATAGATAGAAAATATTCAAGCCAGCTTGGGCATATTGCTTTGCCCCAAGAAGTATATTATCATATTTTAATGGACAGCCTCAAGAAAAAAAATTTAGGCCAAAGCGGCAACAGTTATTATTCAATTCCTGGCATAAAGCAATGTCTGTACCTCATATCTTTGTAGAATTTATTAATTTGCTAAATCTAAGTATTCTTTCAATATTTTGGTCATACAACACTACAGTGATACTGTGAAAGCTGATATTTCTAGGAAAAGGAGGTCATAATACCTCACTTTTAAATTAATTTTTACAAAACATTCTTTGTCCATCATTATAGATCCTAGTTTAAGGTGATGGTATCTCCAGCCATTCATTTACAGCTCCATATAGTCATTGGGGGCATGTCATATGTAACTCCTAATCTTATATGCCAAGTAAGCACCTGAGGATACAGCAGTATTAGGTATTTAATCTCAAATGCTATCAACTCTCCTAGCACTACAAACTTTGGTTGCCTTTTTTTCTGATTGTTTTCTTCTTGGGGAAGCACAGGGGTAGATTTTGCAAGACTATCGTGGAGCTGAAGTCTCATAAGGAGTTATCTGCCATTTTTATGTGAGTTACAACTTCCACAAGGAAGACATTCATGTAGGGACAGATAATTGATATTTCCCCTAAAAATGAGAGGGGCAGTATGCTCAGGATTTTTGTGGGGAAGCTTAGAAGCAGTACCACAGAGTGAAGACATAAATGATTCATTAAAAATTTTTCCATTGCTCCAATGACCCCTGGTTGTACAAGTACTGAAAGCCCTCTAAGCATGTAGCAAGTGGAGATCAAGACCAAGCCTGAAAGATAGCATGAGCTGCATATTGTAACTTGCAGCTCAGCTGTGCTGAATCTTTGTCAAATAGCTGTGCTGATTTCATGGATTTAACTGTATATGAACTTTGGTGAGGTTTTAATCCATTTGGAGGTGACTTTGAGTGAAAATAAGCACCTATTCCTATATTCCTACATATAGACATCTAGTTTGGTCAGCACCATTTATGAAGATTTTATCTGTTTTTCCAGTGTGTATATCTAGCTTTCCAGTGTGTATTTCTATTTTTGTTATAGTACTAGTGAATTTACATAATAAAATAGTACTCAGACATTTAAAAAATCAAATAATGAAACGTGAAGGTAAATGCACCTTTGCAGGTAACTGAGAGTGAGAGAACCTAGACCCCCAAAGACAAATAAGGTATGTATTTGCTTTTACATATATATTAGTTGCAAGATATATGATATGCAAGCAACTGAACATAATACCGCAGGGGATACATACAGATTAAGAACTGGAGGTTAGGGGAGGCAGAGATTTCTCCATAGGAAAGGGAAATAAAATACTTGGTGCAAATGAAATGTGGGCTAAAAAGATAGAATTGAAGGGGATTGGGAAATGAAGAGAGCAATGAAAAGGTAACACGAGAAAAGACTGGTAAAATTAAGGGTCATTTGTTTGGCACAGTGGAAACCTAATGCAATAGAAACTTTCTAAAATATATACATATAAGAAGCCAATATAAAATAAATCACCACACAAGAAGAAAGTCCCAACTGGAAATCTCTTGTCACTAAATTAAGCATCCAGTACTGGTAATGGTTTATATTTAACTGAGGTATTGGCCAAAGTACTGTGATTGTAGTGCCAAAACAAAACAGGCTTTTGTCAAGACTATAGGTTGCTCTCCACAAAATGACTGGAATGTCCTATTACTTAAGACAACACTTACACAAATCATTGAACATAAATAAATAGAGCTTGTGCCTACATAGATCCTTCACACTTCCATTCTAGCAACTTTGATATGGGAAGTATTCTGCAACTACAAGAGAAGAAATATAAACACTAACCCAGCTACCAAACATTTGAACTATAACAATGTCCTACATGTAAGACAATATTAGTGCAACAGTTGTAGGAGTAAATAACCAATCTATAGTTTGATTTAAAATCCACACCTGACACTGGTTAATTGATCAAGAAAAAGAAATTACATAGCCCATGGTTCTAGGGAAAAAGCAAATACTACATTCTACTAAAAGTAACAAAATGATCCTTGCCACCATTCTGCTATACTCATAGACCAGCATCTTGTTCATCCATCATCATCGTACTGAAGCTGATGGAAACAAATTCAGAGACCCATAAAGAAAATAGAAAATCAGTGAGAGACCTCACACTATGCCCTCAAGGCTCTTCAATAATTCAGCCAGAAGAGTGTAAGAGCCAGAAAGGATGGAGGATATCAAAGAACAAAACACTATAAATTAAGAGGACTGAAGAACTGTGAGAGACTGAGGCAGCATGCACAAGGCCTTTAATGTTGTCCCTAGCCCTATCTCTAATTGATAAGTGATTGCAAATTAAAATATAGTTTTCTCCAAGGGACACTAATTTTATCCAAGGGACTACTCTTAATTGTATTTTTAAGAGTACATTCCAAAAGGTAGATGGCCAAAAATTTCTCTCACTGGCAAGTTTGGATTCTCATGTCCTAGAATTCTGGCATGCATTTAATTTTTTTATCATAGTTCTTATTTTAATTTGTTGAAGATTTTTTTCTACTTTTAAAGCTACATCTCCTCTGTGTGTATACCATTGTTTCAAGTTTAATATTTTATGAGATTCCTGCATGTATGAACAAGTCTGCATCATTTCCCAACTTGGGCTCTTTTGTTTTGTTTTGTTTTCCCTACTCACATGTGTTTGCTTTTGTCTTTTTGCTATTTTATTTTCTTATTATACATTATAGCCCTCCTTGTTTTATATAATGGTGAATTTAGACAGGCTAGAAGGGAAGATGGAAAAGAGTTGCCAGGATTAGAGGAAGGGAAAACTTTAATCAGAGTGAATATATGACTAAATTGACTATTTTGAAAAGACAAAAAGGAGGAGGAGAATGAGGAGAATGAAGAGAAAGAAAAAAAGGAGGAGGAGGAAGAAGAAAAGCAGGAGGAGAAGAAGGAGGACGAAATGAAGATGAAGATGATTATGAACTAGGAGAAGAAAAACAAAAACAACTGGATAATTTCATCAAAAGAAATGTTAAATAGCCATACAAAAAGATCCAGAATATCTAAAAAGTGCAAAAAAGTAATTTATGAATAATAGAAATAGAGGAAGAAGCCAAAACTCACATCAAAATCCCAGAAATATTTTCAGGAAAATAATTGTATATGGAAGCTTGAGAGATGGCTCAGTGGTTAAGAGCACTGTCTCTACTTCCATTGGATCCAGGTTTAACTCCCAGCACCCACATAGCAGCTAACAACTGTCCATAAGCTGTCCATGTGGTCTGACACCTTAACACCAATGCACATAAAATAAAATTAAATAAATTATTTAAAAAATAATAGAAGGAGGAGTTGGAGAAAGAAGAGAAGCAGGAGGAGGAGAAGGATGAGAAGAAGAAAAAGAAGAAAAAACAACAAAAATGTCAAAAGAAATGTTAAATAGCCATGCACAAAAGATCCATAAAATCTAAAAAGTGCAAAAAAGTAACTTCTGAATAATAGAAATGGAAAAAGAAGACAAAACTCACATCAAAATCCTAGAAAATATTTTCAGCAAAATAATAGAAGAATGTATCCTTAACCTAATGAAGCAGGGGTAGGCTATAAAAGTACAAAAAGTATATAGAACAACAAAGCATACCAGAAAAGAAATTGTGCTCAGCACATAAAATCAAAACCCTAAATGTTAAGAAAAGTATATTAAACAAAGAAAGTATATTAAAAGTTGCAAGTGAAAAGACTAAGTTGCATATAAATTCAGGCTCATTAGAGTAACTCCTGATCTCTCAAGAGAAATTTTAAACCTAGAATGGCTGAGACAGATTGTATATAATCTTTAAGGGATCCTTATTACTATATCCAGTAAACTTTCAATAATAAATGGTGAATAAAAATATATTGTACAATAAAACCAAATATGAGCAGTATTTCTGTAAAACTCCTTCACTACAGAAGCCAATCAAAGCAAAACTCCTATCTAAAAATGTTAATCACATCCAATAAAAGACAAAAAATGAATAATCCCTAGCATCAAATTAAAAGAGGCAAACCCCCACACCATAACTACAAAATAAAGGGAAATAATAAACATTGTTCATTGAAAATTCTGAACTTGGTTGTTCAATTCTCCAATAGAAAGATAGGAACTAACAGAATGGACTAGACAAAAATGTCCATTCTTCTGCTGCATGTACTGAACACTCTTTACCATCCAGGTTAGATAGCATCTCTGTGTCAAAAGATGGAAGGAGACAGTAGAAGAAAGTGGACCAAGAAAGAAGATTAGGGGATCTTTATTTTATACAGTTCCCACACAAAAATACCTAAAATTTTTAGATCAATTTAAAAGAGAATATATACTGTACACTCTGAATGAGGAGTTCCACCATTATCCATATGAAAACAACAGACCACTTGGGCAGGTCCAGCACACATCTATCCTCATGTTTACTGAAACACAGCTAACTGTGTGCTAAGATAGAATAGACTTGATTGTCCTGAATCACATCAGTGCAAAATATTACATTATTCAATTTCTTTATTCATGGAAAACATGTACTTTTTTTAGATTTTAATATAATCACAATATTTCTCACATCTCTGTCCTCCCTACAAAACCTCCCATACAGCCCTCTTTTGGCTCTTTCAATTTCAAGTCTTCTGTTGCCAATAACTCCTATTACATGTATCATGCATTATGTATGCCTGTGTGTGTGCATGTGTGTGAGAGAGAACATTTAACATTTCAAGAAAGTCAATCATTTTACTTTGAAATTGTGGATGAACTAAAAATGTATCATCAGAAATTGTGACCTTAGCTAGACACAGAAATCAAACATTGTCTGACTAAATTCCTAATTGGGCTCTAAGCAGTCAGTACCTTGAAATAAGAATTGAACGGTCAGTGTTAGAGCCTGAACATCAGGGTGTAGTGGCATGACTTGTCAAAGAACACATTTCAGTGACAAGAGGAAGAATATAAAGAAATACTTCAGGGTGCATGCATAGAGAGCTATTACTAATAGCTTACATTGTTTACTTGAGAAATATTCTGTGTATATTTTTTCAAATCTCAATAATCAAAATGTTATAACTACTGTGTAAGAGATATTAATTAATTTATATATTATTCTTCCATCAATTTTTCTTCCATTTTCACTCTCCAGAGTTTTGAGTAATCATTCTTTGCACTTTTGAAAATTCAAGCCACTTTTCATAAACTATTTTTACACACTTAACATATATCAAAATTTGATTTGTAAAGTATTTTACGATATTATAATACTAGGAATATATAACAAACCACTGAATTTTATCAAGGGTATTTATTTATTATATATAGTATTAAGGAAAAGGAAAAAATGTGTAGAGATGAAATACTATTCTTTCTAGTTGTTTTTAAGAGACAGTTGCCTGAGTCCAGCCATCTCAGGAAAAAAAAAAAAACTCATTTTTTTCTTTTTTATTGATTATTACAATTTATTCACTTTGTTTTCTGGCTGTAAGCCCCTCCCTCATCTTTCACCAGTTACAACCTATCTTCCTCTTCTCCCGCTATGCCCCTCTCCTAGTCCACTGATAGGAGAAGTCCTCCTTCCCTACTATCTTAGCCTAACCTATCTTATCAAGTCTTACCAAGAATGGCTGCACCATCTTCCTCTGTGACCTGACAAGGCTGCACATTCCAGGAGTAGGTGATCAAGGAGCCTGTCACTGAGTTCATGTCAGAGACAGCCCTTGTTACACTTAATAGGGAACTCACATGGAAATTGAGATACTTATGAGCTACATCTGAGCAGGGGTTCTAGGTGTTCTTCATGCATTGTCCTTGGTTGGAACAGGACCCCTTGGGCCCATATTTTTTGGCTCAATTGGCCTCCCTGTGGAGGGCCCTCCCATCCAGGTCTTTCTACCTCCTGAATCTTCCATATTAATCCATGCTTTCTGCCCAAAAATTTGGCTATGAGTCTAACCATCTGCTTTTAATACCCTGCTATGTAGATTCTTTCAGAGGCCCTCTGTGGTAGTTTCCTGCCCTGTTCCCTATCTTCCCCATTACCAATGTCTATCCCATTTGCCCTTCTGAATGAGGATTAAGCATCTTCCTTATGGTTCTTCCTGTTGTTTAGATCTTTTAGGACTATAGATTTTAGTATTTTTAAACCCTATATTATATGGTTAATATCCACATATAAGTGAGTATATACCATGAGTGTCTTTCTGCTTCTGGATACCTCACTCAGAGTGATCTTTTCTAGTTTTATCCATTTGCCTGCTGATTTCCTTGTTTTTAATTGCTGAATAGTATTGCATTGTATAAATGTGCTACAATTTCTGTGTCCATTCCTTGGTTTTGGGACATCTAAGTTGTTTCAGATTCTGGATATTGTCAATAAAGCTGTTATGAGTTTAGTTGAGCAAATGTCCTTGTTGTATGGTTGATAATCTTCTGAATATATGCCCACTGTTGGTATAACTGAATATTCTAGTAGCACTATTCATAATTTTCTGAGAAACCACCAGATTGATTTCCAAAGTGGTTGTACAAGTTTATATTCCACCAGCAATGGAGGAAGGGTTACCTTTTCTCCACATCCAGTCCAGCTTGTTTTGCAGATGATGTGATAGTATACATGAATAACACTAAAAATTCAACCAGGAACTCCTACAGCTGATAAACAACTTCAGCAAAATGACTGGATACAAAATTAAATTAAAAAAATCTGAAGCCCTCCTGTATACAAAAGACAAATGGGCTCAGAAGGAAATTAGGGAAACAAAACCCCTTCACAAAAGCCACAAATAACATAAAGTACCTTTGTGTGACTCTAATCAAGCAAGTGAATGACTTGTATGAAAAAAAAAAAACTTCAAGGAAGATATCAGAAAATCTCCCATACTCCAGGATTGGTAGGATTAACATAGGAAAAATGGCCACTCTATCAAAAGAAATCTAAAGACTCAATGCAATTCCAATCAAAATACCAGCACAACTCATTACAGACCTTGAAAGAACAATTCTCAGTTTCATTGGAAAAACAAAAACCCAGAATTGATAAAAAAAAAAATTGCCTGTACAATAAAAGATTTTCTGGAGGTATCTTCATCTGAGATCTCAAGTAGTACTATAGTGCAACAGTAGTAAAAAATGGCATGGTACTGTCACCTGTACTTTAAATCTTAAAGGGGTGTGCATCTACTCATTAATCATTTTATTAAATCATATCAAGAAGCTGAGGGGAAAAACAAATATAGGGAATCAACTGCTGTCTCAGTTTTAGACCCAGTTTGAGGGTGCCCAGACAGCCAATGCTACCTTGGGCTATTGTTTCAGCTCATCAACCTTAAAACATCCCTGGCTTTTACTATTAATAGTGTACTTTTCTTAACTTTAAATTGTTCTCTAAGATTTTTTTACATCAGAGCCATTAGCAAAAAACATCTTCCCTGACCTTGTTAAACAATCTATTTTTCCAAATTGTTTCTAAGTATAATGGTCATTGCTAACAATCTACATCTATGGCTCCTTTCAAGGACAGTGGTTAATTCATTAATCTGCTCCAGTAAACATGTGAAAAGAGATCAAGCATTGTTAATTTTAAATGCCAGTGATATTGCCCAGTGATGAGCTAGAAGCCTTCTTAAAGTTTTCATACAACTCATGTTATAAGGAATATGGACATCATAAGGGCAACAAGCAGAGATATGCTACATAAGAACACAAAGTCATCTGGAAAATCAGTTTTTGGGATTATGCTTCTTCAAGACAAACTCATCATGATTATGCTAACAGGGGAGCCACATTCCATGAGTTCTACAGCTGTTTTGCTGTTGCTCCTGCATGGCTCTTGACAGAACCAGGTAGCCAAAATAGTTTGCCTATAGATGGGTGGGGGGGTAAGGTTATCTCAGGCCCTGGGAAGGAGAATTCAGGGTATTGCATGGGCTGTACTAGCCTGGAGAATCAGATAACATGGAAGGACTGAAGGATTGCTGGGAGAAAATGGCAGGTAGGTTTGATTTGATATGTTAACTAGGAAACCTCTGCCATTAGTTTCAGGTTTGAATCCTATTTCTATGGTAACATAAACTTCAGAGAGAGAATCATGGTCTCCATTGGATAATGATCTTCAACTGAGCTCACAGGGAAAAAAGGTGACAAAGACAAAGATTTTTGTTTTTTTTTTTTCTTTCTATATATCTTCTTTTCTTTTCTTTGAGGGAGGGCAGTTACCCAAACTAGACTCAAATTTTGCTCTTTTTGTTTTGTTTTTCTTACTATATTTTATTTTATCAATTGTTTTTATTTTTAATTTTTCACAATTTATTCATTATATATGCTGATTGAAGGTCACTCCCTCAACTCCTACTGGTCCCACCCCTCCACCTTCCCCATCCCCTTCCCCTAGACCACTCAAAAGGAGAGTTCCTCTCCTCTGCCATCCACCCATACATTATCAGAACAGTACTCAGCTATTAAAAACAGAAAAATAAAATTTCTGCTCTTATTTATTTTCCATGGGCCACTGTACTCACCTCAGAAGATTTCATACCATGAAGCTTGCCTGCAACCTTACCTTGAACTAAACACTAAGTATAACTCATTTTAAAGAGTCCCACCCCAAGATACTGTTTGATTGACCATCTCACATCCAGAAACATGTGAAATTTGAAATGCTATGCAGTCTGAAACATTTTATCACAGGCATTTCAGAGAATGTGATTCTCTTGCTGCCTGGAGGGCTATTTCCCACCAGCCCAAAAAGGCATGAGGGGCAGAAGATGAGTAGTATAAAGCTTGGAAAGCTCACAAGCATAACAGTGGTTCAGCCAGTCTGGGAACCACCTCAGAAAGTAAGTTCAACTTTAATTCCAGAAAACAGAAAACAGTGGCTTATATCCCTTGGGGAGTAACTGGTATGCTCCAAGCATAGGTGTAAATAATTTTTAATACTAGGAAATTCAAGGATGCTAGATTTGCATTAAACAGCACATTCCTATTATATGAATAAGAAGAACAAGAACACAGAACCAAATTATCCTATATTTGAAGGGAGGGGAGAGTTATCAGGGATCTGTGTCAAAGGCCATCTATCAAATTTGATTGGTGGTTTCCATGTCTAAAGATACTCTCCAGATGAAGTCAGGCAGAGAAAACTCACCCTTGACATGGTTACCACATCTAGGCCAGAAGCAGGGTCATACATGGAAAAGAAAGCCTCCTCCCTCATATCTCAAAATTCAGTGTGGGTTGTGATGTTTTTCAATAGTACCCCTGGAACAATAGGTATGTGTACACAAAGAAACTTCTACAGGCTACCACTGTTGTGATACTCTCAGAGAACTTCCTGGCTGGTGTTAGTTCACCATTCCCTACATATTCATCCACTGGACTAAAAGTTTTTTGTGTAAAGTGAGGCAATTGAAAACAGTATATGTTGAGAATCAGGATTATGAATGAGTCTTCCATAAACACCTTATTATATAATACTGTTGCATGTAATTGATATTCACCATTCATTGTATTCTTTTTAAAAATAAGTTTATTTACTTTACATTCCAATCTTAGTCCCCTCCTTCTCTCCCCATTACTACCCTCCATTCCTATTGTCCCTATTCCCTTTCCCCTTCAGAAAAGGGAGGTCATTTCCATTGAGCTAGTTTTACAGTTCTGTTGCATCTCAGTGGACCAAAGTACACAAAGGCCTTTCCACCTTGCTTATACTCACAGAATTCCTCTCCAGTAAGGATACTTTTTGATGATGATGACTCTAGATTTGTGCAAGGCCTCACCATTTTAACACATTCATAAGTTTTTCCTCTATTATGAATCCTTTCATGATGATGAAGATTATACAAATGTGGAATGGTTTCACCATGTTAAAAACACTCACAGGCTTTCTGTCCATTAGGATTTCTTTCATGAGTGTGGAGATTATTCTGAAGTCCAAAAGTTTTTTCACATTGGTTACAGTCAGACATCTTTCAGTATGTGTTATTTTATGTATTAGGAGATGTTATGTGCAAAGGCTTTGCCACATAGTTATATTCATATGGTTTCCCTCCAGAATGTGTTGTTGTCTTAGGAGATGATGGTTACATGCAAAGGCTTTATAACACTAATTATCCTCACAAGGCTTCTCTCCACTGTGTGTCTTTTCCTGTTTTCGGAGACTACTCTGCTGTGCAAAGGCTTTATCCCATTGGGTATATTCATAAGGTTTCTTTCCAGTATGTGTTCTTTTATGGCTTATGAGATGACTGATTTGTGCAAAGGCTTTACCACACTGGTTACATTCATAAGGTTTCTCTCCAGTGTGTGTTCTTTTATGGCTTATGAGATGACTTTTTTCTGCTTTTATGCCTTATGTACTGTTTTTTCAAAGAGCTTTACCACAAGTGTTCTTTTTCAGTACTGTTTTTTTAAAGGCTTGCCACACTGGTTACATTCATAAGGTTTCTCTCCAGTGTGTGTTCTTTTATGGCTTAAGAGATTACTGTTTTGTGCAAAGGCTTTACCACACTGGTTACATTCATAAGGTTTCTCTCCAGTGTGTGTTCTTTTTTTAATGAGATTACTGTTTTGTGCAAAGGCTTTACCACACTGGTTACATTCATAAGGTTTCTCTCCAGTGTGTGTTCTTTTTGGCTTAAGAGGTACTGTTTTTGCAAAGGCTTTACCACACTGGTTTGAGGTTTCTCTCCAGTGTGTGTTCTTTTTGGCTTATGAGGCTGCAAAGGCTTTACCACACTGGTTACAGTTTCTCTCCAGTGTGTGTTTTCTTTTATGGCTTTTGTTGTTGCAAAGGCTTTACCACACTGGTTACATTCATAAGGTTTCTCTCAGTGTGTGTTCCAGTTTGTGCTTTACCACACTGGTTACATTATAAGATTTCTCTCCAGTATGTGTTCTTTTATGGCTTATGAGATGACTGTTTTTTGCAAAGGCTTTACCACATTGATTACATTTGTAAGACTTCTCTCCAGTGTGTGTTCTTTTTATGCTGTATGAGAACAGTGATATAACTGAAGGCTTTACCACATAGAGTGCATTTAAAGGGTTTCTCTCCAGTATGACTGCTTTCATGCCTGCAAAGAAAATTGGCACATGTGAAAGATTTACCACAGTCATTTCATTACACTAATAAATATATTTATCTATATGAATTAATTTCATAATTTGGTCTAATGGTAAAGAAGAATCAAATTTTAAAGTTTTATCACTTTATTTACATTCACGGTATTCCCCTTCATTATGGGTATTTTTGAAGATCCCTGTGATGGTAAGAGCATTTGTTATGTGGATCACTTTTATAGCATTTTTTTTTCTATAAGAGGTTTTCTCCTATATATGAAGAGTATTGTAAGAATTCAGAGTTTTACCACAGCAATCCCATTCACAAATTTTTTGTACTGTATGAATGATACTTCATTTACAAAGTGAGCCAAGACAAGCAGAAGTTCCAAATTC
Organism: Meriones psammophilus; assembly: GCA_036365155.1. Lineage (NCBI taxonomy): Eukaryota > Metazoa > Chordata > Mammalia > Rodentia > Muridae > Meriones > Meriones psammophilus. The sequence continues at coordinate 100,754 of JAEOAE010002817.1, forward strand.
CTAGTATTCATAGGTATTTTCAGCAATATGAGTTTGCTGATGAATTCTCAGTGAAGTTGCAAAACCAATTAACAGTAACCATTTATCACATTCAGAAAATTTACTCACAGTGGGGACTACTACCAAATCAATTGTTCTTGGAGAAAGACAGGGACACTGCTTCTTTCAATAACCCTATGCTCATGTGTCTTAGAATCATTTTGACATATGATATACCAGTTTAATTTACAAAAATAATAAAGATTCCCACATTGAATTAACACAGTTTTTTTTTTGTTCATCATAGACATGTCATATAGGGATTAAGGTTTCTCCACAACAATATTCTTGATTCTCATAAGCTGCTCCTTTCACTAAACTTTACAATGTTACTGCATGAAAATTAGTAACACTGGTTCTACTATGTAATTTTTGCTTATTAGAAGGTTTTGGACACATACTGATCACCAATTCAGTGTGTACACCTCTTACAATATCTGAGTAGATAGAATGAGACTAAACAGATTGGCAGTTCAAGTCAGTAGCTGTAATGTCCATATGATTCAAATGGTATTTTTTTGTTACAATATTATTTTATTTTCTTCTATCTTAGGGAGTGCCTTGTAAACACAAATCAGATACCTGACATTGAAGTACATGGAATTATGAGATTTTAATGATCATCAGTACACTTAAAGCAGTGCTGTTTTTACACTGTTGCTTTTCTTTAAAACTTCCAGGACACAGCCATGTGTGCTGGTACATGCCTTCAATTCCAGCACTTGTGGAGGCAGAAGCAGGCAGATCTGTATGATTTTGAGGTCAGGCTGGTCTAACAAGCAAGTCTAAGAAAGTCACAGATACTCAGAAAAAATCTATTTCAAAAACAGAAAATAAAAAGCAGCCAATAAACAAACAAACAAACAAACAAAAAAAAAACACCAAACTTCCAGGACACATTAAAATTTAAGATTTATATCTGTATCAACATGCACATAAAGTTACCTTTTATTACTTGTAGAACTTTGAAAATGTTCTTCAATATCATGGTCATCCCAATTGTAGCCTAAAATATGGTATCAGAAAATATATATTATTGGAAATATCATGTTATTATTAAGGCAAAACTTAAATCACTATCTTCTGTGACCCTTAGAACCATGCCTGATTTATTTACCTCATTCCTCCTCATTCTCAATTGGAATTACAGAAGAGGATCAATAACATAGTAAAAGTTGTCTCTTTATTTTAAAAGTGAAAGAAAAATTGCAGTCTTACCTATAGCAGTGAGGTTTTCACAGGTCTCTAGCATCACATCTTTGTAGAGTTGCTTCTGGGAAGGTTCCAGCAAGGCCCACTCTTCTTGGCTGAATTTCACATGCACATCATTGAAGGTCACTGAATTCTAAAATATGCCATACATTTGTACAACAGAAACAGTGGCAACAATATAATTTATACTTCATTGTCAATATAATCATATAATTCTACTGCTTCTTCAATTTATTTTCTGACACAGAAGTGTGAATGTTATACAGTTGGGTGCTGTGTGTGATGTGAAGTAGGGGAGATGAAAAAGCCTAAAGGTTAGAAAAAAAAAAAAAAAAAAAAAAGGCGTGCTTCAAAAACCTGTGTTTCATCAGTTTGTAAGACATGAATATAAAGTAGCCATTAGTTGGGTTCTTGAGCAATCTATGAATCATCTTCAGTTACTTGGGTGAGTAGGTCAGGACCCTGTCATGAGACAGGTGGAAGGACAAAACACAGTCATGATATTTTATATAGCAACAAATGAGATGTGTTGATCAGGGGACACTGAACAGATGGGTAACATCAGTCAAAAGACAACATGGTACTGAATATTATGTTTTGACCAGGGCTCAGGGATGTGGCATATCAGTATGTGAAGAGGGGGGCTCATATATTTGTGGAAGGGAAAGTGGACTACAGTGAATACATGGATAAAAATAATGTGAGTGGCAAGCAACAACAATCATAGCCAATAACATCATATTTCTGAGTGACCAGACAAAAGAAAAGGAATAGAACACATGATTATTCTTTGATCATTGTTTTGTATATCCTCCTTACTAAATAATGTAGTCTATAGATTAAAAATAAAGATTAAAACTTTTCTATTAAAAAGAAGTGTTAATGTTATCACTAAGTCATTTTAGAAAAAAACGGAATAACAAGTTTTAACTGTATCATATCTGAACTTTTTGAAGAGGATATAGCTTTGGAATAGACATGGCAATTAATGTGGACAAAGACAAACAGAGAGAGAAGTGTGAAATAGAGAGACAGAGACATAGAGACAGAGACACACAGAGAGAGAAATTAACAGATGAACAATACTAAGTACAGATCAGAGAAATTTATTAACAGTTACTAACTACAAAAAATGGTGGACAAGCTGGGTGTATTCTGTCATGCCTTCAATTCCATCACTCAGGAGGCAGATGCAGGTGTATCTTATTGAACTGGATGTCAGCATTATCTATTCAAAGAGTTCTAGGACAGCCAGACCTATATAGTAAGACAGAGCCTCCTCTAAATGTCAATCAAACAAACACAAAATATTGAAAGAACTCAGAGGTCTTTACTGAAGCTTCTACAAGGAATTATACATTCACTCCTGTTGTATATTTATTCTCCAGAAATCTGCACTGCCCCAGCTTAAACTGTAACTTCAGTGATATCTTACTAAAAGGGAATGCATGTTTAAACAGCTAAAAATAGAAAGATGAAAATATTAACAATGTAAATGCTGATCATAAATAAGCAACATAAAATAGGACAGATGGCTCAGCAGTGAGGAGTTCTTTCTGTTCTTTCAAATTGGGCTCAATTGTCAGTGATTACCTGGGACCCACTACTATCAATTGCTATGAGTTCATGAGTTCAGAACACATCTTCAGACTACTGTGAGGATTAGGCACACAAGAGGTGCATTTTCATGCATACAATCAAAATACTCATATTCAATAAAAATTAAAAATAGATCCCAGATGATTGGGCTGATTGCACACTGTGTCTGATAAGCTGGGTAGCAGAGACTGCCCAATGACCAATAGTTGGATCTGTGGGCCCCCAAACACCACTGACTGTGTTTCCTAAGTAAGAAGAAAACCAATGATGAGGGAAAACAATGGGTCCAACCTCAGAGCACCCAGCTAATCTCTGGGAAAGTTCCTGGGATGTTGCAGCAGGAATAAGGTTTTCAAACAAATGGACCCAAGAAGCAAGCAGGAGTTATTCTAATATCTAATAAAATAGACTTTCAACCAAAATTATTTGAAAGGGATCAGGGGGAATCCAAGATGGTGGTGCCAGGAGGACATTGGGTCTGAGGAGTAGGACAGCAATGTTGGTACAGCAACTAAAAGACTGAACTCTGGGCCCTAAAACAACAAAGATCCTGTTTCCCAGGTGAGAGGAAACCCCACAGTGTGGGAGTCAGTCAGGTCCACTCTCAGGTCACTCAGCGAGAACCCAGAAGATATCCTGGGTTGCAGGATACACCTTTGTGTCCTGATAACCTTTCCAGACTAAATTATGTTCTCCAGGGCACCAGAGACTGGGAGCCCCAGTCTAGAAAAGAAACAGGGAAGAAGAAAGCAGGACTGACCTCAGGTCACCCAGTCTATCCCTGGAAAGGTCCTGCAGACCGGTGGGTGCACAGCTGTCAGGCCTGAGTGCGCCTCCAGCTGCTAGCCCTGCACTCCCTACTCTCCATCACAGAACTGTGTGCCCCAGGACACTAGAGGCTGGGTTTCCCTGTCTGGAGAAAACCCCACAGGCAGGGAAACAGCAGGTCCCAGCTTAGAGAACTCAGCCAACCCCCACACACACACTACATCCCACATACACAGGAACATTCTTGGAAAAGTTCTCAGGTTCTTTCCCAGTCACCAGCTTGGAGCCATCATTGGCAAGTGCCTACATTCTACACACCATGTCAAACACCACAGACTGAGTCTTCCTATTGGGAGAAAACCCAAAGGTGGGGGAAATATCTGGCCCTACCTCAGGACACCTAGCTCCAGAAAAGTTTCTGGTTATCCACAGGCTCCAGACTCTAGCCTCCTGCTGTACACATGAGAGTGGTGCTCACCTGCCACTGATTACCACTTGGGTACTGGGGCACAGAGCTCCAAACTCAGACCTACAGAAGCCTGGGTTCCCTGAGATCAACCCCAGATACTGCTCCAAGGGACAACCAGTTTTCCCTAACTAAACTGACCAAACCACAGGGCACCCAGGTTACAGCAGCAGCTCACTAAATTTACAGCAAGAAACCCAGCAGCAGGGCAGCTGTCTCCAGAACTTCTCTGGGTGAGAGGATAGCCCCTTTACTAACAAAGGCAACAATTACTACTCAGGTCTGTACACCTGAGATGAGCTGTGGCAATTCCTGAAAAACACCTGCCATTCAGTGACCATACCTAAAAAAATGGAGGAGAGCTCCTTTGGGAAAAAAAAATCATCTTCCTGCCAAGGGATTTGACCCACCACAGGATTCCAGGAAGTACCAGAAACTAACACCCAACACCTAAGATATCCCAATGGGTAGAGGCCAGTGTAAAAGCTCAACCAACAAAAGACAAAGCAATATGGCATCTCCAGAACCCAGTTATTCAGGAGCAAGCAGCCCTGGATACCCCAGCATAAAGACAATTTCAGACCAATCTCTCTTATGAACATTGATGCAAAAATACTCAACAAAATACTTTGCAAACCCAATACAAAAACACATCAAAGATATCATCCACTACAACCAAGTAGGCTTCAGGCCAGGTATGCAGGGTGGTTCAATATGCAAAAATCCATCGATATGATCCACCATATTAACAAATTGAAAGAAAAATAAACACATGATAATCTCCTTAGTTGCTGAAAAAGCATTTGAAAAAATCCAGCATCCATTCATGTTTAAAGTATTGGAGAGATCAGGGATACAGGGCACATACCTAAACATAGTAAAGGTGATATACAGCAATCCTATAGCCAACATCAAGCTAAATGGAGAGAAACTTAAAGCAATCCCACTGAATTCAGGGACAAGGCAAGGCTGCCCCCTCTCCATATCTCTTCAACATAGTTCTTAAAGTCCTTGCTAGAGTAATAAGACAATTAAAGAAGATCAAGGGGATACAAATGGGAAAGGAAGAAGTCAAAGTATCACTATTTGCAGATGATATGATAGTATACCTGAGTGACCCCAAAAAATTCTACCAGGGAACCCCTAAAGCTGACAAACACTTTCAGCAATGTGGCTGGATACAAAATCAACTCAAAAAATAAGTAGCCCTCCTGTATACAAAAGACAAAAGTGCTGAAAAAGAAATTAGGTAAACAACACCTTTCACAATAGTAAAAAAGGACATAAAGTATATTGTGTGACCCTAACCAAGCAAGTCAAAGACTTGTACAAAAAAATTTCAAGTCTCTAAAGAAAGAAATAGAAGAAGATATCAGAAGATGGAAAGATCTCTCATGCTCATGGCTTGTCAGGATTAACATAGTAAAAATGGTCCTCTTACCAAATGCAATCTACAGATTTAATGTAATTCCCATCAAATTACCAACACAATTCTTTACAGACCTTGAAAGAAAAATTCCCAACTTCATATGGAATAACAAGAAACCCAGAATTGCTAAAACAATCTTCCATAATAAAAGATCTTCTGGGGTATCTCCATCCCTGATCTCAAGCTGTACATTTAGAGCAACAGTAATAAGAACTGCATGGTACTTGCCATAGACACCAACTAGTGGATCAACAGAATCGGATAGAAGTCCCAGAAATACACCCACACACTATGGACTCCTGATTTTTGACAAAGATGCCAAAACCATACAATGGAAAAAGATAGCATCTTCAACAAAAGGTGCTGGTCTAAATGGATGTCTACATGTAGGAAAATGCAAATAGATCCATATTTATCACTCTGCACAAAACTAAAGTTCAGGTGGATCAAAGACCTCAGTATAAAACCAGACATACTAACCCTGTTAGAAGAAAAAGTGAGGAAGAAGCCTTGAACTCATTGGAACAGGGGACAACTTCCTGAACAGAACTTCAACAGTACAGGCTCTAAGAGCAACAATCAATAAATGGGACCTCATGAAACTGAAAAACTTCTATAAGTCAAAGAAAACTGTTGTCAAAACAAAATGACTGCCTGCAGATTGGGAAAGGATCTTCACCAACCCTATATCTGACAGAAGGTTAATATCCAGTATTTATAAAGATTTCAAGAAGTTAAACACCAACAAATCAAGTAACCCAAATTAAAAAATTGGGTACAGAGCTAAACAGAATTCTCAATAGAGGAATATAGAATGGCAGAGAAACACTTAAAGAAATGTTCAACATTCTTAGTCATCAGGGAAATGCAAATCAAAACCACCCTGAGAATTCACCTTACACCCATCAAAATGACTAAGACAAATAACTCAAGTGACAACTCATGCTGGATAGGATTTGGAGAAAGGGGAACCCTCCTTCATTGCTGGTGGGAATGTAAACTTATATAATCACTGTACAAATCAACCTGGCACTTTCTCAGACAGTTAGGAATAGCACTTCCTCAAGATCCAGCTGTACCACTCCTAGGCATATATCCAAAAGGCGCTCAAGTATACAACAAGGACATCTGCTCAACTATGTATTAGCTTTATTTGTAATAGCCAGAAGCTGGAAACCGCACAGCTGCCCCTCAGGTGAGAAATGGATACAGAAACTGTGGTATATCTATATGATGGAATATTACCCAGCAATGAAAAACAAGGAAAAAATAAAATTTGCAGGTAAATGGTGGGAAGTGGAAAAGATCATCCTGAGTGAAGTATCCCAGAAGCAGAAAGACTCACAGTGTATATATTCACTCATAAGTGGATATTAGATATAAAATATAGGATTAAAACACTAAAATCTGTACACCTAAGGAAGTAAATCAGGAAGGAATATGCTGGCTAAGATGCTCAAACCCCATGCAGAAAGTCAAAAAGGATGGTCATCAGAAGAGGGAGAAAACAGGGAACAGGACAGGAGCCTACCACAGAGGGCCTTTGAAATGCTCTACCCTGCAGGGTATCGAGGCAGATGCTGAGACTCATAGCCAAACTTTGGGCAGAGTGCAGGGAATCTTATGAAAGAACTGGGAGATAGTAAAACCTGGAGAGGACAGGAGCTCCACAAGGACAGCAACAGTTCCAAAAATTCTGGGCACAGGGGTCTTTTTTTGAAACTGATATACCAGCCAAGGACCACTCATGGAGATGGCCTGAAACCCCTGCACAAAAGGTAGCCTATGTGGTTCAGTTCAGTATCCAAGTGGGCTTCATAGTAATGGGGACAGGGACTGTCTCTTACAGGAACTCATTGGCCTGCTCTTTGATCACCTCCCATGGAGGGGGGATCAGCCTTGCCAGGCCACAGAAGAAGACAATGCAGCCACTCCTAATGAGACCTGATAGACTAGGATCAGAGTGAAGGGGAGGAGGACCTCCCTTATCAGTGGACTGGGAAAGGGACAGGGGTAGGAAAGATAGAGGGTTGGATTGGGAGGGGAGGAAGGAGGGAGGTACAGGGGGGATACAAAGTGAATAAACTGTTATTAATAAAAATTTAAAAAGAACACAATAAAATGTTGAAAGATTTTTTTAAAAACTATGCTGTTTCACATACTTTTAAACTTTAAAAATATTGCCTGATATTAGTTATTGCTCCTAAAAAAAATAAATAAATAAATAGATAATAAATAGATAAATAAATAAATAAAAATGAGGAAGGATACTTCATACTCATCAAAGGAAAATTCCACCAAGATGGCATCTGTATTCTGAGCAACAATGCCCCAAATACAAGGACACCCACATTTGTAAAAGAAACATTAATAAAACTTAAAGAACATATCAATCACCATACATTAATAGTGGGAGAGGTCAACATGTCACTATCATCAGGGACAGAGCAATGGAAAAGGACTTAAACTGAGGAATAATGACACAAATGGATGTCATGAATCAAATGAACCTAACAGATATCTAGAGAATTTTTAACCCAAACAGAAAAGAATCTATCTTCTTTCAGCACCTCATGGACCCTTCTCCAAAACTGAACATACAGTAGGTCACAAACCAGGTCTCAACAGATACAATAAGATTGAAATAATATCTTGTATCCTATCAGACCATGATGGACTAAAGATGGACCTCAACAATAACAGAAATAACAAAAAGCCTACACACATGTGGGAACTGAACAACTCCCTACTCAATGAAATCTAGGTCAGGGAAGAAATAAAGAAAGAACTTCTTACAATTCAATGAAAATGAAGGTACATCATACCCAAACTGCAATGAAAGCAGTCCTAAGAGGAGTTTTAATAGCACTAAAGGCCTTCATAAGCTATTGGAGACATCCCATACAAGCAACTGAATGGCACACCTGAAAGCCCTAGAAAAAGAAGCAGACACACTCAACAGGAGTAGACTACTAGGACTAACCAAACTCAGGGCTGAAATCAATAAATTAGAAACAAAGAGAATAATTCAAAGAATCAACAAAACCAAGAGCTAGTTCTTTGAGAAAAAAAAAAAAAAACATAGACAAACTCTTAGCCAAACTAAGTAAATGGCAGAAAGACACTATCCAAATCAACAAAGTCTGAAAGGAAAGAAGAGATAACAGACACTGAGAAAATCCAAAGAACCATTAACTCTTATGTCAAAAGCCTATATGCCACAAAATTTAAAAATCTAAATGAAATATACAATTATCTTTTAGATTCCACTTACCAAAGTTGAATCAAAATCAGGTAAAAGATATTAAATAGTCTTTTACTGCCTAAGGGAATAGAAGCAGCCATCTAAATACTCCCAAAAAAAAAAAAGCCAAGGGCCAGATGATTTCAGAGCAGAATTTTACAAGACCTTCAATGAAGAGTCAATACTGATATTCTTCAAATTATTCCACAAAATAGAAATGGATGCAACATGACCAAACTCCTTTTGTAAGACCACAGTCACCTTGATAAATCCTCAAAGATCCCCAAAAGAAAGAGAACTTCAGACCAATCTCTTTTATGAACAATGATGCAAAAATACTCAATAAAATAATCACAAACCAAATCCAAGAACATATCAAAGATATCATTCACCATGACCAAGTAGGCTTCATCCCAGGCATGCAGGGGATGGTTCAATATATGGAATCTTCAATGTAATATAAACAAATAAACAAAAAAAAAAAGGATCATTTTCTTAGATGCTGAAAAAGCATTTGACAATATCCAACAGTTATTCTTGTTTAAAGTCTTGGAGAGACTGGGGACAAAGGCACAGATCTAAAAATAGTAAAGACAATGTACAGAAACATCATAGCTAACATCAAACTAAATGAAAAGAAAGTTAAATCAATTCCACTGAACTCAGGGACAAGACAAGGCCACACACTTTCTCCAAATCTCTTCAATACAGTACTCAAAGTTCTATCTAGGGCAATAAGACAACTAAAGGAGATCAAGGGGATACAAATTGATGGAAGAAATCAAATATTTATATTCAGAAGATATGACAGTATACAAAAGTGACCCCAAATATTCTACTGTAGGAACTCCTACAGTTGAAAAACACTTTATCAAAATGGTTGGATATAAAGTTAACTAAAAAAAATCAGTAGCACTCCTGTATGCAAAAGACAAATGGACTGAGAAAGAATTAGGAAAACAACACCCTTCACAATAGCCAGAAAAAAAAAAATATAATGTTGATGTTATCCTCAACAAGCCAGTGAAAAACCTATATGAAAAAAAAAAAAAAAAAAAAAAACTTCAAGTCTCTGAAGAAATAAATTGAAAAAGATACCAGAAGATAGAAATATCTCTGATGCTCATGGATCAGTAGGATCAACATAGTAAAAATTGCCATCATACCAAAAACAATCTACAGATTCAATGATATTCCCATCAAAATATCAACACAATTCCTTAAGGAATTTGAAAAAACAATTCTCGCTTCATATGGAAAAAAAAAAAAAAGCCAGAATAAGCTAAAACAATCCTGTACAATAGCAGATCTTCAGTAGGTATCACCATTCTTCATCTCAAGCTCTATTATAAATCAATAGTAATAAAAAAAAACTGCATGGTACTGTAATAAAAACAGAATGGTGGATCAATGGAATTGAAGTGAAGACCCATAAATAAACCCACACACCTATGGACACTTGATTTTTGACAAAGAAGCCAAAACCATGCAATGGAAAAAGGACAGCATCTTCAACAAATGGTGCTGGTCTAACCTGGAAGTTTACATGTGGAAAAATGAAAATAGATCCATATTTATCACCCTGCACTAAACTGCAGTCCAAGTTGTTCAAAGACCTCAACATAAAACCAGATACACTAAATCTGTTAGAAAAAAAATGGGAAAGATCTTGATCTCATTGGCATAGAAGATAAATTCCTCAACAGAACACCAAGAACACTTGCTCTAAGATCAAGAATTAATAAATAGGATCTCATGAAACAAAAAGCTTCTATGAAGCAAAGAACTCTGTAAATAGAACAAAATGACAGCCTACAGCCTGACAAAAGATCTTCACCAACCCTTCATACAACAGAAAGGGCTAATAAACAAGATATATAAAGAGTTCAAGAAATTAAATTCCAGCAATCCAAATAATCCACTTTAAAACTGGGGTACAGAACTAAACAGAGATTTCTCCACAGAGGAATATCAAATGGTAGACATTAAATGCTCAATATCTGTAGTCATAATGGAAATGCAAATGGCATTCCATCTTAAACCCATCATGGATAATGTCAAATGCTGAAGTGACAGCAAGCTAGTGAGAATGTGGATAAAGAGGAATATTCCTCCATTGCTGGTGGGAGTGCAAATTTATACAACCACTTTAGAAATCAATCTGATGCTTTCTCAGACAATTGGAAATAGTGTTACTTCAAGACCCAGCTCTACCATTCCTGGGCATATAACAAAAAGATGCTCCACCATTCAACAAAGATATTTGCTCAACTATGTTCATAGCATCTATATTCATAATAGCCAGAATAGGGAAACAAACTACATGTCTCTCAAACAAACCATTGTTTTACAGAAATTGTGGTACATTTACACAATGCAATGCTACTTGGGTATTTAAAAAAAAAAAGGAAACCATGAAATTTTCAGGCAAGTGATGGAATTAGAAATGATCATCCTAAGTGAGTTATTCCAAAATCAGAAAGACATGCACAATATATACTCATTTATAAATGGATAATGGCCATAATATAGGATAAACATACTACAATCTACAGACCTAAAGGAGTTAAATAAAAAGGAGGACCCTATGGAGGATGGTCAATTCTTATTCAAAAGGGCAAATATAATTGACACCAGAAGTGATAGAGGAGAGGGAATAGCATGAGAGCCTAATATATATATATATATATATATATATGTATATATAATATATATATATGCCCATACATATATATATATATATATATATATATATATATATATCTCTGAAAGACTCTACCCAGCAGGGGTTCAAAGCAGATGCTAAGACTCACAGGAAATCATAGGAAAGAGTGGGGAGATAGAATGTAGAAAGACCCAGAGCTGGCAGGACCTCCATAAGAAGACCAACAAGGACAACAAATCTGGGCCCATGGGACTTGGAGAGACTGATGTACCCACCAAAGACCATTCATGAAGAGGACCCAGACTGCTGCTCAAATGTAGCTGATAGGCAGCTCAGTCTCCATGTGGGATCCATAGTAAGGGGAGAAGGTGCTGGCTCTGACTTGGACTCTGTTGTCTGCTATTTGATCACTTCCCTTGGTGGAGGGGGCATTTATATGCCACAGAGGAAGAGGATGCAGGCAGTCCTAATGAGACTTGATAGGCTGGGTTCAGATGGTAGGAGAGGAGGGCTCCCTGTATCTGAGATATAGGAAATGGGATAAGGGCAAAAGAAGAATTGAGGGTGAGACTTGGAAGTGACAAGGGAGATGATTACAATTGGGATGTTAAATGGGTAAATTATTTTTAATTTAATTTATTTATTTATTACAATGTGTTCATTTTTGTATCCTTACCATAGCCCCCTCCCTCATCTCCTCCCATTCCCACCCACCTTCCTTCTTCTCCCCTATGTCCTTTCTCTAGTCTCCTAATTGGGGAGGAACTCCTTCCCTTCTAGCTTATCAGGTCTCATCAAGGATGGCTGCATCATCTTCCTCTGTGGCCTTGAAAGGTTGCACCACCCAGAAGGAGGTGATCAAAGACTTGAGTTCATGTCAGAGAATAAATTATAAAAAAAACAAATTTAAATTAAAAAATAAATTAAGTGTGAATAAAGAAAACAAATAAAATAAAAAAATACAACAGGTAAGAAGAGTGTCACACACCTACAATTCAATGACTCAGAAAGCTCAAATAGTGTTAGTATCATGAATAAATGCCATCCTAAGAAATTAAATATACTTCCTGCCAAATTTCAAATGCAAATGAAAGATGTGGATGAAGACCAGCACAAAAACCTATGCTTACATATACAAAACAAAAGAAAATAAAATACCTAAAACCCTATATTGCAGGCTCAGCAGCCAATGATGGTGATATTGATACCAGGCATGTTGGCCTAAATTTAAGCCCAACACTCCACTGAAGTTAGAGCTGTAAGTTCAAAACCACCCTTGTCTACATACAAACTTTTCAGGACAGGCAGGGCTACAGAGACTCTTTTTCTTCAGTGTAAAAAACAGAAACATCATTTTCTCTGTTGGCTTTTTGATTCAATCAAATAAATTCTGACCAATTTCACTTAAGGCTTATTGTCATCCCATGATGAAAATGTAGTCTAATTTCAATGATCCTAAAATTCTGAAATAGCTCATACAGTTTTCAAATGTCTGAAGTCTCCTCTGACACACAAGACAATCTCTTGGCTGCTACATCTTGTAACATCAGAAACAAGTTACATCATTCCAACATAGATGCACAGAATACCCTTTCCCATTCCAGTATAGAGCAATGTATACATAAGTGGGGAAGACTTGACCAAGGAAAGAAGATCAGCAAGGAAAACAACAAATCCCGATGCTGTTTCAAAAGTCTTAGATGTCCTTTCCCTGCAACCCCTCATACATCTCCCAGTTTGGTTACTTCCACTCCCTACATGCAGCATTCTATGGGAGGTGTCTCATAACTTAGATATCTCAACACCTTGTAGTGTCAAGATGCAACTCAGGCTTCACCCTCACAACTTCATGCAATGAACTTTTACAGTATCTTTACTGGGGATCTGACTGTGTCAAACACAGATGGCTGGCACAGTACTGAACTGAAGCTACAAAGAAAGAATATATTACCTTAAATTTTGCATCTTTCTTGTTTCTAGAACCAGCACAACGTGGGTGAGCCTGTCAAGTTGGATACTAAGTTGGGATGGACAAATTGGGATAGACCATGCCACACTTGGACCACTTTTGGAGCAGGTTTTATAAGAATTTCCTTCCTGGCACTGGGAAGCACTTTGTCTACTTCCTCCATTAACAGAAGAATTAGCAGTTGGGAGTATTACTGTATGGACACCATCTTAGGCTTCAAATCCAGAGCTAGGACCTTTTCTTTGATTTGAAAATCTTGAAAATTAATGTCTCTGTTACAGCACGTGACTGCCATTTGAAACTACCTAGTGATACTTTTCTCAACAAACCAAAACTTTACATTTATTTCTGCTCCACTTGTCTCTTCTTTCACCGTGGTCCTGAATATCTCACTAAAAATAACCATTCAACAGATTTAGTATTCCAAGTAAGAAATACAACCCATTATTTTTTTATTCTGCCTTACTCAATTTCTCAAGGCATGCACAAAGTATGATTGGCAGCTAAAATATCACACAAGTGACTTCTAGCTTAATTTTCCATGGAGTCTATTGTCCACTGAAATCCTATGATATGAACTTCCTCTGTCTGCATTATTCTCAACACTCTGATTTTCTAGGTCCAACCAGAATAGCTGATGAAGCTCTGTATACAGCTTCCTAATGCTTTTGACATCTTAAATCATGCTATTTTCCATAAAAAGAGAACATTCCAAGGTTCTGTCTAGCAGTGAAATCAGTCTTTGCATATAATGTTTTTGTTCTAATTGGCCACTTTGTTGCTGGGACTAAATCCCCTAACCAAAAGCATGTCAGCTCATGAATGGGTTTATTCATTTAGTTTGATACTGTCAGATCACAGTCCATCATTTTGGGAGCTTAGCATAGGCAAAGGCTATAAAAAGCAAACCTGTCTGAAAAGAAAATAAAACAATAGTAAAAAAAAAAAAAAACAAAAACAAACAAACAAACAAAAAAAAAACAGAAAGAAAGATGAAATAGACACATGTGTCAAAGAAAATGTTAAATCTAAAAAAGTTTCCTACCACAAAACATCCAGAAACTCTGGGACATTATGAAAAGACAAAACATGCTAATGATCAGATTATCAGAAGAAGGATGAGATCAAAGATCCAGAAGATATTTTCAGCAAAATCATACAAGAAAAATTTCTTAACCTAAAGATGATGTCTATCAAGGCAAAAGAAGCATACAAAACACCAAAGAGACTGGCCCAGAAAAGAAAGTCCTCTTACCAGAATAATCAAAACTCTAAACATACAGCACAAGAAAAGAATATGAAAAGCTTCAAAAATAAAAAAATAAAATAAAACAGACCGCACTAAACAACCAATCAAACAGACAAACCAAAACAACAAAAAACAACCAAGAAATAAATAAAGGCAGATCTTTTGAATTAATCCTGTGTTCTCAGTAAAGGTGCTGGAAGTTGAAGGGCTTAGACAGTGTGCTTCTGACTCTTAAACAACTACAGAAAATAAGACAAATTACTAACCATGCCCAAAAACTTTCAATCAGAAAATAGAGAAAAAAATGTTTCATGATAAGGTCAAATTTCAACAATATATATCTATAAATGTAGCCCAACACAGGGTGCTAAAACAACCACCACCACCACTAAAATACCAGGATTTACAATCACTGTTTGTTGATATCTCTTAATACCATTGACCCAAATTCACCAATAAAAAGACACAGGCTCACAAAATGGATGATAAACAGATTCCACTCTTCATCTAAACACATCAAACACAGCTTCACATCAAGATAGACATCTCAAGGTAAATGTTTGGAAAAAATATTCCAAATAAATGAATTAGAGTATCAAGCTTGTAAAGCAATTTTAATATCTAACAAAACAGACTTCAAAAAAACAACTAATCAAAAGAAGGCAAAGGACATGAAATAGTCAAAAAAATCCAGCAATATAACATTTCAATACTTAACATCTATGCCCCAAACATAACAGCACACAAGTTATAAAAGAAACCCTTCTGCAGCTTGCATCACATCCTGGCCCTCATAAACTGATAGGGGAAGACTTCAATATATCACTCTCACCAATGGGCAGGTCCTCCTGAACAAACTGAACAGAGAAATGTTCCAGACACCTAACATCAAAAACTAAACTACCCAAATGATGTTTACAGAACATCCACCCAAGCAAAAAGATTGTTCTCTCTTCTCAGCAACACATATATTGTTCTCCAAAATTGATGATGTACTTGAACAGTGGAAGTATCAAAAGATATAAGAAACTTGCAATAACCTCCTGCATCTTATCAGACCACAAAGGTTTAAAGCAGCACATCACCAATAACAAAAACAATAGAAAGCTTACAAACTCATAGAAATTGAACAACTCTCTACTGAATAAAAAAATGGATCAAAACTGAAATAAAGAAAGAAATTAAAGACTTTCTAGAAGTCGATGAAATGAATACACAACATATCAAAACTCATAGTACACAATGGAAGTGTTGACCAGAAGACAGTTCATAGCACTAAGTACATTCAGAAAAAATAATCAGAAAGATCTCTTAGTAGCAACTTAACAGCACACCTAAATACTCTAGAACAAAAAGAAGTAAACATAACCAAAAGGTGTAGACATGAGAAACTACTGAACTGTGTCTTCACTGGTAAAACCGAATGTTTCCACAGGAAAAGAAAGGTAGATCCTAAAAAAATTGATAATGATTAGATTTGAATAGTAGAGATCTCCTGAATAAGCAGAGGTAACTTTTCATCAGACAGTGTGGTCATTCACTCCAAACTAACTTAATAAAGCCTAAAGTTTTTTTTTCTTAAATAAAAAAGATACTTTTGTTGTTTCATATTAAAAACAGTTAAGAGGTTTAAAATGTTTGAAGTAAATTCAAAGGTATAAACTTGTTTGAGTTGGAATAACTTGGAGTGAATATTACATATTTGAGCAGTGTGGTGATAGACCATGCATTTAATCCCAGCAGAGACATGCAGTTCTCTATTAATTAGTTGTTTTCTAAATTCAGGAGTTACAATGACAGGGTGTTGGTGCAGCCTTACTCCCAGCATTTGGGAGGCACATGCCTTTTACATACCACCTGGGAGGCAGAGGCAGGCACATAGGATTTACAGTGATTTTATTTAAAAGCTGCTTGTAAAAGGCAGGCTGAAAATCAAAATGAATGCCCTTTATTATCTAGAAGTAAATACACTTTAAAGTATATTTGTAAACTTTCAAAGAGTTTTTTAACTTTAATTGAGATATTATACTTTTTCTATTTCCAAAAAAAAACATTTTGCCATATAAAAGATATAACATCCCTAAAAAGGCACAACCCTCACCCCAGAATTAGGGATGGGGCAGGGTTTTGATTTAATATTTTCAGGAGAATAAAATCATCCAACTAAAGAATATGGAGACCATTGGACACATGGAATTTCTGAAGAAAATGACAGATCACCAAAAGAAAATGTCAAAAGAGAAGGAGTAAACTGGCCAACTGGTATCACTCACCTTCATGTTATCTCTTCTGCCTTCTACAGACATAGCTGCAAATTGCCTTTATGTGATTGCTAAAGAATAATCCAAAATCTCTATCTCATATCAGAAAAGCCACCTGGTAAGAAAGAGAGGAAAACAGAAAAATAAGGGATGAGTCTATTGTCATGAATCTCATAATCTTCTGGCATGATGTGACTTCTGTTCTTACCACAAACTTCAATAATCAAGAATGTGTACAGTGTTTGTGAAAGAATGAGGGGGTGGGAGAAAAAGCTAAAAAACATAAGCCTAAAATATAGTCAAGTTTACATGAAAAGACGTAAGGAAAATCTAACATGAAAAGTGTGCACTGGACCAGAGATACCTTTGATTTTCTCATTAATACAAATTAAATAAACACAGATTTCTCAACTGTTATAAGACAAACACAAAGTGACACCTAAATTGTTATATTTCTGACCCTCCAGCTACTAATAACCTCCTTTACAGAGAGTCTTTTTGCTCTGGAAGTCTCTTGGAAAATGGAGGTGATCATAAAGCTGGGCTATGGCTTGCAGTCCCTCATGTCCCCTTGTGGGTTCAGACAGAGCCCAGCCCTTTTGGACACTCACACACAAAAAAATGTTTGAGAATAATTTAGTATCTGTTTCCTGCTGAAAGAATTATGTCACAAGATGTGGAATATGCCCTATCCATTTATTTAAAACCAGGCACACCTGACAAAATTCTGCATCTCAGAAATTCCTTTTGTAGCCTGGAATTGAATTTCCCTAAACCACGACATTGTGACTGGTGGAAGTTGAAAGGATAAAAAAAACCCGTAATCAAGTATTGCTGAAAGATGACCACCACCCCCTCTTTTCTTCCAGTTTCAAAACAATTTGTAAAATTTTTTACACTAAGCTCTATGTGGAATACAACATTCATCATTTCTAGAAATGAGACCTTCAGTTTTCCAATCTGTCCACTGCAAAACCAATGCCTGTGTGTGCACACTAGATAGTGATATTGTAAGCACCACAACTTTCTACTGCCCAGGCTGCAAAATCCTCACTTCTCTGGACATTCAACACTCAGGAAAGGAAGGGTTGAAGGCCAAGGGTCTCTGCCGAGATCATCACATGGAGAGCAAAAGAACCACAGCCTGAACCACAGTCGGAACCACAGTCCATCTCGGTCAAAGCAGATCAGGCTGTGATACCTCAGCAGCCTGCTCTTCATGGCCTGGGGACAATGGCCCCACACTCAGCATGACATGGCCTCTGGTCTCAGTCACAGCTCTTTAGAGCTACATCAGAGGAAAATCCCAGAACAAAACCATAAACTACCTCTCACGGTTGCTCCTGACTGCTACGCCTGCCCAGAGTCCCTCATTAGCTAGAACAATAGAGCTGAGTCTCAGGACAGTAGTAGCTCCACTACCAGTGGATCAATGATCAAATAATGCAGATAGCAGAGGCATTCTAGCTTTGCCCCAACCCCTATGGGCACACAGAACCTTAGTGTTGTTATAAAAGAATGAAAATCCCAATTATTCAATTTTAAAACCTGATAGCGCAGAGAGGCAGAGAAAGCATTCATCTGACCTTCCTACTTACCTCACCTCCAGGAGTAAAAAGCCCCAAAAGCTCATCAGTTCAGATGACAGCTCAGGGGGGGATAGGCCAAAGGAACCCAATGCCAAAGGCTTTCTAGCTCAAAGCTCAAAAAGCCCAAAAGCTACCTAGCTAAAACTCCTTCCACTTTTACACTCGGTCTTAAATACATTTCAGCTGAAATTTCGACTTACTCTTTAATCCTTGTCAGCTGGTTTATTGCTTTGCCTCTTGACCTAGGGTTAACATTATTTCATCCTGTGCACCGAGAGCTTTTGAATTAAAGGTATGTTCCGGGAATGACAGAATCATACCATAATCACCTGTTTAGAATAAACAGACAGTCCGTGGAATTAAGGTTTGTGTTAGGGTTCAACCATACCAAAAAAGCACAGTTTTTTTTTACAGTTCACAATCTAAGGGATCACACTGGTATCAAATATCTTGCAACACCCTCATCTTGAAAATGTTTTAAAATTCAATCTTCCACTCTCCCAGGGCACCTGTTCATTTTCCAAGATACAGGTAATTTATGTTACACACTCAGTGTCCAGTGCATTCATCTCTACCTCATAGTTGGGAAGTCCTTCATCCAAACTTCAGTCAAAGCCAAACAGTAACTGAAGAGCTTAAGATAGCCTGAATATAACTCCATTTTGAAATAAAGATCTTGACTGGGAACTGAATTCAGGCACCAGGAAATATCACAGAATGTACACCTGGTAGAAAACAAAGTTAACTCTCCTAGCAACAGCCTCCAGGAAATATAACAGAATAAATGCTTCATAGAAAATAGAGACAAACTCCCTGGCAATAATCAATGGGAATCAGTTGAGAATCGGGTGGGAAAATTCTCCCCAATGTTTCAGATATGGTTTAGAAAAATAGCCATTGTGATTATATGCCTTAGCCATTGTGATTGTGTGCTTCAGAAAAGGTCACCCTTCCCTGCTAAACTTCACCCAATTCTGTAACACCAAGGCTTGTGCCCCCCTGCTTGCTGCCATGGAAACTCCCAGCTCATAGACTTTCCCTTTAAAATTTCTGTTCACTCAGAACTCGGGGTCCCACTTCTCTATTGCTGTGCCAGTGAGACTTGGGTCCCCAGTTCGATCGCTCTCATAATAAAGCTCTCTTGCAGTTGCATCGAGTTGTCTCCTGGTGGTCTCTGAGGGTCCCGTGAACCTGGCATAACATTTGGGGGCTCGTCCATCCGGGATGCCTCAAGACCTCTAGGACTCCTGGCCCGGAGAGCTTAATCCCATCTGCTTTAAATGTTTGTTTGCCTTTATTCTTTTTTTTTTTTTTTTTTTTTTTTTTTTCCTGAAAAGCCTCGAGGTGCTTACAGGAGCAGCCAGATTAAGTATGACAGACGTGTTGGGGCCTAGGCTGTGGGGGCTTCAAAAGACGTTTTGATGTGCTGGAATTTCTGCCTCCTCGGGACCTCTGGGATAGGGGGACTGGAGTGAGGATCTGTTTTTGCCTCCGGAGTGGAGATCGGTTTCCTGGAACTTCTGTGGCAGAAAAGTCCAGGTTTTGTTTGTTTCTGCCTCCTCGGAAACCCTGGAGTGAGGATCTGTCTTTACCTCCTAGGAACTCCTGGTCTAGGGGAACTGGAGTGAGGATCGGTTTTCTGGAACTTCTGTGGCAGAGAAGTCCAAGTTTTCAGTGTTACTTGGTTTCTGTGTGTGATTAATTGTTTTCCCCCCATTGGTGTTGTGCCCGGAGTTACTGTTTAATTTTTGTGATTAATTGTTTGTGATTTTGCGTCTACTTGAGAGTGCTTGATTTTACTTTTGTTTAAAACTGCAGCTGTTTTCGTTTCTATGATTTCAGTTTTGTCCCATGATGTTAGCCCGGGTATAGGCTGTAAGTTGTTGCCTTTGTTTTCATTTTTGTCTGAGACGGCCAGTTCTTTTTATGCATGAGTGATTTACTATTTGTTGAAATTGTTCTCCTTACTTCTTCTGCGTTCTCTTAAATTCTCTTGATGAATAGACTGACTGACAATATGGGACAGACTACTTCCAAACCTCTTGACTTGGTTCTGACTCATTTTGGAAAAGTTAAAACTAGAGCTCACAGTCTTTCAGTTGATGTAAAAAAAAAAAAAAATGACTTTTTTTGCAGCTCAGAATGGCTTACCTAAAATGTGAGCTAGTTGCCAGAAGGAACTTTCTACCTTCCCACTGGCCTTGTGATGGGAAATAGAGTCTTTCAGAAAGCATGCGGGCACCCAGACCAAGTGCCCCATATTGTAGTTTGAAAGGATCTAGTTATTCATCTGCATCCATAGATTAAGCCTTTTCTGACCCCCACTAACAGTCCTCCTTGAACAGGCTCTCCAAAACCAGATGCCACTTCCCTGGCTCCATAGATCCCAAAGGTGCCCCTTCAACTCCCTCTGCTCCCCTTCACTCTATTTTGCAGGATGGAACTCCAGAGGAAGCCATTTTTCCACCCCCTCCATATAGACCTCCTCCCACCCCTCAACCGGCTCCTTCAGTGACAGACATTTTACCACCATCTGGCCCGGCGCAGAGGACCCAGAGCCACCGATCAGACTCTCCTTCTGAAGTGACAGAGGCAGATTCCACGGTCCTTCCCCTATGGGCCATAGGACCACCAGATGATAATGCCAATCAACCTCACCATTATTGGCCTTTTTCCACATCAGATCTTTATAACTGGAGAACTCAGAATGCCAAGTTCTCTGACAACGCTAGAGATTTGATTGATCTCCTTAAAACTGTTCTTTTCACCCATCAGCCCACCTGGGATGATTGCCAGCAGCTTTTACAGGTTTTGTTTACCACAGAGGAGCAGGGATGTATTATTTCAGAGGCGCGAAAAAATGTCCAAGATGCTACAGGAATTCCAACTACAAATCAAGCCTGTATTGATGATTACTTTCCCTATAAGAGGCCCAATTAGGATTACAACACAGCTGCAGGTGGGGAATGTCTCCTAGTCTACCACCAGGCTCTGTTGGCAGGTCTCAAGGCAGTCACAAGATGGCCCACTAATTTGGCCAAGATGCACAGAAACAGGAAAGAATAGGCCAGCATTTGTGTCCAAGGTAAGTCAGAATGTAGCTAAGTTTATTGGGGCAAATTGGAGATTGCATTGTGCATATAGGCCCCAAAGTTCAGGACAGGTAGAAAGGATGAACAGAACATTAAAAGAGACCTTAACAAAATTGACCTTGGAGCCTGGCACTGACTAAGTGATGCTCCTCTCCATTTCCCTATATAGGATTAGGAATTCCCCTTACCAGCTAGGTTTTATTCCCTTTGAGATTATATATGGGATGCCAGCCCCTATAGTACCCAATTTTAAGATTGATGCTACTGCTGAAATGGATTAAAACAGGTTTTGAGAAATGTTTAAGGCTTCTGTCCAAGCAGGAAGGTCTTAAAGGGGCAACAGCAGCTTCTAGGATAAAAAAAAAAAAAAGGCTGCAAGCCTCTATGGTCATAAAAATTGGATTTAACAGGTAACAAGATTTTCTCCCATGAAATTACAGCTAAAGGGAATAAAAATAAGTTTTGTAATTTTGTTTGTTTGTTTTGAATATATAAGTTAACTATGTTCTATATATCTTGATATCTGTTATTGATTATTAAATATATTAATAATCAATACTGCACATAATTTCTGTCCTGTTTTAAAAACCAGGATTATAAAAATAATAAGGTTTAAAACTATGTTTATATAAAATATTAAAAGTGCACCTTCATGTGTTTATATATAGGAACTTCTTTTGCTGGCAGCCAACATCAAAATAATACATTTAATATTGATTTTAAAAGGCCTGAATTGTTTGCATTGATAAAATTTGGTATTGCATTTTAAAATTATGATTATACTTTGTAACTTCATTCCTAAAAAGGGTACCTTATTTTGATATTTCAAAAACAGGTTTAAAAAAAAAACTATGTTTAAGGCAATAAAGCATTTTAATGTTTATCAGGTATTTTAGACAATGACCTTAGGCATTCTAACAGAGAACTTAGAACAGTTTCGCAATCCTTTGGGGGAGAACAAAATACTTTGATATTTGTTTTGTTAATTTTACCAAATAAAACCAAGTTATACTATTTGAGCCAATTATGAAAATTGCAGTTTTGATAAAATAATAAAAATGATTCTGATAAAAACTTTTATATGGTTTAAAAATTTTAAAAAATGTCTGGTTAAATCAAAAGAATGGAGCTGGGAAAAGCCTAACCTGAAGATATACAGAATGTTATAAAAAAATATAAATTGTATTTGCTTTGTTTTTTACACCTGCAAGCATTATTTGAGAAAGAACTGTATGATATATTGCTCTTCATTTGAAAGGCTAATGCTTTTTTCAATGCAAAATGTTTTCTTATGCTTTTTAGCCCAGGTTTATATAGGGATATATTCAACTCATTTTTAATTATTATAAAAATATCTGCCTGGTTGCCAGTTCCTATATAAATTACTTAATGCTGTTTCTAAACAAAATTTTTGTCCTTTATGCTTTTTTTGCTGTTTAGTTTTAATGCAATATGATAGGATGGCTAGATTTTCTGTCCCTTCTATGTATTGTATTTGATTGAAAATTTTGCTTTGATTTTAGTTCAGAAAGATATTTGAAGTTATGCTAATAAACATAAATAACTATATAACTATATATTTATATTTATATAAATATAAATAACTGCTAATAAATGCAGTTAATTATAAGAATGGATTTTATCTGATATTTTGTTTATGTTTTTAAAGTTAAGCCTAGGATGGGTAACTATAAAGGTGGCCTACATAGATCTACTGAAGATAAATATGAGTTTAAAAATATTTATTTAAGAAATATGCCAGAATTAGAGATTATGGCATTCTATTTCATAGGATGCATTTTAAAATAAATAATTTAAAGAGAGATAAAAAATAATTCAGATATCCCGGCTCTCAAGCTTGTCAGAGATCTGATGAATATGGCATTTTAACATGTGTAAGTTTATTATGACAGAGAGTCCCAAAATCCTGGCAGTAGCTCCCCCAAGGTCTCCAAGAAGATTTGGGCACAATGTGAATCTGGATTATGGTATGCTAGCCACTGGGCAAGACTGCCCCAACTGGCCCACTGCCTGGGCCCAGCCTAAACTGTGGACAAAACTGTGGACGTGGACACCTGGAGAGTCAATGTTTCACGTTGCTAAGGGCGAGGTGAGGCCATTCTCTCATTTCTTTCTCCACAGAAACAGTCTCTCATCTTCTGTGCCTGATTGCTGGACTGCCCTGCTCATGATGCCATGAGACCACAGGAGCCAAGGACAGCTGCCTAGAGTAATGGACTGCCTAGTTGTCACTATCATTTTGATTGGTACATGGATTGGTACATACTTATCCTTCTCAGGTCTCTGATTACATTGATGGCTAAGCTAAGATAATGGTAGCCTTGTAGCTAAAGAGCAGATAGTTAGATCCATTGTTAGTGTATTGGTTAATTTATTAGTTAGTTAAAATTACCAGGTACAAGGTTTTCTATTTAAAGAAGGCAAGCAGGTTTGCCTAGCCTACAGGCTTCATGTTAATTATCTATGTCTTATAATGGATGGCTAGATAAAAAGATAATGGGATTTTATGTAGGGTTTGAAGATATAAGAGTTTACATTTTGAGAATCTAAAAAGTGTTGTTTGATTTGGAAAAATGTTTCAGGGTTTATAAATACAAGAAAGATTGGAGGATATAAATAAATGTTTTGTTTAAAATATATAAACATAAATTGTAATGATACAGAAAAATAATTTGAGGCATATTAAAAATGGGAGATATTTTATATTTTACACTTCTCTCCTCTCTCTGACATTGACTAATAGAGTTCTGATAAGCTGATTGCTTTATATCCAGTCACAAGTTTAAGATTTTAATTGCCTTTTAATGGTTTTCTGGAGATAAATATAAAGATGCATTTCATCATGTTAAACACATACATACAATGTGTATATTTGACCCAAAAGCCAGAGCTTTTGCTATGATATCTTTAATATTTGCCATTTTTGAGGTAGACTTTGATACAGAAGTTAAAAATATTTTAAATCTATTTTTTCTAGTTGCTTTGTTAAGGGAAGTCCAAGCATCCACAGTTCGGCACTAAAGCCACTAATGTATTTCTGCCTAACTTTCCAGTGTAACATGGAGATAAAAACTAAAAATAAATGCTAAGAAGATCTGACAAAAAGTGGCCCAGCTCTATTGGTGGCTGATTACCAACAGCTGTATCCACAGTTAAAATGTTAGTTTCAGATCATGGATACACTTAAATTGTTGCTCATTCCATTGGGTGCAGTTTTACCTGTTATTCACAAAATGTTTTAGAAAATCAAAAAGTCATGAGACCTGAATTTCACATAGCTCAAACAGACCCCAGATGATTCCTCATTTTTTCCATTTATTAGACAAATTTTAATTTCTGTTTTAGTTTAAACTTGTCTCAGCAGATTTTCATCTGGTTAAAACTGCAAGCTAAGATCTGAACTTCCTGGAAGCTGTCATGATTACTCACTGCCTCCTTGGATGGACCACCTAACCAGACGTTTCTGAGGACTGCCCCATTGCCCAGCTTTTGACTGGCATTTCAGCCTTCCTAGCCCCTGATGTCAACGGTCCTACTGTCAGCGTTGAAGTAGTTTCAGAAGACGGGACCACCGGTCCAAAATCCCACCTACAGACTGAAATGCTAAGTCAAAGGTGGCTCCCTGATATTAGCTATTATCTTGGGGATTGCTTAGCTGGAGCAGAAACTAGTATTACAATACAATACTGGATGTACAAAGCCAGAGTTATAGCAGCTCAAGGGCAGAATCTTTTGTTTTTGGCCATTTTTGGATCAGGCTTACTTAACAAGTTGTTAAAATATTTAAAAAAACTAAAAACTATACAGTTAATGCTAATAAAAACCCAATGCAGTCAGCTTGGAGATGACCTTAAACTGTAAGAGCCCAAGATTGGCCTCTGCAGTTACATGGAAAGGGGGGAATGAAGAGTTTAATTTAGACAGAATATAACTCCATTTTGAAATAAAGATTTTGACTGGGAACTGAATTCAGGTACCAGGAAATATCACAGGTGTGATACACACAGTGTACACCTGGCAGAAAACAAAGTTAACTCTCCTAGCAACAGCCTGCAGGAAATATAATAGAATAAATGCTTCATAGAAAATAGAGACAAACTCCCTGGCAATAATCAATGGGAACCGGTTAAAAATCGGGTGGGAAAATTCTCCCCAATGTTTCAGATATGGTTTAGAAAAATAGCCATTGTGATTATATGCCTTAGCCATTGTGATTGTGTGCCTCAGAAAAGGTCACCCTGCCCTGCTAAACTTCAGTTTTCCTGAAAATCCTCGAGGTGCCTTTATTCTTTGTTTCTTTTTCCTGAAAACAAGAGCAGCCAGATTAGGTATGACAGATGTGTTGGGGCCTAGGCTGTGGGGGCTTCAAAAGACGTTTTGTTGCCCTGGAATTTCTGCCTCCTCGGAACCCCTGGAATAGGGGGACTGGAGTGAGGATCTGTTTCTGCCTCCGGAGTGAGGATCAGTTTCCTGGAACTTCTGTGGCAGAGAAGTCCAGGTTTTGTCTGTTTTCACCTCCTTGGAACCCCTGGGATAGGGGTACTAAAGTGAGGATCTGTCTTTACCTCCTCGGAACTCCTGGGATAGGGGAACTGGAGTGAGGATCGGTTTTCTGGAACTTCTGTGGCAAAGAAGTCCAGGTTTTCAGTGTTACTTGGTTTCTGTATGTGATTAATTTTTTTTTTCCCTCTTGATGTTGTGCCCGGAGTTACTGTTTAATTTTTGTGATTAATTTTTTGTGGTTTTGTGTCTACTTGAGAGTGCTTGATTTTACTTTTGTTTAAAACTGCGGCTGTTTTTGTTTCTATGATTTCAGTTTTGTCCCCTGATGTTAGCTCGGGTATAGGCTGTAAGTTGTTGCCTTTGGTTTCATTTTTGTCTGAGACAGCCGGTTCTTTTTGTGCATGAGTGATTTACTATTTGTTGAAATTGTTCTCCTTACTTCTTCTGTTCTCTTGAATTCTCTTGACGAATAGACTGACTGACAATATGGGACAGAATACTTCCAAACCCCTTGACTTGATTCTGACTCATTTTGGAGAGGTTAAAGCTAGAGCTCATGGTCTTTCAGTTGATGTGAGAAAAGGAAAAATGATGACTTTTTGCCGCTCAGAATGGCCTACCTTCAATGTGGGCTGGCCACCAGAAGGAACCTTCCACCTTCCCACCGTCTTAGCAGTGGAAGATAAAGTTTTTCAGAAAGCATGCGGGCACCCAGATCAGGTGCCATATATTGTAGTTTGGAAGAACCTGGTGACTCATCCACCTCCGTGGATTAAGCCCTTTCTGATTCCCACTAACAATTCTCCTTCCATAGAATCTCCTGAACCAGAGGCCACTGCCCTGGCTCCATAGACCCCCCCCAATCTGTTTTACAGTATGGGACTCCCATGGAAATATTTTTTCCACCACCTCCTCCTCCCACTCCTCAACCAACTCCTGCTCCTTTATCCAGGTTGGAACCATAGTCTGGCCCAGCGCCAAGAACCCAAAGCCTCCATGCAGCTTCTCCCTCTGGGGAACCAGAGGCAGATTCTACAGTCCTTCCCTTACAGGCCACAGGGCCCTCCAGACGCTGATGGCAATCAGTCTCATTACTGGCCTTTTGCCACATCACAGGTTTAACTGGAGAACTCAGAATGCCAAGTTCTCTGCTTTTTACCCACCAGCCCACCCGGGACGATTGCCAGAAGCTTTTACATTTCTTGTTTACCAAGAGGAGCGGGATGTATTATTTCAGAGGTGCATGAAAATGTCCCAGACACTACAGGAGTTCCAACTACAAATCCCATATTGATGATTACTTTCCCTATAAGAGGCCCAATTGGGATTACAACACGACTACAGGTAGGGAACATCTCCTAGTCTACTATCAGGCTCTGTTGGCAGGTCTCAAGGTGATCACAACACAGCCTACTAATTTGGCCAAGATGTACAGAAACAGGAAAGAGTAGGCCAGCATTTGTGTCCAAGGTAAGTCAGAATGTAGCTAAGTGTATTGGGGCAGATTGGAGATTGCATTATGCATATAGGCCCTAAAGTTCAGGACAGGTAGAAAGGATGAACAGAACATTAAAAGAGACCTTAACAAAATTGATCTTGGAGCCTGGCACTGACTAAGTGATGCTCCTCTCCATTTCCCTTTATAGGGTTAGGAATTCCTTTTACCAGCTAGGTTTAATTCCCTTTGAGATTATATATGGGATGCCAGCCCCTATAGTACCCAACCTTAAGATCGATGCTACTGCTGAAATGGACTAAAACAGGTTTTGAGAAATGTTTAAGGCTTCTGTGTAAGCAGGCAGCTCTTAAAGTGGCAACAGCAGCTTCTAGGATTAAAAAAATAGGCTGCAAGCCTCTATGGTCATAAAAATTGGATTTAACAGGTAACAAGATGTTCCTACAAGATATGATAAACGTAATGAAATCTACACACCTAAAGAAGATAATCAAGAAAGTGGACAAAGGAGAAGATGATCAATCCTCACTTAGAAAGAGAAATGGGATGTGCATTGAATGACAGGAATCTACTGCAAAAGGCATCTGAAAGACTCTACCTAGCAGTGTCCCAAAGTAGATACTAAGACTCATAACCAAACCTTTGGCAGAGTGCAGGGAATCATATGAAAGAAGGGGAGTTTGATGTGGAAAGGATAGGAACTCCACAAGGACCAAACATATCTGGGTACAGGGCCTTTTCTGAGATGGACACTCAACCAAAGACCATGAGTGGATAAAACCTAGAACCTCTGCTTGTATGTGACCTGTGATAGCTCAGTAATCAATTGGTCATCTATAGTAAGGGGAACAAAGACTATTTCTAACAGGAACTCAATGACTGGCTCTTTGACCTCCCCACCCCACAAGGAAGGAGCAGTACTGTTAGGCTACAGAGGAGGACTTTGCAGCCAGTCCTGAAAATACCTGACAAAAACGGCGTCATATGAAAGGGGAGGAGGTCCTCCCTTATCAGTGAACTTGGAAAGGGGCAGGGAAGAGATGAGAAAGGGAGGGTGGAACTGGGGAGGGAATGAGGAAGCGGGATACAGCTGGGATACAGAATTTAACAAAATGTAACTAATAAGAAAAATAAAATTTAAAAAAAAAAAAAAAAAAAAAGAAAAAAAAAAGAAATAAAATGTTTCAAATTTTTCTTCCATCTGCTATTTTTCCTATAAACTCTATTAGGTGCCTTCCTTATGAAAGGAACCCAGCAGTGTGCCAGCAGGCCTGGCTCTGATTTTTGTTTTAATTTTAAATTACTATTATTATTATTATTATTATTATTATTATTATTTTGTTTTTCTGAGACAGGCTTTCTCTGTGTTGCCCTGGCTGTCCACTACTCTCTTTATAGACCTGGATGGGCTCGAAATCACAGAGATCCACCTGCCTCTGCTTTCTGAGTGCTGGAATTTAAGGTGTGCACCACCATGCCTAACAAGACTTTCTTATAGCCTAGTGGAAGTCATACTATGTGACTTAGAACATGTCCAGAGTTGTGAGTGTAAAGAGCTGGCAGTGAGTGTAAAGCCCTTGTTTTTGGAGACAGGGTTTCTCTGTGTGGCCTTGCATGTCCCGGAATTGCTTTGTAAACACAGATGACCTGGAACTCACACCTGCCTTTGCTTGCCCCAATGAGGGTCACAGGCATGTGACACCACACTTGGCTTTTTGTTATAATCCTTCAAAATGATTTATAACCTCTGTCTACCTTTCTGAGACCAGGCCTGTTTTGACTGGGCAAGTCGGGACTCAGTAAAGAAGGGGCCAGGGACTCCAGGATTCCTTTTTCAGTGAGCGGAGACTGGCTGAGGAGGAGAATTTAAACTGGACACATTTAAACTGGGCTTATGTAAATTTATGGCTGGGACTGTGGATGCAATGAACTAGCTTTATTTACTAATAGAGGGCTGTTTTTTTTTTCTCTCCTAAGAAGTGTTAATCCCATCTATTTGTTTATTTTTATGTGTATGAGTGTTTGCATGGGTATGTGTGCCTGTTTAACAGGTGAATGCTTGGTGCCTGAGGAGGCCAGAAGAGCAAGCTGAATCCCCCAAAACTGGAGTTACAGATGGGGGGAGGTACCAAGTGGGAAACAGACATGGTCCTTTTCAAGAACAAGTGCTCTTATTCCCTGAGCAATCTCTGCAGCCCCTGAATTGTTAAAGGCATCCATGATCATCATCAGTGTTGGGGCATATTGGTAGAAATCATCTCATGATATTGACCCTAAGTCTAGAAGGCAGTCCCTGAAATTCCTGGGTTCCCGTGATGCTCTGAAGCTACTGTGACCTTGCCCCTGGTGCTATGCGGGTCAGTCAGGAAAGTGGCCAAGACACTGCAGAACAGCAGCATGCTCGGTGTTGGTAGGCTGGCTTCTGTAAATCAGTTAGGAAAGCTCTAGCCAAAAAAGTCACAGTGGACACTCCTCAGTGATTGGATGGCTGGGTAGCCCAGGACACAGTAGAAAGCAGGAGTTGTGTCCTTGTTAAATATGACAATTGCCATGGCCCAGGAACATAGATTTGGGTCATTCCAAATTCCAGGTTCCGATGTGGAGGCAGTCCTATTTATACTATCAGAACAGCCATAAATGCTCTTCAGTTAGACCTTAGAAAAGCAGGTTAGAGCAAAGCAGAGAAAACTCAGCTTTGGGGTCCTACGCCATCAGGTGAAATTCATAACATTGGGTCTGGTAGATACTTGTGTTACAGTTAGCATGCTCCTACAGGTACGGGCCAACAAAGAGGCTGACAAGGAATGCTAAAGATGGCCCAAGATAAATTGTTATTAGGCTCTGGACACACTAACGTCTCCATGTCACTCCAGTTCTGATCTGTCAGTCAGACTCTGTAGACACAGCTCCTTTGTGAGAATTCTCATTCACATGATGAGGTGGGAGCTCAGGTTCAGGGTGAGCAATTCTGTCAATGTGGAGACTTTCTGACCAAAATCCACAGGGAAAAAGTCGAATCCCAAAGCAGATGAAGAGAACAGACAAGTGACTAATACCAGCAACCACCTCAGTGTTCCTGCATTAGAGTAATATTCACACACACACACACATAGAAACATTGTCTCTCTATCTCTGTCTCTCTTATTTCACACACACACACACACACACACACACACACACCCCAAATGAATCATGAAGAGAGCATCAGAGTTGTATGCTGGATGACGCAGATGACTGTACTGTGGTGGACAGTGAAGAATAAATAGCAAAGGAAGCAGCAGCAGCAGATCATCAAGAGATGGCCTAGAATTCAAGAATTTTTCTCTACAATGGGGCAAGGCTTAGTACTTCAGTAAATGACCTGAAATAACAGCAGTGATAACAAAGAAGCACAGACGTGTGCCAAAGCCATGACCAGAGGACCCTAAAAGGCGGTGCAGATCACTTGTTTGGGGAAGTGAGTTTATGTCATGGGCACACACTTTCATATTTCATAGAGAATAAATTGTCAGGCTCCAAATTTCCAGAAATCAATAAAAAAATAGACGTGTTTATTGTTATTAATAAAAAGAGTGAAGAAAAAACATGAGTGATACATGTGGGTGCAAAGATGTTCACTCACACGGAAATACCATAAAAGCATGAAACCGGAAGCCATAATGTAGATAAAGGAGCTGTATATATATATAATAAAAAGCCTTGGCAACCCACAAACGTGTCCTTGAGGGGCCAATCTGTTAGTCTGGTTTGTTGCCCCAATAAGCCTCCCTTGGAGAAACTTAAGTTTTATATGTATTGTTGTTGTTGTTATTATTATTGTTATTATTATTATTACTATTACTATTATTTAAAGAGATATTAAGTGTTCTTTCTGGAGGGAGAGAAACTTTATTGATGACCCATGGTGTAGTTCTTGTTTTTTTCTATTTGAAAGATTTATTATTTGTGGAGTATTCTGCCTGCATGCCAGAAGAGGGCGCCAGATCTTACTACAGATAGTTACGAGCCCCCATGTGCGTGCTGGAAATCGAACTCAGGACTTTTGCAAGAGCAGCCGGCGCTCTTAACTTCTGTACCATCTCTCCAGCTCCCTTATTTCTTATTTTTATTTTTAATTGTTATGTATTCATTTTACTTCCTTGCCGTAGACCCGTCCCTCCTCTCCTCCCAGTCCTACCCTCCCTGTTTTCCCTATTACCCCTTACCTGGATCCTCAGAGAATAGGATAACCCCTCCCCTGTGCCCACCGACCCACGCCAGTATATCAAGTAGCATCAAGACCGAGCTCATCCTCTTCCCCTCTGGCCTGGGGAGGCAGCCCCGACAGGGTTAAATGATAAAAAAGCTAGCTTATGGGTCAGGGTGCATTTCATATATCTGTTGGACCTGCTTTGTTTACAAGGCCTTGTTACCCTCCTGCCCTTCATCCCCTCTGGCTCTTACACTCAGCACACAGTTGAGCCCTTAGGGGAGGGATTTGCTGGAAACATCTCATTTAGGGAGGAATGGTCCAAGGCCTCTCACTGTCTGCAAATCAACTGGATGTGGGTCTCTGTATTTGTTCCCATCTGCTGCAGGAAGTTTTCTATGATGGCTGAGCAAGGCACCGATCTGTGAATACGGCTGTGCTCCTTTAGCACAACTGTAGTATTTACGTTTCTTTGATGTCCCTAGCCTGTGTAGACTCAGGCTCCTGGCCACCCAAGCCATGTTGGATCAAGGTTGCTTTTCATGGAGTGGGCCTCCTGAAACTCTACCAGATATTAATTGGTCACTTCCATAAAATTTGTGTCACAAGCGCACCAGCAAATATTGTAGGAAGGTTAGCATTGGAGAGTGAAGGGTATATGGCTGGGTTGGAGTGTACTTACCTCTTTAGGTTTACTGTGGTGAATGTTAAGGGGAACGGGAACACCCACAAGCATGCATGCCATGTCTTCAATGTCTTATGTATTTTTGACAAGCAAGCACTTGAGAACGACTATAAAGTTATGTTCCAAGAACCTGACACTTGGTGGAAATTCAACTTTCAGGAGTTAGCATGGCATCTCTTCATTTTCCTAGTTCCTCCTGTATCCTGTTATTTTCAGGTATTTCAGACTGAACAAAAAACATCTTTTCAGGCTGGAAATGGAGTCTAGTTTTCAGGTTAGATATAGGAGTAGTATAAAATTTGGTCAGTGGTGAACTATACTGAAAGACCCCCGATGGGTGTCTTCCGTCAGGGAGACCCCCTCCCAAGGATCAACGAGACCAGATGTTCGGCTGCAAACAGCAAGAGGCTTTATTTAGTACACAGGTACCTGGGGCGGCTAAGTCTCTCAGAAGACTTGCACACCACCTGAGTGGAAAGCTGGGCTTTTTATAGGGTTTCAGAGCAAAAGTGCAGTTACAGAAGTGAGGAGCGTGGTTACAGGGAGCTGATTGGTACATTTACATGAAACTACAATTTGGCAGGGACACCATGATATCAGGAACTGGGTGGTCGGAACGGTCATAATGACTCTCAATCTTGGGACCGCCACCTGTTGTTTGTCTTAGGGCTCCTATCTCAGCTGGAACAGTCTCAATATTTGTCTTAGGGCCCCTATCTCAGCTGGAACATTTTCACAAACTTCTCATATGGGTGGTCAGCACAAATTGATTTTTGGCTCAACTGGGGCAGCCTGACCGCAGATATTCCCAGGAGCTGGGTCTCTTCAGCAAGTTTCTAGTTCCCTCCCTAGCCCACAGGGTTTCTCAAAACAGTGGTAGCCTTCAGAGTTTCTCAAAACAGTGCTGTACAAAATGACATTAGCTGCCTCTAACTTGGGGTGAGGCGGGGGTCTTTCAATACTTATCTGTGTTCATTATTACAAATATCTAGATTGCAATATGTTTATATTCAAGAATGGACTTACATGTATTATAGGGATTTTATGTAGATAATTCACAGTATGATTGCTTAAAACTCTTCAAAAATTTACTGTTATTTCATTCACTTCCTTCTTTTATATTTATCCTCCTTCATAATTAGAGTACCTCCCTGGTTTATCCCATTCAGATCAATTGTTCATGCCATTGTATTGGTTACCCACCATGCCTTCTTGGTTCTACAGTTATTCTATGATGAATACCCACAAACCAACATTTGGAGCTAGATGCGCCAAAGTAGAGAATGAAAGATATTTGTCTTATGGATATGGGTTACCTAAATTATGTTTTTTTTTTTTACTTACATCTATTGATATGTATGATATTTATCATGTTAAACATATTTATGACTTTCCATTTCCTACATATTGTGAACAGAATAGCAATGAAGGTGACTGAGCAAGTATTTGTAGAGTGGGTTGTCAAGTCATTTTTAAGTATGTCAAGGAAAAGAGAGCAGAGTCAGGCAGCAAAATTATAATTTCTGTTTAGAAAATTCTCTACTCTGATTTCTGGACTCGCTCAGCTGTTTAAAAGACACACCACCAATGGTTTTCCAGAAATTGATTTTCATGCTTGGTCTATAGAAGAATCTCAGATATCCCCCAAAGCCCTGTATATAACAGGGCTAAACACTCCCTAAAATAACAAAGAAAACAAGTATTTGTTCATGTACTATTTATCTCGATTACTATCATGTAATTACATTTTGAATATTGTCCGCAAATTAATAAGTAATGTGAATATCTTACTAAAATTATTTCAGCAGCAGCTTCTATTCTGAAATAGAATGTCTGTGATTGTGAGACAAAGTGAGGAGCTCTTATTTTTGTTTAAATATACATTTCAGAAAAAGGTTACTTAAAAGTATGTAAATAATTTAATTTTAGTATACTAATGGGGTTTATCAGAAAACTAATACATCAAAAGGATCAATTTTTATTTGCTATTTGTTGTTTTTAATACATCTCAAAGAGCTCTTATCAGGTCTTAAGAGAATAATGTAGCACTTAGGGAAAAAGATGCAACCCAGAAGTCCTGCACTGGAGGCCAAAATGGAGAAGACTTCCACAGCCACTATGGCTTTGCCCTTGGTGCTCTGGTAGACAGGGATGAAGGTGACCCAGACACTGCAGAACACCAGCATGCTGAATGTCAGGAACTTCGCCTCATTGAATGTGTCAGGCAGGTTCCTAACCAGAAAAGCCACAGTGAAACTGCCTAGGGCCAGGGACCCTAAGTAGGCCAGCACACAGTAGAAAACAGTTACTGAGCCCTTGTTGCATAAAATGATGACTTGAGCATTTTCAGAGTGTGCATCAGTGTCAATATAGGGAGGTGAGGTTCCCAGCCAGACTCCACAGAGAATAAGTTGGGTCAGGACACAGATGGGAATGACAGCACTATAGACACCTGAGACAAAGAATCTTCTCATTGTTCTCCCTGGTTTCATGACTCTAAAGGCCAGAATTACAGTTATAGTTTTTGCCAAAACAGTGGAAATAGCCAAGGTAAACACAAGTGTAAATGTTATTTGTTGCAGTTTGCAGGAGGTTGTGGTTGGATGGCCAATGAAGAAAAAAGAGCAGAGGAAACAGAGGAGGATGGAGATGAGCAGGATGTAGCTGAGAGTCCGGTTATTGGCCTTAACAATGGCTGATTCTTGGTGTTTAAGAAAGATCCCCAAAACTGCAGTTGTGCTGACAGATAATCACAGGGCTGTGCAGGCCAGAGCCATGCCCAGAGGATCTTCAAAGGACAGGAAAGTCACTGTCTTTGGCAGGCAATAGTTTCTCTCAGGGTTTGGGTACTCTTGACTTGGGCAAGGGATGCACACCTGCTGATCTGTGGGGAGGAAGTGAGTCCACATTTCAGCCTTTAAAATTATTTAGTCATTGCGCATTTAATTCATGAGAGTGCTTTCCATTGATGTGTGTAGCCTGGCATATTCTCCTTCCTGATACTGCCAAAGAAGGAACTCTTTATAATTCCCATTTCTACTGTCTATCTTGTTTAATTGACAATAAGCTTTCTGCTGAAGAATTTATCAATTTCTCTAGGGCAGTGAAATATATATATATATATATATATATATATATATATATATATATATATAATATTCAGATGAAGTAATACTGTCAAACAATCCTTCGAATGCTTTTTTATATACTGTGAGTTTCTAAGTATGTACACAAAGTATTTTGATCACATCTGTGTATAAAAATAAGTTCCTTGATTCCACCATTATGGGTTCTTCTCATTTTTCTTGTTACTCACAGTTTCAGTGGATATTTGTTACCCCACTTTATAAAATTTTTCTAAGGTAACATAGGAATAAGTTAGATCTGACCTCCATGGACTATGGAGAAATTCTGATTTGGCAGTAAATATACAACACTTGCATTAACAAACAGCAGCTATCTGCTCACATCAACCACTACCTATCTCAGCTGTGGAAGTTGCAAATAAATTTCTACAGTCTTTGACATGCTTTGATTCAGGACAGGACTCTTAATCTTTCATTATTAATTCCAGAATAATCCTGGGAATTGTTCTACTTTTCACTCTTGTTCTTTCAGTAATATTGTGAAGACTAAAAAATGACCTACATGTCATATAATAGTACCATAAATCTATAAACTATTAAATCAGAAAGGAAGAATGTCAAATGCCATATTCACTGAAAATGTTGAGAGTCATGAAGCCAGTACAGTTGCTTGTCACATTTCCAGATTGTTATGATCGCTGTTATACTATATCTAACATTTTTTTTTCTGTGTGTTGCATTACAGGGGACTTTATGCACTGATTCAATTTTTTATTTAACTTTTATTAATTATACTTTATTCATTTTGTGTCCCCCATAAGCCCCTCCCTCTTCCCCTCCTGGTACCCCTCCCCCCTTTCTGCTTGCATGCCCCTCCCCAAGTCCACTGATAGGGGAGGTCCTCCAATCCTTATTTCAGATCTTAGTCTATCAGTTCTCATCAGAAGTGGCTGCATTGGCAGGGTTCTAGGTTATCTCCATGAATAGTCCTTGGTTGGAGTATGAGTCTCTGGGAAGTTCCCTGTGTTCAAATTTTCTTGTTCTGTTGCTCTCCTTGTGGATTTCCTGTCCTCTCCAGCTCTTACTATTTCCCACTTCTTACATAAAATTCCATTCACTCTGCCCGACAGTTGGCCATCAGGCTCAGCATCTGCTTTGACAGTCTGCACGCAGAGGCTTTCAGAGGCCCTCTGTGGCAGGTTCCTAGGTTGTTTCCTGTTTTCTTCTTCTTCTGATGTCCATCCTCTTTGCCACAGGAATTCTAATGCAGAAGGTGGACTGTGTCTTAGAATGGATATTTTTGGCACACAAACAAAATAAAAATTAAAACCTATATAGAAAAGTTCCTGAATTGATCCTAAAAAGAAAAATGAGACTTCATCAGTTGGTTGGAATAGATCCAGCTGAAATTGTGGTGCCCTTTACCAATGCTGAGATTATGGGCAGAGAACGGATATTGGCAAAGAGCTTGTTGTGACTTTTTGCGAGAAATCAGCAACAGATACCCAAAAATCAAGTCACTTCAGTTTATAAAAAGAAACATTTGGATTCTCCCTCATATAATAAAAGGAACTCCAAATTTTGGAGCTCCCACATTTTATATTGATGCCAATAAATCAAAAAAGGCAGGTTGTAAGTCAGGAAATCTGAGTAAAGTGATGGGGGGTCCTTATGATTCAGTTCAAAAGTCAGAATTATATGCAATTCTCTTGGTGTTACCAAATTTTCAAGAATCTCTTAATATAATCACTGACTCAATATGCAGAAAGAGTTGTTCTACATATAGAAACTTCTTATCTAATTCAGGATAATTTGGACTTAACTTCACTGTTTCTTCAATTACAATGAGCAATCAGAAATAGAAATAATCCATTGTATATAACATAGATCAGCTCTGATATGGGTCCACCGGCCCTCTAGCACAAGGCAATGATGAAATTAATCAACTATTTACAGGAAACGTATTAGAGGCCTCAGAATTTCATTTAAAAAACACCATGTTAACAGCAAAGGTTTAAAAAAAGAGTTTTCTATCACTTGGCAACAAGCCAAAGAAATTGTGCAAAAATGTCCCACTTGTTCTTTATATAACTAAACTCCACTAGCTACAGGAAGTAACCCTAATGGTAACCAAAGAAATGAAATTTGGTAAATCATGTGTTTTATTTTATAGAGTTTGATAAACTGAAATAGGTGCACCATATTATAGACACACATTCAGGGTTCCAATGAGCAAAAGCCATAAGTTCTGAGAAGGCTGATTCAGTTGTTATGCATTTATTAGAAGTGATGGAAGTTATGGTTATGCCTACACAAATTAAGATTGATAATGCTACAGTATATGTCTCTAATAAAATGCTAAGTTTTTTTTTTTTTGTTTTTTTTTTTTTTTTTTTACATATTTTAAGATAAAATATGTAACTGGAATACCTCACAATTCTGCCAGTTAAGCAGTCATTGAAAATTTGAATCGTACTTTAAGGGACATGCTTAACAAACAGAGAGGGGTATTAAGACCCCCCAGAGATAGATTGCATAATGATTTATTGACCTTAAATTTCTTAAATGTTAATGAACAGCAATCAACACCTGCAAGGAGACACTGGGTTATAGAAAAAAAAAAAACTGCTGAATTATTTCAGCCTATATATTTCAAAGATACCCTAACTTCACAATGGATAGTAGGGAATGTGTTTACTGGGGAAGAGGTTTTGCATATTTTCATACAGGAGAAGAGAAATTATAGGTTCTTTCAAAACTAATAAAAATCAGATATCACAGAGGAAGGCCACCTGAAGACCTTGGCCACACACATGAAGAGAGAAATCAAGAAGACCAAACAAAACAGGTAATATAAATTGATAATCCCTTCACATGGGAACAACTCTAAAACTGACTGAGACATAAAAAATGTCTCTAGCCAGAACTTCAGCAGTATATGGCCAATAAATCCTTGACTTAATTGGCATTGATGAAAT
Source organism: Meriones psammophilus (assembly GCA_036365155.1). Classification (NCBI taxonomy): domain Eukaryota; kingdom Metazoa; phylum Chordata; class Mammalia; order Rodentia; family Muridae; genus Meriones; species Meriones psammophilus. The sequence goes on from JAEOAE010002817.1 coordinate 139,254, forward strand.
GGTTAACAATTTAATTTCATTCTGAACATTTCTTACATTTATAATTTTAGAACTGTATAGTGCTTATGAGAAATTATATGTTTGCAGAACAAAAGGAGTGAATACTGGAGATGCTGGACCAAACCTGACAGAATCCTCCTTCCAGCATGCTGAGACATTGACACATCTGTTTCAGTATCGTGCATGTTCCAGAATTCTGCTTGTTCCTGCCTCAACTGCTTCAATTGCTGTTTCTCATCACGGCCTGTTCCCAAGAGAGCTTTGAAGAAAGCTACAAATCTTAATTGGTCCCGCATTTTAGACTGTTCTAAACAGGACTTTTATTAACTCTTATTATTTTCTCAACATTCAAAGACTGGACCACAAATATTGCTTATTTAATTAAGCATTTTTCCAATTTTCTTTGGGTCCCCAAAAGTAGAAAAAAACCTGCTGAGTTATTTCAGCCTATATATTTCAAAGATATCCCAATTTCAAAATGGACAGTAGGAAATGTGTTTACTGTGGAAGAGGTTTTGCATATGTTCATACAGGAGAAGAGAAATTATAGGTTCTTTCAAAACTAATAAAAATCAGATATCACAGAGGAAGACCATCTGAAGACCTTGGCCTCACACAAGATTAAAGAAATCAAGAAGACCAAAGAGAACAGGCAATATAAATTGATAATCCCTTCACATGGGAACAACTCTAAAACTGACTGAGACATAAAAAAAAGTCTCTAACCAGAACTTCAGCAGTATATGGCCAATAAATCCTTGGCTATAATATCCTCAAAATTTATTATGCCATTCTTTTAATTGGCATTGATAAAATTGGTTCACAGTTTAATTTTCTGCCTGTTCCTGCCTCAACTGCTTCAATTGCTGTTTCTCATCACGGCCTGCTCCCAAGAGAGCTTTGAAGAAGGCTACATCTTAACAGGGGTTTTAGGTCTTCTCCATGCATGTTCTTTGGTTGGAGTATCAGTCTCTGCAGGGGCCCCAGGGACCAGTATTTTGGGGGATGGTTAGTCTCCTTTTGGATCTCCTTTCCCCTACAGGTCTTTCTATCTCCCCCTTTTTTCATAAAATTCCATGTATTCTTTCCATAGTTTGGCTATGAGTCTTAACCTTTACTTCAATACCTCCATCACTGGATTCTTTCAGAGTCCATCTGTGGTAGGCTCCAGACCTATTCCCTGTCTTCTCTCCCATTGGATATTTATCACATTTGCCATTCTGAATGAAGATTGAGGGTTTTCCTTAGGGTCTTCCCTGTTGTCCAGATACTGCAGGAGTATAGATCTCAGTATGTTTATCCTCTATGTCTAATAAGCACTTATGAGTGAGTACATACCATGTGTGTCTTTGTGCTTCTGGATTACCTCACTCAAGATGATCTTTTCTAGTTTCGATGATTTGCCTGCCAAAAATCTCCTTCAGCTGACAAACACCTTCAGCAAAGTGGTTGGATAAAAAAGTTACTTGAAAACATCAGTAGTCCTCTTGTATACAAAATACAAAAGGGTTGAGAAATTAACAACACCCTTTACAATAGCCACAAATGAGAAAAAGTAACTTAGCATGACTCTAACCAAGCAAGTGAAAGACTTGTATGAAAAAAAAACATCCTATTGGATCTTAAAGCTCCTCAGTCCCCACTCTTTCATCCCTTTGACCTGCTTGCTTGGTAGGAATAAGGATATTCTAAAGACACATTTATGTCTTTCTCTTAGGCAAACATCTAGTGAAAGCATGGACTCCATGAAATTCTAATTTCTCTTCACATCTCTTTTTGTGAAAAGGCTGATTTCTCCAGATGAGAAGTTCTTTGCTAAATAAACATTAATTCAATGTTTGAATACCTTGTACGAGATAATGGAGCTGAGAATGAAGGAGGGATTTAAGGATGTGGAACATTTATTAAATGGCTTGGTTAGATTACTTAGTGTTGTGTATCTTGCCTTCCATCTAAAACTGTTAGTGTTATGCCTGGTTTGCTTGAGAGACCAAAAAGATTAAAAATTAACAACTATTGAGGCCTGAGCTATGTGGGTGGAGAAGTCTGGTGATGCCCTGAGGGGAAGGACCGCCTTATTGCATTCTTTCCCCACCTACTAGAGATAACAGTTGCTAGGAAACTGGCCCATCCCTCTAGGGAGGGACACCAGGTCATTATGGTCTGGGGACCTTCCTATAGCCAATCAATTCAAAATGTAGCATTTTGACCAATAGATGCTTGCCAGGCAGGAATCGCCCTGCCTTGGGCATGCTGGGAGGAACCAGAATCTATATATCACCCAACCAACCTGGGCGCAGTGCGCTCAGCTCCCACCGCTTCGGCGGTGGGGCTGTGTAACCCAAGCTGCAGCTTGTAATTAACAATAAAAAGACCCTCATGTGTTTTGCAACGGAGTCGATTCCTGGAGATCTTTTGGGGGCTCGCGAACTGGGTATAACAGCTAACCCCCAAAGACCAGGAAAAATAGACTCCACTGCAAATACATAGGACTCAAACCTCCTGTGGAAACAGAGAGGAATGCAGCCTCAAGGTCTAGGGGTACAGAGTTTTTAGGGGAAAAATGCAAGCAGTGATATACATCCTTTGGCATTACATGATTGGCTAAAGGAAACTGACTTTTGAAATGTTTGGTCCACTTTAGGTGCCAAGACTACAAACAATTCTGGCCTGGTCATAATGGCTGGTTTCTTAGCAACTGTATAATTAGAGGGCAGGGAAAGAATGCAGGAAGATGAGTTCTTCCCTTCAGGGCATTACTGGACAAGTCTCCAACCAGCTAGCTTTAAATTAGGCCTTAAACTTTAATAATAGCCCCTGATTTTTAATTTTTTGGTCTGTCATTAAGACCTCAAGGATGTATTAGTTACCTTATAACTTCATCACTGATCAAAACAACTGAATAAATATGTTAATGTTTTCAGTTTTCATTAATAATTTCCTTTTGTCATTGTTTTCTCTCTTTTTTATTTTAAAAATAATCCCAGTACATATCTCTGCTTGTCTTGGAACTCAGTATATACCCACTTTCCCTCCAGAGTGCCGGCATTATAGAAGACATGTCATGGCTTGGTAATTCAGTTTTTTAAATTGGCTTATTGAGGATGAATGGCTGAGCATGACTGCTTATGGTAGTTAGTACAAGGGCTATGATCCTAACTCCAGTAACAGAAGAAGGTTGCCATCTAATGTAGCCCTCCTGGTTAAAGTCCACTGTCTACCATCCATGAGCAACATTGCTTTACTTTAGCATCAAGTGTATAACTCATCTAAGACTAGGGCAGAGTTCTATCCTTATTCTACAGAGAGTGAAACTGAGACTCACAGAGATAAGTGGTTTTGTAATATAGGTAAGTGTAACTGCTCATCTTACTTGTCATATCATTCTATTACATCACTAAATGAAGTTGAAGCCACCTCAGCCAGGTACAGTGACACAGGTCTGTAATCAAGGTGCTTTGAAAGAGGAGGCAAGAATTTCAAGGTTTCAAGGTCACCCAAGGAGTCAATGATCAGTGGTATAGTGGAAGACCTTGAGAACAAAGAGAGGCAATTAGTAGCCCAGGCCAAAATCTATAGTCCTCCCTGCAGGTGCAAAATTCAGAGCCATGGCACTAGCAACTGTTTGCTGACATATTTACTGTTTTCTCTTTTCTAATGTTTCTTTTTCAAGGCAGCTTAGGTCACTTCAGGGTCAGACTCCTGTTAGTCATTAATGAATGTAACTCTCCTGCAAGTGGGGAAATTAGCCTCAGGCAGGGATGAGCTCCCTCATTACATATCCAATGGAAAGTCTTCAGCCCTGAAACCATATAAACAGAACCAACAGAAATGGATTCAGGTTTAATTCATATATTCACATATAATTGCTCACATACTTATAAGGAAAAATTGGAATGGATGAATTTGGGAAGGGATGAAGAAAGGACATGGAAAGGGGAAATTGATGTAATATATTTTAATTAATGTACAACAATAAATACACCCAAAAGAAATGGATTCAGCAAGTATTGTTTATATATTTATACAAACTTACATATTTAATAGGAAAAATCGAAATGAAGTATATGGGAAAGAATGGAGAAAGAACATGTAAAGGAGGAAATGATGTATGTATTTTAATTAATGTGTACAAAAATAAATTTGAAATGAAAAGTGTCTAGAAAGATACCATAGCAGTGAAGAGCACTGTGTGATGTCACAAAAGACATAGGTTCCAATTCAGAAAGAAGTTCCTAGCTAAACAGCTCCTTAACTTCATTCTCAATGAATCTGATGCACACTTCTGGCCTCTGCCTGTACTGTACACAGATACATGGAAAAAAATCCATATATACATACATAAAATATAAATAAATCTTATGAAATAAAATTTCCTGTGATGATGTCATAGTCCTGAGATAGACTGCAGCCAGGGGTAGTTGAAATGAACTTCTTCTGGTTCTGCATAGAAGCAGCTGTGTCTCTCCTCTGAGCCTGCCTTCTGAGCAAAAGCCTTACTCAGAGTAAGCAAAAGCTGCATATCTTGTTCATCTATGAACTGCAAACACAGAGTTGCTTTTCTTTATGTTGAATTTGTGTTCTCTCTTCCAGCATACCATTTAAACTCTTCAGGTCTATCTTTCAGGGTATAAATCCAGAAGACAGATTTGCTCTGTAAGTATTCCAGTACTTTAAGGTTGAGACTTGCAGTGTAGCATTTCTAACAATTGAAATTGTTCAAAGTAAAACATGGGTCTTGAACTTAGAAGAGATTTAAGGATGACAGGACACACATGTAATGCAAAAATCTGTTTTAGACTGCTCCCCTTTCAGTAGTAGCCAGAGATGAATGCATGCTACCATTTAAGATATTTTTTATTTAATAATCTCTTAAGTATATGGAGTAATTTCTCCATGTAAACGTTATTAATTCTATAACATCTGTCTATAAAGCCTTTTATAAAAATATTTCAGAGCCAAGGTCTCCTATGTTGAATCACCATGAAAGTATTCTATTGCTCTCCAGGGAAATGAGCTTGTCATCTTTTTTATTAAGATAAATAACTTCTTCAATTAAAGGGTGGCACCACCACTCAGTTTTAATTACCTATTTGAATCATACAGTCAACTCTCCATTGCAATAACAGGAAAAATATTTGCATGTCATGCTCAGCTTTGCAATCACAGTAAAAGGACTAGTTTCTTTTGTACATCCCAGAGAGAAATAGGGTATTCAAACAGCTGCTGATTTCACCATTGTGAAAATGAACTGATTGTGGCAGGGTGAGTGTTTTGTAATTTCCCAAAAAAAGTAATAATGTCAGAGGAATGAAGACAGACCAGATTGGTGGGTGTACAATTTGGGGAGGACAGCATTGTGGGGATTAGGAGCCAGGTGAAGGAGGTGTGGGAGTGGTGAAAAATCCAACCCAGAATCCTGGGAAATCAGACTGAAGGTGCAGGTCTAACTTTATTGTCCAGTGCAAAAGTCTTTAAATAACTGAAAAGCCAATGAGACCATCCCATGGTAGTCTCAAGCACCAACAACAAAGTTTGGTGCAACTCTAAGGAAAAATGTGTGGGGGCAAGGTCACCTTAGGAGACTTCTGTAAAGAAGGGGGAAGCAGTCCCAGCCCTAGTTTCAGATCCATTTTGAGAGTTTAATAGTGAGTTATGAGTCCCTAGGAGATGAACACTGTATGCAGTGGATCAGGATCTTTTGAGGATCCATAGGAGTCACTGACATCATTCACCATTCCATTTTGGGCCTCCAATAGGATCATGTCGACACTCCCCTCATAGTATGATCCATTGAATATTGAATATTCAACCATGGAACTGTCCTTTGCAGATATGTCCAGTCCACAGACACATTTAAGTCAGCTCTGAGGCTTGAGACACAGGCCATTCACTATAGCTGTGTGTGTCAGGTCACAGATCTAAACAAATAACATTGCACTCAGGATTCAGTTAACACAGTATTTTATTAATCTAGTTCCCTTTGCAAAGGAATGGCCTGATCTTTTTCAGTGTCAGTTAGGCAACATTTAATTTGAATCTCTTTACCATTCCACTACCAGCAGTCACAGTGGTGTGATTCAGGAAAATTCAATTCCAGGTACAAAAGAAATTGCTCAGCTGCAGAGGTTTCTCAAGTGTGCATGTGTTATGCAGATAGATAGGGAAGATTTCACATCTTGTGTCATTATCCATATGTCAGAAACCTGATATGAAATTATACTTCAACATTGTTTTGTGTGGGGGTATCATTGTGGCTAGGCTGCTGAAATTACAAAGAGGCTTGAAGAGCTGCAGATCCATAAACCACCTTTTTGATCACTTCCATTACAGAGAGATGTATATAGAACATGGGACCTCTCTGTTTGAAAGAGAAATAAGTAGTAGCTTGAAAGTCAGAAATTAGTTATTTTGTGTGAGTTGTGAAATTTGTGTTTGTTTAATTTCTATATACATATAATTGTAACATTGTTCAGGTTCACATTCTTCCTGTTTCCTTAGGTCATTTAATGAAAACTTGAATATAATTTGGGGATTAAGTTTTTTGTATTTTTGTCTTCATCTACTTATTCTTTCACTAATAGTGTATACCTTTTGATTATTTTAGTTTTAGGTAAGTACAGAAGTCACATTGTACCAGTGTGTGTACAGTGTCTTCATAATCATAATGAGAATTCTGAATTTTTTACATGGCACATGGCTTTTGAATCAGCTTTTCTATAATAAATTGTTAGGAAATTTCTTTGAATTGTTTTTAATTCATGCTGCAAACTGAAAGTTCAAAGTCTTTTTTATCTTTTTTCTTTTGAAAACATAGGTTAAATATTTGAAATAGTAAAAGATATTATATGATCATTAATTTGGCAAAAACAGTAAGTACAAGATATTTAAAGTTTTGTCAAATTATGTACAAAGTTATAGAAAGAGGGCTTTTGGACAAAGTTCAGTGACACCTAATATATTCATATGGTCACATAACAACCACATTGAGCAGAGTTTTTAAAAAAGGACATAATTGCTATGTGTTAAAGCAATCATTTCATTAGATTTTCCAGTCACATGTAATTGGCATTGAGAAATATCACAGTTCTCATGTTCATTGCAGTTATATTCACTGTGGCCTACATATTAAAATATCTCCCATCCTTGTTTGCCCAGTTTAATCTGGTGCCTTAAGAGGACATCATGGTAAAGAAGTGAAGATAATAGCAACCATTAAAGGATTATACACTTCTAAATGACTCTCACAGTCAGTGCTATATTAGTCATGAGACACTGTTATAGCAAGAAAGGCAGTGTCAACCCACTTTTTCTACCTTTTGATTTTAATTATTAGTGCATACTTTTTTTTCAGATGGATGGGAGAGATTCATCCATCTTATCTACAATTCAGGTGACAATAGAAAATGATGGGCTGAAAGCATAGAATCTAGCTCAAGCAATCACCTTCAAAAAGTTTTGCTAATGTTCTTTTAGGTGGTATATGGATAAGAAAAATAAAATGTCAAGATTTTTGTAGCAAGAGTTGTTATTAGAAGGAGAAGCAAATATGCTGTTACAGTAGATTTAAAAAAAAATCGAGAAAGTTGTTTAACTTGGATGGCATGAGAGATTTCTGCCAATAAATCACACTGCATGCAAAAATACAAATGAGTTTAACAGACTGACATGATGAATGTAAACAATGACAATAAATTACAGTTGAACAAAAATATGATTTTTAGAAAAAATGACTGATCACTTTTTTTATTAAATAATCGATGTTCACTTTTGCTTTGGATAATGAGTTTAAACTTTTAAAATTTTTATACATCTGATTTCTTTATGTTTAACATATTATATAATAAAAATAGCTGTACTGGATTGTATTTCATATTTATTTCTATTTAAATAGTTATTCAAACACTTTTGTTTTTTTTTTTTTTTTTTTTTTTTTTTTTTTTTTTTTTTACAAAGAAACAAGAGTATTCTTCTGGAATGAAATGTGCAGGAACTGCTGTAATTCCTCAATAAAAACTAGTGAAAGCCAACACCAGAAAATGACCTGAGTTTGTTTTCTTTTCTTTTTTTAAGTAGTTATTTATTATTTATACAACATACTGCCTGTACACCAGATCTTACCATGGATGGTTATGAGCCACCATGTGGTTGCTGGGAATTGAACTCAAGATCTTTGGAAGAACAGCAAGTATTCTTAACCTCTGAGCCATCACTCCAGCCCCTCAATTTTTTTCTTTGTTTCACTTGGCTGAGAGCAATGCTTCTCAATTCACAGATGTAGACATGCCTGAGACAGAACTTGTCATGAATTCCCATGTGATGTTCAGCCACTACACAAAAAGAAAAAAAATTCTGTTTGTCAAAACCAAGCTTTTCCTGTCTTTACTATTTTGTTCTTCTTTGTCCTTTATTGCTTCTGTTCATTCCTGCTGATGTACACAACAAATTAATCATCCTTCTGTGGTTTAAAAACATGAATTGATCATGACTTGCTACAGCTGGGATACAAAATGAATGAACTGTAATTAGTAAAAAAAAAATTAATCAATCAAAAAAGATGTAAAGTTCATAGCTCCTTCTCCAAAATTATGCCTGCCTTCCCTTTGTCATGTTCCCCACCATGACATAAACCTCTGAAAGTATAGTATAGGCTATCCCAAATTAAATGTTTTCTTTTGTTGAGATGCCATGGCCGTGGTATCTCTTCACAGCAATGGAAACTGTAACTAAAACTAAAGTTGTTACCAGGAGTTGGGGTATTGCTTCAATAGGCCTTATCATGCTTTTCTATGGAGGAATATGGATTTGGGAACTGTGGATTAGGAAAAGAGCTAGAGAAATGGAAATAAGGGAGTAGTGACCTCAGGGTAAGACCCCATGCAGCCAAGCTTCCATTTTTTGCAAGTACTGCTTAGGGCCATGCATGGTGGTTTGAACCTTCAACACTAGCACTCAGGGGACAGAAACATGTTGATTTCTGAGTTTAACATCATTCTATAGAACAAGTTCCAGCAGAGCCAAGATTAATCAGTGAAGAAAAAGTTTGAAAAAAAGAAGCTTGTGCAGAATTAACTGAAAAATGATCCCATGTTCCAGCCCCAGCAAGCGTTAGAACTTGGCAGCTTCAGCCAAGTGGTTCTTGCTTTAGAGTTAAGAATAGAAGAATGTGGTTATATCATATTCCACAGTGCTAAAATGGCTCACACAGATAATCCCAGCACTCAGGGAGGCAGAGGCAGGTGGATCTCTGTGAGTTCAAGGCTAGCCTGGTGTACAAAAGCAAGTCCCGACAGCTAAGGCTACACAGAGAAACCCTTTGTAAAAAAAAAAAAAAACAAAAAAAAAAAACAAAAAAAAAAACAAAAGAAAAGAAACAAACAAATAAAAACCCCAAACTTAACATAAAACAAAAATAGTGTAGTTCAAGTAAGTAAAAACCCAAATAGTTGGTACTGTGAGGGATTTATTTTATTTATATCTTTTGACATAAGTAAACCCTTCTTTAATCTGGACCATTTGAGGTGATAAATACCCTCTTTAGGCTCTAACCCACATATCTGGTGGCAGCCTACATATATAATGGACATTGAAGATGGTCAATCTGTCTCTTGTTCTGCATGCCTAAGCTCTGGCTAGTAACTTTTTTTCACTGACATTAGGGTCTACTTTTTTGGAATTCTGGAATATTCTAATAATCAGGAAGCTTAGTTATCCAGCCAAACATTCTGAAGAGCTACTGGAATCAACTCTCCACAGCCTTTGAGCCATTCTTATAAAATAGTTTTCTACATACACAGAGAAATTCTTTCTATCAGTTCTGTTCTTCTAGAGAGCCTTTACTAATACAGATTTGTTTTTTCCAGACCTTCCCATTGAGGAAGAAGTGCTAGCTGATATTAGTACTCCAAAGTGTCATGTGTTTCCTGCTTTTTTCCCCCCCTGAGTTGTCTCATACCTTCCCGGGGAAATTAGCTGTAGTTTACCTGACCCTAGCGTGAAATCACAGAATAAAAATCTCATTGCATTTTATAAAACTTCTCTCTAATTCTTAATATTCTTGTCACCCTGCCACCTTCAGGACAGACTGTTCACTCTGTGGCAGGTTGAATAATGGACTGTGTGGCATATATCCACCTTTATTCCAGGAGGAAGAGAGAAATTGCCTACTGAGTGCTGTAAGACATAAGGCAGGCTAGGGGAGGACAGGCACAAATGATGTTAAAATACAAATATCTGCAGGTCTGGAAAAAGTCTGCTCCTGAAAGGGAAGCTGCGCCAGGAATCACTGTACATTTTTCATTTTTGCTCCGGGGAAACTGTAACCCTAAGGGAGGTGCTCATGTCACTCAAGACTCACTGGCCAATCAGGACCCTGAGGGCATCCCTCCAGTCAGCGGAAGAGTCAGGTTCTTCCTGGCGCCATGCTCCTTGTTTGCAGTGTAGCTGACCAGAGTTGAATGGTTTTTGTGCTGTGGTCTGAGCATGGTTGCTGTGTGCTGTGAGGGGATTTCAGGTGAGTTCCAAAGTTGCAACATGGTGAGTGTGTGTCCGCTGCCCACAACCTGGTGGAGCAGGGTCTGAACCAGGACCTTCATGTAGGGTCCTTCCCGGGGGTGGGTGGGAACCTACAGTCCTAAGAAGCCAGGGGAGTGATCCCTTGTCCTAATCTTGAATGCATTGAGGGCATCTGAACATCTTCACTATATTGGGTTAGGGGTGGAAGCCGAGAAATCTCACTTCAGGAACAGAAAGTTAAAAGGAAAGCTTTATTTTAAGTGCTCAAGGAGGCGGCCAGTTCTGGATCTGACAAGTCCCCAAGGGGGTGAGCTTTGTTGTATTTTTAAAAGGTAAAATCCACAAAGCTAGGCGCCCTTGGTGAGTGTGGGGGTCATCCAATCAAAATTTAAAATTATGGGTTAATCAAAGGAGTTTGTCGTAGGATTGTGCTGATCCACGACACCCGGGCTCAAGGCCTTTAACTATTTTCCAAAACATTAGGTCTGGAATCCAAGGTCTGAATTTATCCCTCTAGAGGTTTGGTCCGGAGTTCAAGGTGATAAGGGAACAAAGAAGTGAGACCTCTGTTTATAGTGAGGGCTTTGTAGGTGATATATTTTTACAATTTAGGCACCTCTTTTCAGGTTAAGGTACGTTTAAGCAGTTAACAGATTATTAGGAAAGTGTTTCCGGGGGTACGGTGGGAGATGGTGCTGCAAGCTTGGGAATGTGAAGTTATTTTAACCTTGCTAGTAAAATGAAAGAGCAAAACTTAAGAGTTGCTTGGAGAAGACTGGGCTCTGGAGGCCACCTCCTTACCTATTATGGGGATGCATGTTCGCAAAGCATTTGCAGCAGGGGCTTGAACGTAGAAATGTCCTTGGTAGGATGCAAACTCAGAGAGGCCTCTAGTGCCTTCTCCAAGTTCTGATCTTGGCATTTAACATTTAGGTATAAAATTCATTTGAAGTTAATTTTGTGTAGTTTGGAAATAACACATTTGTTGAGTAGCACTTCATCATAAAGCTGTGATGTAAAGGAGTAGAATTCTTGATGTGAAGAATTTACCAAGGTTTAGGAGAGAGGAAGTCACTACAAATACAAATCAGGTAAGAGTTTGTTTTAAAATATACCTGAGATAAGTAGCATGCCAGCCAAGTCTGTTAGAGATTAGGATGCTAGGAAATACGTGTTTGTTCCTGAGGTTTGTATACAAATTTGTCTTTAACCATAATCAAGGGGACAGCCCTGATTCATAGCAACTGCTGGCCCATCTCCATATTCAAGAAGAGGCATCTAACAACCTTCTCAGTGAGGGCATTGCAGAATCTCAGCCAACATTAAAGCCTGGTGTGCCTTTACGTTGCAGTTTTCTTCTTGAGAAAAAGCAGTTCTGCCACTTGGGCAAGATATCTACTGACAACAATTTGAACAGGGTAATCACTATTGTGTTGAGGGCTGGCCTGACCAAACAGGGCTTTCCCTGAGGTCCTCATGTATAGAAAATGACATAACTGCTTCTCACACTCCTCAGATATACTTGGCAGTGCCAGTATGACCTATGGCCTAGGCCTTGGGTGATTTCCTCAAGATTCTGAGGTATAATAAAATAGCCCTCATTTTCTAAAGCCATATATATGTCTGGGTTAGATGTGGGGCAGAGCATTTCAGGAGGGTTTGCTTCAGATTCTGAGAACTCAACTCTTCCCAAATATGGAGCAGAATTTCTTAGTTCCAAGGTCAATGTTGTCTTGGTAAATAATGTTCCCATTGTGCAGTGCCTATCAGTTATCATTTGGACTATCTGCATTGTCTTCCTTTGTGGACTGGCAAGACTGCTTCTCCCTCATTTGGGGGGGAGATGATCAAAGAGTCAGCCACTGAGTTCATGACAGACAGTCCCTGTTCACCTTACTAGTGAGCCCTCTTGGAGACTGAGCTCTGTTTGTGGAGGAGGTCTAGGTTATCTCCATGCATGGACCTTGGTTGCAGTATCAATCTCAGAAAAGACCCTTGTGCCCAGATTTTTTGGTTCTGTTGCTCTTCTTCTGGAGCTCCCCTCTAGGTCTTTCTATCTCCCCCTTCTTTCATAAGATTCACTGCCCTCTACCCAAAGTTTGGCTATGATTGTCAGTGTCTGCTTTAATACCCTGCTGGGTAGAGTTTTTCAGAGGCCCTCTGTGGTAGGCTCCTATCTTGTTCCTTGTGTTCACCCTCTTCCAATGTCCATCCCATTTGCTTTTCTGAATGAGGATTGAGCATGTTACCAAAGGTCCTCCTTCCTGCTTAGCTTCTTTAGGTGTACATATTTTAGTATGATTATTCTATATTATATGACTAATATACAGTTTTAAGTGAGTATATACTATTTGTTTCTTTCTGCTTCTAGGATTCCTCACTCAGGATCATCTTTCTAGTTTCTACCATTTGCCTACAAATTTCATGATTTCCTTGTTTTTAATTGCTGAGTACTAGCTCATTGTGTAAATGCACCACAATTTCTGTATCCATTCCTCAACTGAGGGACATCTGGGTTGTTTTCAGATTGTGGATATTATGGATAAAGCTGCTAAAAACATGGTTGAACAAATGTCTTTGTTGTGTATTTGAGGGTATTTTGGATATATGCCTATTATTGGAATAGCTGGATCTTGATGGAGCAATATTCCTAATTGTCTGAGAAAGAGCTGGATTGATTTCCAAAGTGGTTGTAGAAGTTTATATTCCCACCAGCAATAGAAGAGGGTTCCTTTTTCTCCACATCCTCTCCAGCATGTGTTGTCACTTGATTTTTTTTATCTTATATTTATTTTATTTCTTGTTTTATTCTCTATTGAGAATTCTCTCTTTGTCTCTGTACCCCATTTTATAATTGGATTACTTGGCTTGTTGCTGTTTAACTTCTTGAGTTCTTTATATATACTGGATATTAGCTGTCTATCAGATATAGGGTTGGTGAAGATACTTTCCCAGTCTATAAGCTGTATTTTGTTCTGATGATATTGGCCTTTGCTTTACAGAAGTTTTTCAGTTTCATGAAGTCCCATTTATTGATTGTTGATCTTAGAGGCTGTGCTGTTTTTCTGTTCAGGAAATTGTTTCTTGTGCCAATGAGTTCAAGGCTCTTCCCCACTTTTTCTTCTGGTAAATTTAGTGTGTTTGGTTTTATATTGAGGTCTTTGATCTACTTGGACTTTAATTTTGTGTAAGGTGATAAGTATGGATTTATTTGCATTTTTTTTACATGTAGATATACAGTTAGATCAGCACCATAGGTTAAAGATGCTGTCTTTTTTTTTTTTTTTTTTTTTTTTTTTCCATTGTATGGTTTTGGCTCCTTTGTCAGAAATCAGGTATCCATAATTGTGTGGGTTTATTTCTGGGTCTTCTATTTGATTCCATTGATCTACCATTCTATTTCTATGCCACTGTGCAGTTTTTATTACTGTTGCTCTATAATACAGCTTGAAATCAGGGATGGAGATACCCATAGAAGATCTTTTATTGTAGGGGATTGTTTTACTGATTATGGGTTTCTTGTTATTCAATATGAAATTGAGAATGTTTCTTTCAAGGTTTGTGTTGGGAATTGCATTGAATCTGTAGATTGCTTTTGGTCAGATGGCCATTTTTACTATGCTAATCCTGTCAAGCCATAAACATGGGAGATCTTTCCATCTTCTGATATCTTCATCTATTTCTTTCTTTAGAGACTTTAAGTTTTTTTTTTTTTCATACAAGTCTTTGACTTGCTTAGTTAGAGTTACACCAAAGGTACTTTATGTCCTTTGTGGCTGTTGTGAAGGGTGTTGTTTCCCTAATTTCTTTCTCAGCCCATTTGTCTTTTGTGTACAGACGGCTACTGATTTTTTATTTGAGTTATTTTTATACAGCCACTTTGCTGAATGTGTTTATTAGTTGTAGGATTTCCCTTGTAGAATTTTTTTGGTCACTCATCTATACTATCATAACATCTGCAAATAGTGATACTTTGACTTCTTCCTTTCCAAACCAAATCCCCTTGATCTCCTTTAATTGTCATATTGCTCTAGCATGGACTTCAAAAAGTATGTTGATGAGATATGGATAGAGTGGGCAGCCTTGTCTTGTCCCTGATTTCAGTGAGGTTGATTTAGGTTTCTCTGTGTTTAGTTTAATGTTGCCTATAGCCTTGCTGTACATTGACTTTATATGTTTAGATATGTGCATTGTATCCCTGATCACTCCAGGACCTTAAACATAAATGTATGTTGAATTTCCTCAAATACTTTTTCAGGATCTAAGGAGAGTATCATGTGTTGTTGTTGTTTTTTCTTTCAGTTTGTTTATATGGTGGATTACATTGATAGAGTCCTGTATCTTGAACCACCTCTGCATTCCTGGGATGAAACCTACTTGGTCATAGTGGATGATATCTTTGATGTGCTCTTGGATTTGGTATGCAAGCATTTTGTTGAGTATTTTTGCATCAATGTTCCTAAGGAATAGTGGCCAGAAATTCTCTTTCTTTGTTGGGTCTTCGTGTGTTTTAGTTATCAAGGTGACTGTGGCTTCATAGAATGAGTTTGTTAATGTTCCCTCTGTTTCTATTGTGTGGAATAGTTTGAAGAGAATTAGAGTTAGCTCTTCTTTGAAGGTCTGGTAGAATTCTGTACTGAAACCATTTGTTCCTGGGAATTTTTTGGGTGAGAGACTTTTGATGACAGCTTAGGTGATATAGGACTACTTAATTTATTTACCTGGTCTTGATTCAGCTTTGGTAAGTGGAATTGATAAAGAAAATTGTACATTTTATTTATATTTTCAAATTTTGTGGCATATAGGTTTTGAAGTAAGACCTACTGATTGTTTGGATTTCCTCAAAGTCGGTTATGTCCCCCTTTTCATTTCCTATTTTGTTGATTTGGGTAGTGACTCTCTCTTTTACTTAGCCTGGTGAAGGGTTTGTCTATCTTGTTGATTTTCTCAAAAAAAAAAAAAAAAAAAAAAAAAAAAAAAAACAGCTCTTCATTTAATTGATTCTTTCAATTGTTTTGTTTCTAATTTATTAATTTTAGCCCTGATTTTGATTATTTCTAGCCTTCTATTCCTCTTGGAAGTGTCTACTTTTACTTTTACAGGATTTCAGGTGAACTGTTAAGTTGCTTTTATGAGATGTTTCAAATTTCTTCTTGAAGGCACTTAGTGCTGTGGACTTTCCTCTTAGCACTGCTACTATTGTGTCCCATAAGTTTGGGTATGTAATATATCTTGAAGTCAGGTATGTAGATACTTCTAGAAGTTCATCTCTGGAGTCTGAGTACTCTTCCTTATGACAAGAGATGTCCAGGGAAACACGAGTGGGTGCTGGATTTTCAGATGGAGCCAAGCAGGAATATGTATTTTGAAGGAAGGGCACAAGCACAGTGCCCTGAAGGGTGAGGCACTGGAAAGGATTTCTTTGAATGGTAAAGGGCATGAGTACCATTTTAGCTTTTTGTTTATTTTCTTCTCTCTCCTTTTTTTTTTTTTTTTTTTTTTTTTTTCGAAGCAAAAGTATTGTTTTGGAAAGAAATGAGCATTAACCTCTGTAATGCCACAATCCAAGCAAGTGAAAGATAAGACAAAAGATGACCTAAATATGTTTCCTCGAGGATATATATTTCACATTGCTGAGAGCAAAATTATAGGCTTTGCTTTTTGAAAAACCTAATAAATTTAGGATTCTTAAATACCTCTATCCCCCTTCCACCCACTACCCCTAGTTAGGAGAGAAAACTGGTTTGTACAGACAAGGAACTCAGACCTCTCCAGCTACTTAATGCTGGTTAGGTTTGTTGGCTTCTTTAGGGCAATACCAGTCTCAGCCATATGGATTCCAGAAGTCTACTCAAACAGCAAACAGCTTGGCACGATTTTTTATAATATATTTTATTTGGGTTATTATGCCTCTACTTCCCTTACAACCATTATTCCTTCAAACACCCCAACACTAGGTAAAAGAGAAAGAAGGCTAGAGGGAAAAGAGATATAGGTCTCTTTAATAAAGCTGCTTCCTATGGTTTATTGTGGTCAAGTTCTTTGGGGCAATACCTCTTAATCATGAGGATATTCAGCAGTCCAACAAACCAGCAATGACAAACACAGTAGCAGTGTGGGTGAAAAGCATCATGAAGAGCAGCATTCTTTCTTCTTCAAATACCCCAGGCTCTCGTATGGCTCTCGCATGTGTATCCTCTCCAGAAGACTCAGAATTAAACTATGTGCAGTTGGCAAAAACACATGCCTGCTAGAGCATGAGACAATCAGAATTAACAGCTGTGGACAAACTGAAGCAGCCTCGTGCTCCACACCTGGGGTTAAAAGAAAAACACATTCACATAACATGAGTAGGATTTTAAAGGAACATACATTTGTAACACAATTTCTGATTCTATTACTTTGGTTATTTTCTCTCTGTCTTTTACTTAGATTAGATAAGTACTTATTTAATTTAGATAAGGGTTTGTCTGTCTTGTTGAGTTTTCTCAAAGAACCAACTTTTTGTTTCATTGGTTCTTTATCTTCTCTTTCTATTTTATTGATTTCTGCCCTCAATTTGATAGTTTCTTGATGTCTACTCTTTTTTTGTGTGCTTACATATTTTGGTTCTAGACTTTTCAGGTGTGTTTTTAAGTTGATAATATGAGATCTCTCCAATATCTTTATGTAGGCACTTTGTGCTATGAAGTTTTCTCTTAGCACCACTTTCATTCCTCATTGTATTCCATGAGTTTGCATACGGTATGTATTTATTTTTATTGGATTCTATAGTCTTTAATTTTTTCATTTGTTTTAACCCATTTTTCATTCAATAGAAGATTATTCACATACCATGAGTTTGTAATGTTTTTATGATTCTTTCTGATGCTATTTATACCCAGCTTTAAACCCTGGTGGTCTGACAGGACACAAGATGTTATTTTAATTTTCTATTAAGATTTACATTGTGTGTGAATATGTAGTCAATTTTAGAGGATGTGTCATGAAATGACGAGAAGGTATATTCTTTTGTGTTTCTGTAGAATGTTTTGTAATTCTCAGATAGATTTAGGTCCTGCTGTGGTAATATAGCTGAACTCAGGTGGTGACATATTGCCTGACTGTTCTTGAATCTATTCCTATGCTGGTGTCTTGACATCTGGATTTGGCGTGATTATAGGTCTAAGTGCTGTTTTTTTGGGTGGGAGTTTTGTGCTTGAGGTTCTGCTAGCACTCTGAAGTTCCAGAAAGTGTGTTGGCTGGATGTTGCTATTTTAATGACCTGCTTGGCATGTGTTCACGGTGTTAGTTTGCTGGGATGGTAATGAGGGGGAGGTGCAACATGTGTTCAGTTGGAACACTAGGGAAGATCCTGGAATTGGGTTTGTGGTAACAAAGATAGTGAGGAAGATCTCTGGTATTCCACCTTGGTCTCCATGCAAGTGTGGCCTATGGTTGAGCAGAGGAGTTGGGGGTGGGATCACAGAAGCAGAACAGAGATTGGGAGTGTGTAATCTACAGGACACAAGAAAGGGGAAGCTACCAGTGGTGTTCTTTGTAGTGCTAGGGGCAACCATGAGAATTGGGTTTTCTGTAACAGAGAGTGGGAAAAGCTCCACAGAAACAAGTAGGAGAATATCACTGAACATTTGTTTCTTCTTTTGTGTTTTTTGGGGGAACTCAGGAAAGCTTTTGGAGGAGGAACCTGTCTAGATTGGGGATTGGATTTGAGTGTCTATGATCTCAACCCAGTTCCTGGTGTTTGTGTCTACTGTGTTGTGATTGAAATTGGTCATTCTGACTCCTCGTTATGTTCTCATGCCTTCACCCTTATCAACTCTATCCCTAAATCATATAAGAAAGACTCAAAGCAATTGCTGTTCAGTGCTAGGCTATTTTGGTATCCTGAGGTTTTTACATGTTTAATTTTTTTTTTTTTTTTAAGACCAAGTTTCTTTGTGTAGCATTGGCTGTCCTGAATGTAGGTATGCAATTCAGCCAGGCTTCACACTTTGAGGTCTACCTCCCTCTGGCTCCAGAGGGCTGGGATCAAATGTGGTCCAATATGCACATTTTGTTTTGATATATACGCTGATGGGCCTGGTACGTAGGGTTTAGTACATGTCAAGCATATTCTGTTTTGCTGGTCTTCACATCCACACTTGAATTTTGATATTTGTCAGAGAGTATATTCTGTTTCTCAGGATGTCATGTATTCATCACATTAACACTGCCTGTATTTCTGAGTCATTGGATTGTAGGTGTGTGACATTCTTCTTGCCTCTCGTGTTTGTTTTGTTTTTTTTGTTTTGTTTTAACGGGTGAATATGGGTAGTATTTTGCCTGTATGTATGAATATGCACCTCTTTTGTACCTGGTCCTCCCAATAGTCAGCAGATGGTCTCAGAACTCCTGAATTTGGAGTAATGGATAGATGTGAGCCCCCACTTAAACACTGGCAATTGAGCCCTATTATTTGCAGGACCAACAAGAGCTTTTCATTGCTGAGCCACTTCAACTGCCTTATGTTGCTTATTTCATCTGTCCATTTGTACCTGTTTGAATACACATTCCCTTTTAATAAGTTCTCATTAATGTTACAGTTTAAACTGGGACACTTCAGGTTTCTGGAGGTTAGATATAAAACTGTAGTGAATATATAGTTCTTTGTAGGAACTTCAATGAAAACCATTGAGTTCTTTGTATCTTTTTTATTTGAATGAGTTTTGCAGTGGATTTGGATCTTAAATGTACCTCTGGAAGTCATGAAACTTGTTTGAAAGAAAGGCCGGCATCCAATTTAATGAGATACACATACCTCTGCCTCCTGAGTGCTAACATTAAAGGCATGAGCCAATACGTCCTGCTTGCCCATATTTTTTGTAGTTAGTAATTGAGCATAGCATTTCTGTAATGTGCCATCTGTACTGTTCATTTATTTTCTTGTCTCTCTTTATGTCTTTTAATTGGCATTTCCTTTGAAAAGCTATATTTTATTCAAAGGGTCCAGAGATGACAGAGGTGAACCTCATCATTTAGTTTCCTTCTAAAATGACTTGGTAATTACATCAATTAATTACATCAACTTCTATGTGAGGAGATAAGTAAGAGAAGCACTGGAATTATAGGAATACATTGTCTGTGAAGTATACATATACAGCATTGGCATTGCCATGCTTTCTGTGATACTCACGTATGGGATATTTTAGAAATCAATAACCTATGAAGAAGTGGATGTTAATTTCACTCCGGAAGAGTGGGCTTTGCTAGATCCTTCCCAGAAGAGTCTCTACAAAGATGTCATGCTGGAGACCTACAAACACCTTACAGCTATAGGTAAGACAGTGAATTTTCTTTCACTATTAAGAAAAAGAGGACATCTGTTGTTATTGTTTTTGTTTTTTCTTATTGATGCTCTTATGTAATTTCAATTGGAATGAGGAAGAATAAATCACATGTTTCTAAGATTCACTGAAAATAGTAACTTAAATTTTGCCTAATTTTCAATAATATATCATACATTTTCTGGTATATATTTTAGGCTACAATTGGGAAGACCATACTGAAGAACATTGTCAACATTTTAAAAGACATGGAAGGTAATTTTCTTGTGGAAACTGGTATAAATATTTCTGTGAAAAAAATTTTTAATGTGTCCCAGAAGTTTTAATAAAAACAATAGAGAAAAAATACCACTAGTTTAAGTATATTAAGGAATATTACATTCTCCCAAACCCATTTTCCTCACAGTCAGGTGTCTGATTTATGTTTTCAAGGTATTTCTCTAAGAAAGAAGATGATGAAACACTTGCTTAACAGATATTGATGTAAAAGGACATTAATTCACATTTAGTAATTGCTGTATCTGAGGACTACTACCCCTGTCTGCTGCCCTAGATCTGGGCAGGGCAGCTTCTAGGTTCCATACAATCTATCTTAAACATAGAAGACTTTCAGCCTCTGTGAATTACTGCTTAATATGCACACCCTTTCTTGTTCTTTCTGAGCTCATAAATGGCTGATTCAGTTCAGCTGTTCTGGCTCAAACTCCTTTCCTAGCTAACTTAATAATCTGGCTTTCTCTCATCCTCTGAATTGCTTTGTTTGGCCTCAAACTAACTCCAGCAGTCTTTTCTAATCTTCAGGCTCTTATTTTCTCAATCATTTGATCTTCACCTTAGTTCTCTCTCTCCAACCTGTCTTTCTTTTACTGTCCCAGAAAAACTGCCTCCTCTCTCTATGCAGTGGTCCTTAAGGAGCTTCATTTCCTCTCTATTTCATGAGAGATGCGTGTATCCTATTCTGTCAAATATTTTTCTGAATTTGTCCCCTTTTCTGCCACTCAATTAGATATTACTTTCAAACATGTGTGCTTCCTTCTCCCAACTATTTTTCCACCCATTGTTTGAGATTAAACACATGTATCACCATGCCTGAAACTAAGCTTTTCTTTACTGGACATTGCTCTATACCAGGCTGGCACTGAAGGCAGATCTGCTTGCCTCTATCTCCTGGATTAAAGTGTTTTTATATTCCAGCCAGATCACATAGACATAGAGGGTCTTCGGATGTGCTCTTTTGCCAGAGCAACAAGTCTCTAAATCAAATTCCTCTATAAAAATCATTACTCATATCCACCTAGAAATTCTAATCTCTTAAGTCTTATACAATTCAGATATTTGAAAAAGCAAACTCATTAAATAGGTGATAATTTTATGTACAAAACCTACTCAAGAGCAAATATACCATAGAAAAGCTCATGTGACTCAAATACTTGAAGTAAACTTGCTAAGTTTAGTTAGACGGAAAGTATGAAAGTCAAGAAAATTGTTGTGGAGGAAAAATGATCTCTATAGCACATGACTTTGAAGACAAAATACAAACTGTGAATATGGGGATCTTCCATTTGTTACTCAAGTCATTTGACCATAAGGATATGAAAAGAAAAATCATACTTACCTCTCAGAACAAGGAGAAGATATGTAGTAGTCCTTACTTGGAATAGACTTCGTGAATGTGATGCAAGTTTACATTTAATTTATTAATAATCACTAATAATAATTAAATAATAATAAATAATATGTTTAATATTTTAACAATATTTAATGATAAATAATAAAATTTTAATAATATTTAAAGAAAATTCCCCATCTACCCAATAGCAGTGAGATTCCTTTAGGTCTCCATCATCACTTCTTTGAAGAGATTCTTTTGGGATGGATCCAATGAAGCCCACTTTTCCTGAGTGAAGTTAACATGCACACCATCATAGGTTATTGCATTCTAAACTATTCTATACATACGTACAACAGAAACCATGAAAGTGACAACAGTAAATTTATAATTATTCATGTATTAATTCATTATTAATGACAAATGAATCATAAATTTGAATCATATTCAGAAAGTCTAGTGAAAGCAGGGGACAATTAATAAATTAAACTAGTATACTTAATTAGTTTTTGAAACTAATTGGGAATATAGCCACAGAAATCACACTAGAGGAAATCCCTATGATTACTAGCCCTGTGGAAATTGTTGTGTTTACCCTAGTTCAGTTTCCAAATGTAATGTGACTCCCACTATAGGAAAATTTATGAATGCAGTCACTATTGTATAGATGAGTTCTAGTTCTTCTCAAATATGTGAAAAAACACTTATAGAAAAAGTACCCCCCTACCAGTGGACTGGTGGAGGAGCATGGGTGGAGAAGAGGGAGGGAGAATGATATTATTAGGGGCAGATGGAGGGAGCTACAGTTTGGGATACAAGGTGAATAAACTGTAATTAATAAAACTATCCTCTTTAAAAGAGGAAAGAAAGAAAAAGGATGCTATTGGCAATCCATGTAATATGTTTCTTACCACAAAGGTATCTTCAAAATGCAAAATTTCCATAATCAAGGTGGAAACTATAAATGTAAACAAAGTGATAAAACATTAAGATGTAAGTCCTTTTTACATTTAGATCAAATTTTAAACTTAATTCACTGTTATAAATCACTTAATGAATGTGAAAAAGGTTACACATATACCAATTATCTTTGCAGCCATGAAAAAACACATACTAGTGAGATTCCCTATGAATGTAATCAGTGTGGTAAAGCGTTTAAACGTTGCTGTGATCTCCAGAGGCATGAAAGAATTCATATTGGAAAGAAACTCTACAAATGTAATCAATATGAAAAAGCCTTTTCAAGACACAGTAGTTTCCAAAATCATAAAAGGACACATACTGGAGAGAAACCCTTTGAATATAATCAATGTGGTAAAGCCTTTGCAGATCGCAGTAACTGCCAGATCCATAAAAGAATTCATAGTGGAGAGAAACCCTATGAATGTCATCAATGTGGTAAAGCCTTTTCACAACTCAGTAGTCTCCAAAAGCATAAAAGAACACATACTGGAGAGAAACCCTATGGTTGTAATCAGTGTGATAAATCATTTTCTCATTGCTGTGATCTCCAGAGACATGAAAGAATTCATACTGGAGAGAAACCCTATGAATGTAATCAATGTGGCAAAGCCTTTTCACATCCCAGTAGTCTCCAAAGGCATAAAAGAACACATACTGGAAAGCAGCCCTATGAATGTAATCAATGTGATAAAGCCTTTGCACGTTGCTGTGATCTCAAGAGGCATGAAAGAATTCATGCTGCTAAGAAATCCTATGAATGTAGTCAATGTGGTAAAGTCATTGCACATTCCAGTGACTTTCGAAGGCATGAAAGAATTCATACTGGAGAGAAAGCCTACATATGTAATCAGTGTGGTAAAGCCTTTGCACGATGTTGTGATCTCCAGCGGCATAAAAGAATTCATAGTGCAGAGAAACCCTATGAATGTAATCAATGTGGCAAAGCATTTGCACATTGCAGTAACCTCCAAAGGCATGAAATAATTCATACTGGAGAAAAACCCTACAAATGTAATCAATGTGATAAAGCCTTTTCACATCCCAATAGTCTCCAAAAGCATAAAAGAACACACTGGAAAGAAAGCCTATAATGTAATCCATGTGATAAAGCCTTTGCACGTTGCTGTGATCCCCAAAGGCATGAAAGTTTTCATATTGGAGAGAAACCCTAAGACTATAAACAGTGTAGTAAAGTCTTTGCATGGCACATTGACCCTCAAACCATGAAAGAAATCATACTGGAAAGAAAACCTTATGAATGTATTTAGTATGATGAAACCTTTGTACATTTCTATAGGTTTTATTATTGTGAATGAATCATACTGAAGAGAAAGCTTATTAATGTATTTAATATGGTAAGTGAAAGTTTTGCATTTTCATCTATCATAGAGATGTAATGAAGTGATAAAATCAGCAATCAATTGTATATCTCACAACATAGCTTGCTGTGATATGAATATGTATACATGATTTGATGTTCCAATATTCTGCATGTTCCTCTTAATTATCTATTTGTGATTTCATCTAAAGTACTACTTTCTATAGGAAATATATGAAGGTTCTAGATAATGTAACAGCAAGAATATTTATTTAAAAACCACTTCTGATGTGTGTGCAGAACATGATTATGGGTTTTTAGGCCATTACAGATATGTAGAAATTGGGAGATAACTTTGTGCAGTCTCCTTTGTCTATCTTTATATGATGACTGAGGTAAAGTTGCCAGGTTTGGACACCACAAATGTTTCCTACAGAGCTGCTTTTGTGATGTGCAAATAAAATTAATTGAGATATTACATAAATAAAATGTTGTTTTTTTCACATTGTAAACATATTTTTATGTAATAATTGAGGAAATTGGGGTGATTTGAATGATAAATTTTATTTGTAAAGGAAAATAGTATGTAGCTCTATTTTTTGGAATGTATTGACTTATTCTTAGGAGTAAACACTTGTTCATAACATATATGAGAATTACAAGTGAGTGTCAGAGAATTATCTCAGTGGGTAAAGTTGGTTGCTGCTAAGCCTGATAACATTACATCAATCTCTGGGAGATTCATATTACTCCAAATTTTTCTCTTATTTCTACATTCGAGCTGTTGCACATGCACACTCTCACATTAGCATATACAGAAATTCTTTGTAAATGTAAGTAAGTCCCATTGAGGTCACCTGAACCAAACAAATGCCTGAGTTTCATCTCTAGAACCCACATTGGAGGTGAAGATGACAGTCAGCAAAATGCTGTCCTCTCATTGCCACATACACACCATGACACAGGTACTTACACGCTAACAGAGTGCAAACATTTTAAATGATGAAATTCACAAAGTAAGATAACATGAGAACATATGAAAGGATTTGACAGACTAAATTACAGTCATTGGATTTCAAGATGTATTTCTGTTCATTGAAACAATGGTTCCTTTTCAAATTAATGTCCTGGTTTTGAATTGGAAAATGAGTGGATATTTTTTTTCATTCCTTCTGTGGTTCAAAGACAGGTCATTTAAAAATATATATCTCAGCTTAGCTTACTGCTGCATGCCTGTAAACCCAGCTCCTGAGGGAAAGTGGCAACCCAATCTGAATTTTATGCAGCGTGGTCTGCATAGTGAATTTCAGGAAAGCTGGGTATGTAGAGATATCCTGTCTCAAAAAGATTCCAGAATGAAAGAGTATATCTCAAATCATGGAAATGTTCCTGATATAATCTTCCTGGACTTTTCCATAAATATTCCTGTTATGCTTACTCACATTAAGAGAGCTGTGTAAACAAGGAAAATAGGAAACTGTCCAAAGTCCAGTCACAGAGGGAAAGAAATCCATTGAGCCCTTCAGCAGCCATCTAGCAGGGATACATAACATAACCTTCAAGTGATAGGAGACCAAAGTAGTAATGGAACATCTTCATCCTCTGTATTGTAATAACATGTTTGGGAGATAGAATGTTAGTAGTTCTGCTCCTCTTGCATGCCCAAATTTGGTTCCTAGCACCCACATCAGATGGCTGAGAATAATGTATCTTTCCAGGTCTAGGGTATCTGATGAATTCCTATGGCCACCTAGGACACCAGCTATGAAAATGGTGAAAACCCACATGCATATTTGACTCCACATTGTAAAATAGGTTTTCTTAATATATATGTTACTTTTTATTAAAATTCATGTAATTTAGGTATATAAATTTTACTGCTGTGTATCCCAAGTACATGCAATGCATGAACTGAGGCAGAAGATAGTGTCTCCTCCATGTGATTAGAGTTACTGGCAATTGTGAGCTGTGTCTTGGATGCCTGGCATCAAATCTAGGCTATGTGGAAGAGCAGCCAGTGTGCCTAAGGACTGAGCCATCTATTCAGCTCCATAAACATATCATTAATAGCAATAAGGTAGGAAAAGTTGATTTTCAGTTCATCTTTAACTCAGCCCCGATGACCAAGAAGAAGGAGAAGATTGATAGCTTAAGAAACTTAGAATTGGTTCTTAAAGAAGTTTCTAAGCCAAAATCTCCACAAAAATAGGGAAGTATCCAAAAATGATCAGGACAGAAACTTATAATACCAAGTGATTAAAAAGTGCCTGACCACTTGACCAAAGCCACAAGACTGAGTTTTTCTTGCATGTATTAAATAGGCAGCAATGGGAACCCAGAAGGACACATGTCAGGACACATACCCCTGCTTAAGATTGTGACTACTGTAAAGAAAGAAAAACAACTTGAAGACATGAAGACCAACTTTTCTGAAACAGACTGTATTCTGCTTCCCTGATGCCTGCAAAACATTCAGTTAGGAGCCCAAAGTGTAGACTCCATAAGAGGTTGTGGTCAGAGGAACCTGAGGGTCAAACAGATGTTACTATAAGGCTGGAAAAATCAGGTGTTTACAAAGACCTGTGGAAAGTGGAGGAATTTTTAAGGAGGGAGCTTTGGATGTTAAAGTGGTACTTTTACACAAGAAATACTACTCATCAATTAAAAGCAAGGAAATCATGAAATTTGCAGGCAAATGGTGAGATCTAGAAAAGATCATCCTGAGTGAGGTATCCCAGAAGCAGAAAGATACACATGGTATATACTCACTTTTAAGTGGTTATTAGACATGTAATATAGGATAAACATACTAAAATCTGTACACATAAAGAAGCTAGGCAAGGAAGAGGACCCAGGGAAAGATGATCAATCCTCATTCAGAAAGGCAAATGGGATAGACAGTGGAAGAAGGTGAAAACAAGGAACAAGATAGGAGCCTACCACAGAGGGCCTCTGAAAGACTCTACCCAGCAGGATATTAATGCAGATGCCGAGGCTTATAGCCACTTTGGGCAGATTGCAGGGAATCTTATGAAAGAAGGGGAGATGAAAAGACCTAGAAAAGTCTAGAGCTCTACAAGGAGAACAACAGAACAAAAAATCTGCACTCAGGGGATTTTTCTGATACTGATACTCCAACCAAGATCCATGCATGGAGATAACCTAGAAACCCTGTACAGGTGGAACCCATGGCAGCTCAGTCTCCCAGTGGGCCTCATAGTAAGGGGAACAGGGGCTGTCTTTAACATGAACTCAGTGGCTGGTTCTTTGATCACCTCCCAATGATGTGGGGCAGCCTTACCAGGCCACAGAGGAAGACTAGGAAAGACAGTCCTGATGAGACCTGATAGGCTACTGTCAGATTGAAGGGTAGGAGATCCTCCCCTATCAGTGGACTGGGGAAGGGGAATGGGAGGAGATGAGGGACTGAGGGAAGATGGGATTGTGGGGATGAAGGTGGGAGCTCAGCTGGGAAACAAAGTGAATAAATTGTAATAAATAAATTATATTTTAAAAAAGGAAATTGTTTCAAGGACATTTGGTGTGTAATGAAATATGCACACAATGGGCCTTATGCCCTGGAAGAGAAATAAGTGCTCTCATAGACGGCAGGAATTTCTCCAAAGTCCAAATTTAGTAGACTATCTCCCTTTCTAACCTTGGAGTGGAAGGTCAGGTGTGGATAGGCCTGGGCCTTTTGAGTCATTTGATCTATGTTTACCCAGGAGAAGAGCTGTTACTTGACCTGAAGCAGAACTCAGTGGTTTAGCTAATGATGGACTGTAGGAAGTCCTAGTAACGAGGAACACCATTAAGTGGCAGCCTGAGACTTCTTTTCTGGATTTTTCTCTGATGCAGCTGTGGTAGCTGTGAAGATGAGATCTCAAGCCATACCATGCTGAGAGTTGGTCCACTCTCCATACCAGCCAAAGCAGGTTGGCTGAGCTTTCAGTCTGATCTGCTGATACTGGAATAGTGCACAATGAGCCACACTACAGCTCTGTTGGTACACAGGGTGATGTTAATGAGGATCCCTTTGAGAGGTGGGGGGTGCTGCAACCCTGGCAATAGGAAGTGATGGTGCTCATGATATCCTTGTTAAGTGTGCATGCCCAGACATTGCATTTGATGTGCAGTAACAGGACAATTTGAAAAAAATGAAAGTTTTCTAGAAGCCTGAAAATTACCTTTGAACTACAGCTTTCTGTGATAATTTTTATATTTTGTTTAGAAATTGGTAGAACAGAGGAGACAGAAGCAACCCTTTGGCAATATTTAATTAGATTCTCTTTACCTTTCCACTACTACCATCCACAGTTGTGTGACTCAGGAAAATTCAATTCCAGGTACAAAAGAAACTGCTGAGCAGCAGAGGTTTCTCAAGTGTGCATGCATTATGCAGATAGATAGAGCAGATTTCACATCTTGTGCTATCACCTATATGTCAGGAAGCTGACATGAAAGTATACTTCAACATTGTTTTGTGTGTGGACATTGCTGTGGCTGAGTTTTGTGGAATCACAAAGAGACTTAAGGAGCTAGAGACATAGCCCACCTTTCTGACCACTTCAATTTACAGAGAGAAGTATAGAACATGGGACCTCTCCTTTTTGGAAGATAAATAAGTAATGGTAGCTGGAAAGCCAATAATATAACAGTTTAGGCTGTCATGCTGAATTTATTTTTTTGTGAGTTGTGAAATCTGAGTTTGTTTAATTTCTACATACATAAGTAACAGTGGTCAAATTCACATTCTATCTGTTTCCTTAAGTCATTTGATGAAAACTTGAATATATTTAGGGGATTATGCTTTTGCGTTTTTGTCTGCATCCAGTTATTCCTTCATTAATATTGTATACCTTTTGATTCTTATAGTTCCAGGTAAGTACAGAAGTCACATTGTACAAGTGTGTGTCTAAAATTTCCTCATAATCATATTGAGAATTCTGAGTTTTTCACATAGTACATGGTTTTGGAATCAGTTTTCCTGTAATAAATCATTAGGAATTTTCTTTGGATTGCTTTTAATTCAATCTTCAAATTGAAAGTTAATTTTTTAAATCTTTTTCTTTTGAAAAAAATATGTTTAATGGTGGTGTTTATACTTGTTTGAAAGGGTAAAATATATTATTATATAATCATTAATTTCACATAAACCACAAGTACATGCCATTGAAGATTATTTGATATAAGGTACAAAGTGATACAAAGTGACTTTACTGTTGAGTTCAGTGACACAGCATACATTAACATGGTCACATAGTAACTACATTATGTAGAGTTTTCATAAAAGGACAGAATTGCTGTGGATTCATTAGATTTTCCATGCACATGAAATTGGTATTGTGAAGTGTCACAGTTCTCATGCTCATTGCAGTTATATTCATAACACAGCCACAGAAGACATGGCACAGACTTAGAAAAGCCCCATTGACCCATCCCATTTGATGGGCTAGTCAAACAGGGTCTACCTGAAAGAGGGAGTAGAAATGGGGAGACAGGCGAAGAATGGTGACCAAAACAGGCTTTTTGAACAAGGTCTTAGTTTACTGAATGTGCAAACAACACTTATAAAGCAAAGGGTACAAGCAAATTTTTTTTCACAGTAGCCACACATCTGCACCACCTGGCAAGGCATCCAAGAAATTCACTCAAGGTTACACAAAGTTTGCTGTCTGGTTCTCAGGGTTGTAGGGAGCTTGCTATCTATTTCTCAGGCTCTGAACACTCTGCTTGCAGAGACTGCCAAGACTGTCTCTGAAAAATGGAACTTAGTTAAGACCTGCATCTGCCAAGGCCAGGAGGCAGAATTCCAATTACCAGACTCCTTCACCCCATGTTTGATAATTATGTCTCTGTGATATTCCTGAAAATCTAGTCAGTATAATATATGGGTTCCCCCCATCCACTTAGCTTCAATTTAAAGCAGATATTCTCTTGGCACTCCCAAATATTCTGTACCATCAAGTCGCAGGACAACTTTTCTGCCTCAGTTGGTGGTGAGGTTTCTCTTCCCATTGTGTGTAGAGAATTTTCTTTCCTCCAAGAGGCTGGAATATAGGGATGAAGACTCCAAGCCTGTACATGCTCATTTTCTGTATATTCAGCAAAGCTCTGTGGAAGTGGCCCTCAGCAATGGGGACCTTTCTCAGTTTTTAGAAAGAGAGACCTTTTTTACTACCATCAGCTTGATTTGTTTAGGGATATCTACAGGGCCAAGGAACCAAGATATCAATTGATTGTAACACAATTCCAGCACTGAAAACCTTGTCTGACAATAAAAGATGGTCAGTTCAGACTCTGTATCCTTTGTTACTAGGACTTTTTACTAGGGATGCAATCATAGACTCCATGAAGTTGCCACAAAACTTTTTTTCCACTCTAAGCAGCAAAATTATCCTGATTCCAGCTGTGTCTTCCTGTAGACTTTCTCTCCCTCCATTACCTGATGTATTCTGCTCCAGTATATCCACAGAATCTATTCTTTCTCTCCTTCCCAGAGAGCTCCAATTTCTACCATCTTGCTTACCTAACTCTCTGGATCTGTGGAATTTTAACTTGAAGCATTGTGTCACTGTGGAGGCAGACTTTGAAGTCTTCTATGCTCAAATAAGTCCATTTTCACAGTCTCTTTTTTGCTTCAGATCAAGATGTAAACCTTGTAGCTTCTCCAGAACTATACCTGCCTTTACTTTGTCAGGTTTCCCACCATGAAAATAAAGCAATAAACCTCAGAAAAAAGACAGCCAAAATTAATGTTTTATTTTATAAGAGATGCCATGGTCATGGTGTCTCTTCAAAGCAATGGAAACTGTAACTATGAATGAAGTTGCTACCAGGAGCTGGGGTATAGCTGCAATAGTCCTTTCCATGCGTTTCTTTGGAAGAATGTGGATTTTTGTAAGTTTGGATTAGGAAAATATTTGGAGAAGTGGAATAAAGGGAGTAGTGACCTCAGGGGAATACTCCCAGTGGCAAAGCTTCCATCATATAAAAGTAAAGCTTATAGCCATGCATGGTGGTATATACCCTCAACATCAGCACTCAGGAGAGACCAGAATATAGGTTTCTGAGCCCAAAGTCATATATGGAGCAAGTTCCAGCAGATCCAAGCTTAATCAGTGAAGAAAAACATTGGAATAAGGGAAGCTTATGTAGATTTCATTGAACATTGGTCCCAAGTTCCAGCCCCAGCAAGCAGCAGATTCAGCCAAGTAGTTCTGGCTTTAGAGTCGATAATAGAAGACAACGGTAGAATAATAATAGAGGTCAACTTTGGAAGAGTGGGGTAATGTCATTATTCCCTGTGCTGAGATGGTTCACACAGGTAATCCCAGCACTCAGGGAGGGAGAGGTAGGTAGATCTCAGTGAGTTCAAGGCCAGCCTGCTTGAAAAAAGCCATTCCAGTACAACTAAGGCTACACAGAGAAACTCTTGTCTAGAATAACAAAAAACAAAAATAAAACAAAAATGATTTAAAAATGAAATCAAATAGCTGTATTTCAAGTAAATAAAAGCCAAATAGTTGGGTATTATAAGGGAACTTTTTAATTTATCTTTTGGAGTAAGATAAATTAAAAATATTTAATAAGAAAAATTAAAGATATTTAATTTATCTTTTCTTTGCTCTAGACCTATTGAGGTGATGAGCTCCCTCTTAACTTAAGCCACATATCTCGTGGTAGCCTAAATATATAATGGAAACTGAAGATGGTTAATCTTTCTCTTGTTCTATGTGCCTTAGCTCTGGCTAGCAAGTTCATTTTTTCACTTCCATTAGAGTCTACATCTTCGGAATTCTGGTGTATTTTGATGATCACGAAGCTTAGTTATCCAGCCAAACGCTCTGAACAGCTACTGGATTCTTTAACTCTGCATAGTCTTTGAGCAATTATTATAAATTAACTTCCTACATACACAGAGAAATACATTCTATCAGATCTTTTCATGTAGAGAGCCTTTTCTAATACAGCTTTGTTTTTTTTCCCCACTTTCCCATTGGGATACAAGTGCTTGCTAAAGTGGTGCTCAAAAATATCATGTGTTTCCTGCTTTTTTCCCCTGGGTTGCCTCAGACCTTCCAGGGGGAAAGTAGCTGCAGTATATTTGACGGTAGCGTTAAATCACAGAACAAAAAACAAAAAAAAAAAAACAAAAAACAAACAAACAAAAAAAAAAAACATTGCATTTTCTGAAATCTCTGTTTAATTCGTAATATACTTGGGACCCATCCACTTGAGGGACAGATTGCTCACTCTCCTGGAGGTTGAATAATGGGCTGTACATCTATCCACCTTGATTCCAGTAGGAAGAGGTAATGTGCCTACTGAGTGCTAGAAGACAGAAGGTAGACAGAAGGTAGGGGAGGACAGGTACAAATGATACTGAAATAAAAATCTCTGAGATCTGGCAAAGGTCTGGTCCTAAAATGGAAGTATGGGCCAGGAATCACAAAGCCTGTCCCTTCGGTACACTCTAACCTTAAAGAAGGTGCTCATGTCACTCAATACTCACTGGCCAATCAGGACTGTGAGGTCATCCCTTCAGAGGAAGTGGTGGATTCTTCCTGGTGCCATATTGCACATAAGCTCTGTAGGTGAGCAGCTTTTAAAAGCTGGTGTCCTGTGGTCCATTTGAGGCTGCTGTGTGCTGTGAGGATATTTCAGGCGAGTTCCAAAGTTGCAATGTGGTAAGTGTGTGGATATTGACCCCAACCTATGGAGCAGGAGGCTGAAGAGCAGGACCTGCTTTATTGGGTATTTCCAGAATCTGGTTAGGAACCTACATGAAGTCACAGGAGGGATCACTTGTCCTAGCCATGACCATAGCAGGGGCATTTGAATATTTTCACTGTATTGGGTTCTGGATGGAAACCAATAAATCTCACTTCAGGAATAAAAGATTAAAAATCAAAGCCTTATTTTCTGAGCTCAGGGAGTTGTCTAGTTCAGGATCATCTAGTTCCCCCAAGGGCAAGCTATTTTTGATATTTAATATTTTTGGCTTAGCAAGGAAGTTTCTGTTGGAGGCTTGGTCTGATCCAGCATATTTCACCTCAAGGCCTTAAATAATTTTCCAAGATATTTGGTCTGGAATCTAAGGTCCTTAATTTATATCCCTAGACATTTGGTCCAGAGCTTAAGGTGATAAAGGCATGAAGAATTGGGTCCTTGGTCTGGTGAAAAGTGAGTGGTTTGTGGTCAAGTTTTTTTGTTTGTTTGTTTTTTATTTTACAATTTAGGCACTTCCATTAAGTTAACAGCAAGTTTAATCAGTTAACAGATAATTGGGAAAATGTTATAAGGAGCCCGGAGGGAGATGGCTCTGCAAACTTGGCAATTCTCAATATCATATGGGAAAACAATAAACGCAGAATCGACAAAACAAGCCTGTATAGGAAAAGATTTTCTAGAGGTTATCCTCATCCCAGATCTCAAAGCTGTACTTTAGAGCAATAGTAATAAAAACCGGCATGGTATTGGCACCTGTACTTTAAATCTTTAAGGGGTGTGCATTTACTTGAAAGTTGCTGGAGCCAAAGGTATTTACTGAAGCCTAAGCCAAATAGTGAGCCAAAGCTATTTACTGAAGCCAAAGCCAAATAGTGAGCTATTTAGTGAAAGAGTTATTTAGGATCCTAAGTCATAGGTGATAGATTTGTGAGGACATCCGTCTGTCAGTTTTAGAGCATCCATGAGAAATCTTAAGAAAACAACCTTACAGTATCTTGCAGGTGCAATATTCAAGCCATGGAAGCACTCTTGCTGTCTCCTCCAACAGTAATTAAGCCTTCCCCCTTTCTTGCCTTCTCCCTATATAAGTTGGGTAAAAATTTCTAATAAATGAGGCTTTGATCAGACAAGAAGACTTGGCCTCCTTCAGGTCTCTCTGTCCCACCATTCTTTTCAGCCCCACCCCCCTTAGGACCCGGATGAACTTCTGCAGGTCAGGACAATTAGTAATTTTTATTAAATCATATTAAGAAGCTGAGGACAAAATAAGTATAGTGGAATCAAATGCTGTCTCAGTTTCAGGCCCAGCTTGAAGGTATGCAGTCAGCCAATGCTACCTTGGCTAATGTTTCTGCTTATCAACCTTAACATCCCTGGCTTTACTATTAAGAGTGTACTTTTCTTAACTTTAAATTATTCTCCAAGATTTTGTATATCACAGATATTAGCAAAAACATCTTCTCCAACCTTGTTAAACAATCTTTTAAAAAATTCTTTCTAAGTATAACAGTCATTGATACAACCTACAACTACGGTTCCTTTCAAGGGCAGTGGTTAATTCATTAATCTGCTCCAGCTTGATCTGCTCCAGCTTGATCTGCAAAAAGAGATCAAGAGAAAAGAGATCAAGCATTGTTAAAAATTTAAATGCCAGTGATATTACATTCCTTAGAGTTTTCATACAATTCGTGTTATGAGGGATATGAGCATCATAATGGCATCAAACAGAGTTATGTTCCACAACAGCACAAAGTCTTCAGTATAAACAGCTCTTGGGGTTATGCTTCTCCAAGACAAACTCATCATCATGACTATGCTAACAGGGGAGCCAAATTCAATGAGTGCTACAGATGTTTTGCTGTTGCTCCTGCATGGCTCTCAACAGGACCAGGTAGCCAAAATAGTTTGCCTATATATAGGGGAGGGAGGAATGAGGGTAGCTCAGGCCCTGGGAAGGAGAATTCATGGTATTGGGTGGGCTATGCCAGCCTTGAGGACCATATAACATGGAAGAACTGAATGATTGCTGGGAGAAAATTGGCAGCTAGGTCTGTTTTGATATGTTAAATACGAACCTCTGCCATTTCTTCCAGGTATGAAACCTACATCTATGGAAATATAAACTTCAGAGAGAGCAGGATGGTCTCCATTAGGTAATGATTAAAAAATGAGCTCACCAGAAAGAAAGGTGGCAAAGACAAAGATTCTAATTTTCTTTCCTTTCTTTATATCTTTTTTCTTTTCTTTGAAGGAGGGCGGGTACCCAGACTGGACTCAAATTTTTGCTGTCAAGTTTTGTTTTTCTAATTCATTTTTATTTTATTAATCATTTTTATTTTTTCACAATTTATTCATTGTATACCCCTATTAAAGGCCACTCCCTCAACTCCTACTGGTCCCACTCTCCTTCCTCTTTCCCCCAAACACTTTCCCATAGTCCACTCAAAAGAGGAGTTCCCCTCCTCTGCCATCCATCCACACATTATCATAACACTACTCAGCTATTAAAAACAGGGAAATAAAATTTCTGCTCTTATTACTTCTGCATAGGCCACTGTGCTCACATCAAAAGATTTCATACTATGAAACTTGCCTGCAAGCTTACTGTGAAATAAACACTAGGTATAACTCATTTTAGAGAGTCCCACCCCAAGACACTGTTTCATTTACCATCTCATATCCAGAAACACGTGAAATTTGAAATGCAATGAAGTGTGAAACATTTTATCACAAGCATGTCAGAGAATGTGGTTCTCTTCCTGCCTGGAGGCTGTTTCTCACCAGCCCAGGAAGGAAGAAGGGCAAAAAGATGAGGTATAAAGCTTGGAAGGCCCACAAGCATAACAGTGATCAGAACATTCTGGGAACCACCTCAGAAAGTAAGTTCAACTTTAATTCCAGGAAACAGAGGGTATGTACCCCTTGGGGAGTGACTGGGATGCTCTAAGGATAGGTGTAGATAATTGTTTAAAACTAGGCACTTCAAGGATATTTGATTTTCATTAAAAAGCACATTCTTATCACATGAACAAGAACACAGATCCTAATCATTCTATATTTAATGGGAGGACAGAGTTAGCAGGGATCAGTGTGAAAAGCCATCTATCAAGTTTGGTTGGTGGCATCTATGTCTAAAGACACTCTCCAGAGGAAGTCAGGCAGAGAAAACTCACCCTTGACATGGTTACACATCTAGGCCAGAAGCAGGGTCATACATAGAAAAGAAAGCTTCCTCCCTTATATCTCAAATTTCAGTGTGGGTTGTGATGTTTTTCAATAGTACCCCTGGAACAATAGTTATGTGTACACAAAGAAACTTCTACAGGTCACCACTGTTGTATTACTTTCAGAGAACTTTCTGGATGGTGTTAGTTTACCATTCCCTACATATTCATCCACTGGACTAAAAGTTTCTTGTGTAAAGTGAAGCAATTGAAAACAGTAAATGTTGAGAATCAGGATTATCAATAAGTCTTCCGTAAACACCTTATTATATAATACTGTTGCATGTAATTGATATTCATCATTCATTGTATTCTTTTTAAAAATAAGTTTATTTACTTTACATTCCAATCATAGAGCCCCTCTCTTCTCTCCCACAGTACTATTCTCAATTCCTATTGCCCCTATTCCTTTCCCCTTCAGAAAAGAGAGGTCATTTCCATTGAGCTAGTTTATCAGTTCTGTTGGATCTCAGTGGACCAAAGAAGACAAAGGCCTTTCCACAATGCTTATAGTCACAGAATTCCTCTCCAGTAAGGGTACTTTTATGATGACGATGACTCTAGATTTGTGCAAGGCCTCACCATTTTAACACATTCATAAGTTTTCTCTTCAGTATGAATCCTTTCATGATGATAAAGATTATACAAATGTGGAATGGTTTCACCATGTTAAGAGCACTCACAGGCTTTCCGTCCATTAGGATTTCTTTCATGAGTGTGAAGATGATTCTGAAGTCCAGAAGTTTTTTTCACATTGGTTACAGACAGACAGCTTCTTTCCAGTATGTATTCTTTTATGTATTAGGAACTGTTATGTGCAAAGACTTTGCCACATATTTACATTCATATGGTTTCCCTCCAGAATGTGTTGTTGTCTTAGGAGATGACTGTTACATTGCAAAGGCTTTATCACACTAATTACCCTCACAAGGCTTCTCTCCACTGTGTCTTTTTTCATGTTTTCGAAGACTACTCTGCTGTGCAAAGGCTTTACCACACTTACTACATTCATAAGGTTTCTCTCCAGTGTGTGTTCTTTTATGGCTTAAGAGAGTACTGTTTTCTGCAAAGGCTTTACCACACTCACTACATTCATAAGGTTTCTCTCCAGTGTGTGTTCTTTTTTGGTTTAAGAGAGTACTGTTTTCTGCAGAGGCTTTACCACACTCATTACATTCATATGGTTTCTCTCCTGTGTGTGTTCTTTTATGCTGCATGAGATTACTGCTTTCTGCAAAGGCTTTACCACACTCATTACATTCATAAGGTTTCTCTCCAGTGTGTGTTCTTTTATGGCTTATGAGATGACTGTTTTGTGCAAAGGCTTTACCACATTGATTACATTTGTAAGACTTCTCTCCTGTGTGTGTTCTTTTATGCCGTATGAGAACAGTGATATAGGAGAAGGCTTTACCACATAGAGTGCATTTAAAGGGTTTCTCTCCAGTATGACTGTATTCATGCCTGCAAAGAAATTTGGCACATGTGAAAGATTTACCACAGTGATTTCATTACACTAATAAATATATTTATCTATATGAATTAATTTCATAATTTGGTCTAATGGTAAAGAAGAATCAAATTTTAAAGTTTTATTACTTTATTTACTTTCATGGTTTTCACCTTCATTATGGGTATTTTTGAAGATCCCTGTGATGGTAAGAGCGTTTGTTATGTGGTTCACTTTTATAGCACCATTTTTCTATAAGAGCTTTCCTCAAATATATGAAGATTATTGTAAGAATTCAGAGTTTTACCACAGCAATCCCATTCACAAATTTTTGTACCGTATGAATGACACTTCATTTAAGAAGTGAGCAGGACACACAGAAGAAGTTCCAAATTCCTAGTATTCATAGGTATTTTCAACAGTATAAGTTTGCTGATGAATTCACAGTGAAGTTGCAAAACCAATTAACACTAACCATTTTTCACAGTCAGAAAATCTACTCAACGTGGGGACTACTACAAAATCAATTGTTCTTGGAGAAAGACAGATACACTGCTTCTTTCAATATCCCTATGCTCATGTGTCTTAGAAACATTGTGACATATGATATACCTATTAAATTACAATAATAATAAAAGATTCCCACATTGAATTAACACAGTTTGTTTTTTGTTCATCATAGACATGTCATATAGGGGTTAAGGTTTCTCCACAACAATAATCTTGACTCTCATAAGCTGCTCCTTTCACTAAACTTTACAATGTTACTGCATGACTATGAGTAACAGTGGTTGTACTATGACATATTTGCTTGTTAGAAGGTTTTGGACACATACTGATCACCTATTCAATGTATATACCTCTTACAATATCTGAGTAGATAGAATGAGACTAAACAGATTGGAAGTTCAACTCAATAGCTGTAATATCCATATGATTCCATTGGTATTTTCTGTTACAACATTATTTTATTTTCTTCTATCTTAGAGGAGTACCTGAAAACACAAATCAGATACCTGACATTGAAGTACATGGAATTGTGAGATTTTAATGATCATCAGTACACTTAAAGCAGTGCTGTTTATACACCGTTGCTTTTCTTTAAAACTTCCAGGTGTGCTGGTACATGCCCTTAATCCCAGCACTTGTGGAGGCAGAATCAGGCAGATCTGGGTGATTTTGAGGTCTTGACAGCCTGGTCTATCAAGCAATTCTAAGTTAAGCCACAGCTACACAAAAAAAAAAAATCTATTTCAAAAACAGAAAATAAAAAGCAGCCAACAAACAAACAACAAACCAAAAAACAAAATTTCAGGACACATTAAAATTTCTTAAGATTCATATCTGTATCAGCATGCACATAAAGTTACCTGTTATTACTTGTAGAACTTTGAAAATGTTCTTTAATATTATGATCTTCCCAATTGTAGCCTAAAATATAGTACCAGAAAATATATATTATTGGAAATATCATATTATTGTTAAGAAAAAACTTAAATCACTATCTTCTGTGACCCTTAGAACCATGCCTGATTTATTCACCTCATTCCACCTCATTCTCAATTGGAATTATAGAAGAGGATCAATAATAAAGAGTTGTGTCCTTATTTTAAAAGTGAAAGAAAATTAGCAGTCTTACCTATAGCAGTGAGGTTTTTACAGGTCTCTAGCATCACATCTTTGTAGAGTTGCTTCTGGGAAGGTTCCATCAAAGCCCACTCTTCTTGGCTGAATTTCACATGCACATCATTGAAGGTCACTGAATTCTAAAATATGTGATACATGTGTACAACAGAAACAGAGGCAACAATATAAATTTATACTTCATTGGAAATATATTCACATATTTCTATTACTTCATTCATTTATTGTCTGACACAGAAGTGCTAATATTAGACAGTTAGGTGTTGTGAAGGAGGGGAGAAGGAAAAGCCTAAATATTAGATTGTAAAAAAAACCGAAGCCATGCTTTGAAGACCTATGTTTTAGGAGTTTCATCAGTATGTGAAACATGAGTCTAAAGTAGCCAGGAGTTGGATTCTTGAGCAATCTATGAATTGGGTTCAGTTACTTGGGTGAGCTGGTCAGGACCAAGTCATGAAAGAGGTGGAAGGAAAAAACACAGTCACGATATTTTGTCTAGCAACAAATGACATGTTGTGATGAGGGAACACTGGCATCAGTCCAAAGACAATGTGGCACTGAATATTGTGTTTTGACCATGCCTGAGGGATATGACATATCAGTATGTGAAAAGGGGGGCTTGTATATTTGTGGACAGGAACGTGGACTATGGTGAATACATGGATAAAAATAATATGAGGTGGCCAACAACAACAATCATAGCTGATAAGATCATATTTGTGAGTGACCAGACAAAAGTAAAGGCATAGAACACATGATTTTTCTTTGATAATTGTTTTGTATATTCTCCTTTCCAAATCATGTATAGTCTATAGTTGAAAAATAAAGATTAAAGCTTTTATATTAAAATGGAAGTGCTAATGTTATCATTAAGTCATTCTTAGAAGAAAACTGAATAACTGTGTCATATCTAAACTTTTTCAATAGGATATAGCCTTGAAATTGACATGCCAATTAATATGGACAAAGACAAACAGAGAGGAGAGTGAAATAGAAAGAGAAAGATAGAGACAGAGATACAGAGAGAAATGAACATATGAACAGTACAGATTACATATCAGAGAAATTTATGAACATTTATTAACTACAAAAATGATGGACTAGTTGGGTGTATTCAGTTATGCCTCTAATTCCATCACTCAGGAAGCAGAGGCAGGTGAATCTCATTGAGTTGGATGTCAGCATGATCTATGCAAAGAGTTCCAGGACAGCCAGACTTATATTGTAAGACAGAGCCTTCCCTAAAAGTCAATCAAACAAATATAATAGGTAGAAAAAACTCAGAGGTCTTTACTGAAGCTCCTACAAGGAATTATACATTCAATACAATTCTGTATTAATCTTCCAGAAACCAGCAGTGCCACAGCTTAAACTGTAACATTAATAAGATCTTACTAAAAGGGAATGCATGTTTAAACAGGTAAAAATAGAAAGAGAAAAATATTAGCAATGTAAATGATGATCATAAATAAGCAACATAAGGCAGGAGAGATGGCTCAGCAGTGAGGAGCTCTTGCTGCTCTTGCAAATAATTGGGCTCAATTGTCATTGTTTACATGGAACCCACTACTATCCACTGTTCTATGTTCATGAGTTCTGAGGCAATCTTCTGACTACTGTGAGGAGCAGACACACAAGAGGTGCATAGTCATGCATACAACCAAATACTCATATTCAGTAAAAATTAAAAAAAACAGATCCCAGATGGCAGAGCTGATTGCACACTGTGTCTGATCAGCAGGGTAACAGAGACTGCACAGTGACCAACAGTTGGAACAGTAGGCCACAAAACACCACTGACTGTGTTTCCCAGGTGAAAGGAAACCCAATGGTGAGGAAAAAATTGGTTCCAACCTCAGATCACTGAGCTAATCCCTGAAAAAAGTTCCTGGGATGTTGAAGCAGGAATGTGGTTTTCAAGCAAATGGACACAAGAAACAAGCAGGAATAGCAATTCTAATATCTAATAAAACAAACATTCAACCAAAATTAATTGAAAGGGATGAGGAAGGATACTTCAAACTCAAAAAAAGGAAAATTCCACCAAGATGGTGTCTCAATGGGCAACTATGCCTCAAATTCAAGGGTACCCACATTTGTAAAAGAAACATTAATTAAGTTTGAAGAACATTTCAGTCTCCACACACTAATAGTGAGAGACCACAACAACTCAATATCATCAAAGGACAGAGCAGTGAAACAGAACATAAAATGAGATATAATGACACTAATGGATGTCATGAATTAAATGGACCTGCCAGATATCTAGAGAAATGTTTACCCAAATAGAAAAGAATATATCTTCTTTTCAGCACCTTACGGAACCTTCTCTAAAAATGACCATACAGTAGTCACAAACCAGGCCTCAACAGATACAAGATTGAAGTAATATCTTGCATCCTATCAGACCATGATGGACTAAAGGTGGATCTTGACAATAACAGAAATAGCAAAAAGCCTACACATACGTGGAAACTGAACAA
This sequence comes from Meriones psammophilus, assembly GCA_036365155.1. Lineage (NCBI taxonomy): Eukaryota > Metazoa > Chordata > Mammalia > Rodentia > Muridae > Meriones > Meriones psammophilus. Next base: position 180,519 of record JAEOAE010002817.1, read on the forward strand.
CTCCCTACTCAATGAAATCTGGGTCAGGGAAGAAATAAAGAACTTCCTATAGTTCAATGAAAATGAAGGCACATCATACCAAAACTTATGAGGTGCAATGAAAGCAGTCTTAAGAAGAAATTTAATAGCACTAAGTGCCTTCATAAGCTATTGGAGACTTCCCATACAAGCAACTTAATGGCACACCTGAATACTCTAGGAAAAAAGAAGCAGACACACCCAACAGGTGTAGACCACTAGATAACCAAACTCAGGGCTGAAATCAATAAATTAGGAACAAAGAGAACAATTCAAATAATCAACAAAACCAGGAGCTAGTTCTTTGAGAAAATAAAAAAACAGACAAATTCTTAGCCAAACTAAGAAAATGGCAGAGAGACACTATCCAAATCAACCACGTCTGATAAAAAGAGAGATATAACAGACACTAAGAAAATCCAAAGAACCACTAGCTCTTATGTCAAAAGCCTATATGCCACAAAATTTGAAAATCAAAATGAAATATACAATTTTTGTATTGTTTCCACTTACCAAAGTAGAATCAATATCAGGTAAAGAAATTTAATAATCTTACATCCCCTCAGTAAATAGAAGCGTACATCAAAAGACTCCCAACCAAGGGCCAAATGATTTCAGAGTAGAATTCTACCAGAGCTTCAAAGAAGAGAGAATACCAATATTCTTCAAACTATTTGATAACATATAAATGGAAGCAATATGACCAAACTACTTTTGTAAGACTGCAGTCACCTTGATAAATCCTCAAAGACCCAAAAAAGAAAGAGAACTTCAGACCAATCACTCTTAAAATACTCAAATAAAATACTCACAAACCAAATCCAAGAACATTTTAAAGATATCATCCACCATGACCAAGTAGGCTCCATCCCATGCATGAAGTGGTGGTTAAATACATGGAATCCATCAATGTAATCATCATATAAATAAATTGAAAAAAAAAAAAAAAACAACCACACAATCGTTTCCTTAGATGCTGCAAAAACATTTGACAATATCCAACACTTATTCTTGTTTAAAGTCTCAAAGAGACTGAGGATATAAGCACATACCTAAAAACAGTGAAGGCAACACATAGCAATCCTATATCTAACATCAAACTGAATGGAAAGAAAGTTAAATCAATTCCACTGAACTCAGGGACAAGGCAAGGCTACCCACTCTCTCCAAATCTCTTCAATATAGTATCTGAAGTCCTATCTAGAGCAATAAGACAACTAAAGGAGTTTAAGGGGATACAAATTGAAAAGGAAGAAGTCAAAGTATCACTATTCACAGATGAAATGACAGTATACATAACTGTCCCCAAAAGTTCTACCAGGGAACCCCTACAATTGAAAAACACTTCAGCGAAGTGGCTGGATACAAAGTTAACAAAAAATCAGTAGCATTCCTGTATACAAAAGACAAACTGCCTGAGAAAGAATTAGGGAAACAACACCCTTCACAATAGCCAGAAAAAAAAAAAAAAAAAAAAAAACATAAAGTATCTTGGTGTTACCCTAACCAAGCAAGTGAAAAACCTATATGAAAAAAAAAAAAAAAAAAAAAAAAAAAACTTCAAGCCACTGAAAAAAAGAAATTGAAGAAGATAACAAAAGATCTCTCATGCTCATGGATCAGTAGGATCAAATAGTAAAAATTGCCATAATACCAAAAACAATCTACAGATTCTGTGGAAAAAAGAAAACCAGAATAGCTAAAACAATCCTGTACAATAACTGATCTTCAGGAGGTTTCTCTATCCCTTATCTCAAACTATACTATAAAGCAACAGTAATAAAAACAGCATGGTACTATTACAGAAACAGACTGGCGAATCAATGGAATTGAAACAAAGGCTCACAAATAAACCCACAAACCACAAATGGTGCTGGTCTAACTGGAAGTCTACATGTAGAAAAATGAAAATAGATCCATATTTATCATCCTGCAGTAAACTAAAGTCCAAGTTGATGAAAGACTTCCAACATAAAACCAGACACACTAAATCAGTTAGAAAAAAAGTGGGAAAAAGCCTTGATCACATTGGCATAGAAGATAACTTCCTGAATAGAACACCAAGAGCACTGATTCTAAGATCAACAATTAACAAATAGAATCTCATGAAACTAAAACCTATGAATCAAAGAACTCTGTCAATAGAACAAATCAACAGCCTACAGCCTGTGAACAGGTCTTCACCAACCCTACATACAGCAGAGAGGGCTAATAAACAAAATATATAAAGAGCTCAAGAAATTAAACTCCAAAAAAACTAAATAACCCACTTTAAAACTGGGGTACTGAACTAAACAGAGAATTCTCCACAGAGGTATAGCAAATGCTGGAAAACATTTAAATAAATGTTAAATATCAATAGTCATCATGGAAATACAAATCAAAATGACTTTGATATTCCATCAGAATGGCTAAGATCAAAACCTGAAGAGACAGCACATGCTAGGGAGGATGTGGAGAAAGGGAAACACTCCTCCATTGCTGGTGAGAGTGCAAACTTATACAACCACATTAGAAATCATTCTGATGCTTTCTCAGACAATTGGAAATAGTGCTATTTCAAATCTCAGATATATCATTCCTGGGCATATTTCCAAAAGATGTTCCACCATTCAACAAATACATTTGCTCAATTATGTTCACAGCACCTATATTCATAATAGCCAGAATCTGGAAACAACCTACATGTCTCTCAATGGAACAACAGTTACAAAAATTGTGGTACATTTACACAGTGGAATGCTAGTCACATATTAAAAAGAGGGAAATTGTGAAATTTTCAGGGAAATGGATGGAACTAGAAAAGATCATCCTGAGTGAGGTATCCCAGAACCAGAAAGATATGCATGGTATATACTCATTTATAAGTGGATAATAGCCATAATACAGGACAAACATATTACAATCCACGGACCTAAAGAAGCTAATTAAAAAGGAGGACCCTATGGAGGATGCTCCATTCTCATTCAAAAGTGCAAATAGAATTGATACCAGACATTACTGAAGAGAGGGAACAGGATGAGAGCCTAACATACATGTCTTCTGAAAAACTCAACCCAGTAGGGGATCAAGGCAGATGCTAAGACTCACAACCAAACTTTGGGCAGAGCACAGGGAGTCATAGGAAAGAGTGGGGGGATAGAAAGACTCAGAGCTGACAGAAGCTCCATAAGAAGACCAACAAGGTCACAAATCTGGGACTGTGGGGACATGCAGAGATTGATGCATGCACCAAAGACCGTTCATGAAGAGGAACCATACCCCTGCTCAGATGTAGCTGATAGGCAGCTCAGTCTCCATGTGGGATCCATAGTAAGGGAAGCAGCGGCTGGCTCTGACATGGACTCTGTTGCCTGCTCTTTGATCACTTCCTCATGGTGGAGGAGGCATTGGTACACCACAAAGGAAGAAGGTGTAGACAGTCCTAGTGAGATTTGATAAGTTTGGGTCAGCTGGTAGGAGAGGAGGGCTCCCCCTATCTAATAAAATGGGACAAGGTGGAAAGAGGAATGGAGGATGAGATGAGGAAGAGACAAGGGAGGAGGCTACAATTGAGCTATTAAATTATTTTTAAATTTTATTTATTACAATTTATTCACTTTGTATACCCACTGTAGACCCCTCTGTCATCTATTCTTAGTCCCACCCACCCTCTTTCTTTTCTCCTATGCCCTTTCCCTAATCTGATAGGGGAGGAACTTCTCCCCTTCTATCTGACCCTAGCTTATCATGTATCATCAAGGATTGCTGCATCATCATTCTCTGTGGCCTTGCAAGGCTTCACCCCCAAGAGGAGTGATTAAAGAGCCAAGTTCATGTCAGAGAATAAATTACAAAAAACAAATTTAAATAAAAATAAATTAAATGTGTATAAAATGAATGAATAAAGTTTAAAAAAAAAACAAACATAGCAGGTTGGAAGAATGTCACACCCCTGCCATTCAATGACTCAGAAAGCTCAGACAGTGTTAATGTCATGAATACATGCCCTCTAAAATATTAAATATACTCTCTGCCAAATTTCAAATGCAAGATGTGGATGAAGATCACCACCAAAACCTATGCTTACATAGACAAAACAAAACAAAACTAAATAAAAACCCAAAACCTTACATTCCAGACTCAGCAGCCAATGATGATAATGTTGATGCCAGGCATGTTGGCCTAAATTTTACCCCAACCCTCAACTGGAGTTAGACCTGTAAGTGCAAAACCTGCCTGGTGTACATACTGACTTTCAGGACAGTCTGGGATACACAGAAACTTTTTCATTCAATGTCAAAACCAGAAACATCTTCTCTGGGAGCTTTTTTTGATTCAATCAAATAATTTCTGACCAAATTCACCATTGGCTTATGGCCATCCGATGATGAAAATGTAGTCTAACTTCAGTGATCCTAAAATTTGTCAATAACTCATACACTGTTTAAATGTCCAAAGTCTCTTCTGACATATAAGAAAATCTCTTGACTGCCACATCAGAAGCAAGTTACATCATTCCAACATAGATGCACAGCATGCCCCTTCCTATTCCAGTAGAAAGGAATGTATACATAAGGACGGAAGACTGTACCAAGGAAAGAAGATCAGCAAGGAAAACAGCCAATCCTGTTGCTGTTTCAAAAGGCTTACAGGGTCCTATCTATGCAACGTCTCATACATCTCTCAGATTGGTTATTTCCACTCCCTATAGGCAGCACTCTCTGAAAGGTGTTTCATAACTTAGGTATCTCAACATCTTGTAGTGTCAAGATGCAACTCAGGCTTCACCCTCATGGCTTCATGCAATGAACCTTTACAGTATCTTCACTGGTGATCTGACTCTGCCAAACACATATGGCTGGCACAGTGCTGAATAGAAACCACAAAGAATCTATTATGTTAAATTTTGCAACTTGTTTCCAGAAAAAACACAACATGGGTGAGCCTATCAATTTGGATTCAAAATTGGAATGGACCATGCCACACTTGGACCATTTGGAGCAGGCTTTATATGAAGTTCATTCCTGGCACTAGGAATCACTTTGAGTCCTCCTTCCATTAACAGAAGAATTAGCAGAAAGGCATTTACTCTATGAATATGACTTTAGGCTTCAAATCCAGAACTAGGACTTCTTCTTTGATGGTGATAATCTCCTTGAAAAATTCTGCCTCTGTTTCATCATGTGACTGCCATCTGAAACTATCTAGTACTGTTTTTCTCTACAAACCAAAGACTTTACACTAATTTCTGTTCCTCTTGTCTCTTTCTTTCACTGTGGTCCTGAATGTCTCTCTAATAATAACCATTCAACAGATTCAATATTCCATCTAAGAAATCCTGTTCATCAATTTTTAATTCTTCCTCACTCAATTTCAAGGCATGGGCAGAATAAGTATGATTGGCAGCTAAAATATCACACAAATGACCTCTAGCTTGATTTTCTGTAGAGTCTATTGTCCACTGAAATCTTATGACATGGACATCCTCTGTCTGCATTACTCTCAATACTCTGATCTTCTAGGTCCTACCAGAACAGCTGATGAATCTCTGCGTACAGCTTTGTAATGCTTTTGCCATCTTAAATCCTGATGTTTTCCGCAATCCTTAAAAAGAGAACATTCCAAGATTCTGTCCAGCAGTAAAATCACTCTTTGCATATAACTTTTTGTTCTAATGTGCTTCTTTGTTGTTGTGACTAAATCCCTTAACTAAAAGCATCTCAGGTCATGAATGCGTTTACACATTTAGTTTGGTACTATCAGATCACAGTCCATCATTCTAGGATTTAGCATAGAAAGTCTGCCTCTAACATAATCTGCTCTTTGATCACCTCCCCCTGAGGGGGGAGCAGCCTTACCAGGCCACAGAAGATGACAATGCAGCCACTTCTGATGAAAACTAATAGACTAAGAACAGAAAGAAGGAGAGGAGGACCTCCCCTATCAGTGGACTTGGGGAGGGGCATGCATGCAGAAAGGGGAGGGAGGGTGGGCTCAGAAGGGGAGGAAAGAGGGGCTTATGGGGGGGATACAAAATGAATAAAGTGTAATTAATAAAAGTTAAATAAAAAAGACAAAAAAAGAAAATTTAGGCAAAAGCCATGGGCAAATATTTTCTGGGTTGGTCTCTTGCTTCATCACTGTCTCATGCTCAGGTAGTTATCTTACACAGCCCAGGCCCACTTACTTAGGGATATTGCATCTCTCATTGGAAGAGCCTTCCCACATCAATCATCTATCAACACAATCTCTCACAGATATAGCAAACAACTTCTCTGATGAGGGCATGCCATTTATTGAGGCTCCCTCAGATGACTGCAGGCTTTGAAATGTTGACAACTGAAGCTAATAAGGACAAAGAGACAACAATATAGGAGAAAGTTTTAAAAACCTAAAAACAATGTGTTAATTCTATCAGTCACTTAAAAAGCAAAAACCGAGACATTGATGATTGCAACAACTTGAAAACACAGATATACCAAGAAATGAGGAGAGGCAAGCCTTTAAGATCAAGAAGATAAAAGTAAAACTGCTTCTCTATATCAAGTCTCCAAATCAACAAAAACTAAAGGAATTATAGCATAATATAATAAATTTTCAGAAGGCAAAAATATGTGAAGGTCTATGACTTTCAAAAAACAATATAGTTAGATTATAACTAATCAAATCACACAATATACATAGCAGCCCTGTCAAAAGCAAACACAAATATAGGCCTATAAATATAACATACTCCTATAAGCAAATACAATAGGATTATAGTTAAAATCAAAATCAAAGAAATCACTGGCCATTACTCAACTTGTGCAATCTGATTATTTCCTTTGGCAACAATAAAATATGTATTGGAGGTGGAGGGCTATTCCAATTGAAGATTCCATTAAAGCATACAAATGTTTCAATATAAGATAAATGATTTTGACTACTAAAATTATCTCATATTCTTATGATAAAGCAAAAGATATCTGTTAGAATCACTTGGAAACCATATTATTTTCTATGACTGATGATTGGATATATGTCTGCATCAGTTTAAGAAAATGTAAATTTCTCAAGTCAAGTGGAAGAAAGCAGAATTTTAAAGAAACAGTGAGTTTGTATTATACGCTTAAACAACTTTTTTGCCCTAATTGCTTTAACAACCAATATCATCTTCATGTAGTTTGTTTTAATATTTTTTTCTTTTGCTGTCAGCTATGTTTGTATATTCAGTATGTGCTGTGGTATGTGGTATAAATAAATTCCATATAGAAATCCAGGCAAAACTTAATCAAACAATTGGAGGAAACCAATAACTACCTTAAATAAAGCCATGATAAAACAAACATTTGAGGGATATGAGGCTTTGCTAGATTGGGGTGAATTCTGACATGTCTGATAGCCACTTATTTATATTCAGTCTGTGATGTTAAACTCTGTTTTCTCAGTGAAGGGCCTAAAAATCTGTCTCCTGATATATATGATCCTGGGTCATATAAAGAGCCTCACATAATCCTCAGGGTAGATTATTAGGCAAACCCCTTCCTGTGAAGAAAGCTGCTTGAACAACACCTGGGAATTCCTAGAAATGGATCACCCTGCTAAGGATCTTAGCCTCAGCAGTGACTTTCAACTGTTCTCCTTCTTGGATAGGACCATGCTACTTCATGGAAAATGAGGCAGGATAGCACTATATGTAAGCCAAGTATCCTTGACCCCTAGACCCCAGCAAATCAGACATTTATCCTCAAAATCTTTCCCTCTGCACAAGGTTTATAAGTCCCTGACTTCAAATAAAAAAGTTGTGGGTGCATGCATGCTGGCTGGTTGTATGCCACCTGATACCATCAGCCTTCCATCATTGCCCCTGATATTCATCATTTATCCCCCTCTGGGCCTGCTCTTTGACCCACTGGGCCTAGGCCTCACTGGATCTGGGTCTTACCAGGCCTATGTCTTGGTTGCAAGTCAACCAAGCCTGGACTTTCACCTGCACCTCTGAGGTGAAAGTCTTCAGAGCAAGGCACAGCAGCTTCATTGAGAATGGTAAGACTTCGATATGGTCATAGGTTCTGGAACACCTGAATTTCCACTACCATTGGTGATTTCATTCTAAAAGAGCTAGCTACCTGGAACAGTCAATAGAAAATTCTTTCCTCACTCTGGCCTAGTGAACATGTGTGTTGCCCTAAAGTGGTCTAGCTGCCCTTGAGAGAAATGGAACAACCATTCTCCATCTGGAAGCTGATCTCCAGGACTCTCCCAAATGGAGAATGACAGAATGAAACACATTCTGGAAATATGGAAATAGAATCAGTAAAGAAAGCAGAAACAAGCTGGCCATGGTGGTGCACACCGTTGATACCAGCACTTGAGTAGGTGGAGGCAGCTATATCTCTGTGACATTGAGGCTGGCCTGGTCTAAAAAGCAAGTCCAAGAGAGCCAATGCTACACAGAGAATTCCAGCCTCAAAAAAACCAAAAGAAATTTATTTTTTTTAAAACAGAAAGTTAGGGAATCCTGGAAATTAAAAATTTAAAGACTACAACAAGGAACTTCAGAGGCAAGGTTCACACTCAAAACAGAGATCAAGAGAGAAATATATGCACTGAAAACAAATAGAAGAAATGGAAGACAGGTGTGTTTATACATTCCTTTAATACCAGAACTCAGGGAGGCAGAAACCACTGGACTGTTGGGAGTTCAAGGCCAGCCTGGTCTACAAAGTGACAGCAAAGGCTATAAAGCAAACCTGTCTGAAAATAAAATAAAACAACAGTAAAAAAGAACAGAAAAAAAGATGAAATAGATACATGTGTCACAGGAAATGTTAAATCTAAAAGTTCTCTACCACAAAACATCCAGGAACTCTGTGACATTATGAAAAGACAAAACATGCTAATGATCAGATTAGCAGAAGGAGGATGAGATCAAAAGTCCAGAAGATATTTTCAGCAAAATCATACAAGAAAAATTTCTTAACCTAAATAAGAAGATGCCTATCAAGGCACAAGAAGCATACAAAACACCAAAGAGACTGGACCAGGAAAGAAAGTTCTCTTACCAGAATAATCAAAACTCTAAACACACAGCACAAGGAAAGAATATGAAAAGCTGCAACAGAAAAAAAAAATTAAACAGACCACACTAACCAAACAATCAAATTGAGAAACCAAAACAAACAAACAAACAAACAAAAACAACCAATAAATAAATGAAGGCAGAACTTTGAAATTAATCCTGTATTCTCAGTACAGATGCTGGAAGTTGAAGGGCTTAGACAGTATGCTTCTGACTCTTAAAAAACTAGAGAAGCCAAGACAAATTAGTAACCATGCCCAGAAACTTTCAATCAGCAAATGGAGAAAATAAGATGTTTCATGATAAGGTCAAATTTAAACAATATGTATCTATAAATATAGCCCAACACAGGGTGCCAAAACAACCACCACCACCACTAAAATACCAGGATTTACAATCACTGTTTATTGATATCTCTTAATATCATTGACCCAAATTCACCAATAAAAAGACACAGGCTCACAAAATGGATGATAAAACAGAATCCACCTTTCTTCTAAATACATTAAACACAGCTTCACATCAAGACAGACATTATCTCAAGGTAAAGGGTTGGAAAAGATATTCCAAATAAATGGATTAGAGTACCAAGCTTGTATAGGAATTTTAATATCTAACAAAACAGGCTTCAAAAACAAACTAATCAAAAGATGGCAAAGGACACAACATATTAAAAAAATCCAGCAATATAACATTTCAATACTTAACATCTATGCCCCAAACATAAGAGTACCCAAGTTATAAAAGAAACCCTTCTGCAGCTTGCATCAGATCCTAGCCCTCAAAAACTGATAGGGGAAGACTTCAATATATCACTCTCACCAATGGACAGGTCCTCCTGACCAAACTGAACAGAGAAATGGTCCAGATAACTAACATCAAAACACTACCCAAATGATGTTTACAGAACATTCACCCAAGCACAAAGATTGTTCTCTCTTCTCTGTAACACATATATTGTTCTCGAAAATTGATGATATACTTGAACAGTGGAAGTCTCAAAAGATATAAGAAACTTGCAATAACCTCCTGCATCCTATTAGACCACTAAGGTTTAAAGCACCACATCACCAATAACAAAATCAATAGAAAGCTTACAAACTCATAGAAATTGAACAACTCTCTATTGAACAAAAAAATGGATCAAAACGGAAATAAAGAAATTAAAGACTTTCTAAAAGTCAATGAAATGAATACACAACATATCAAAAGTCATAGTACACAATGGAATTGTTGACCAGGAGACAGTTCATAACACTAAGCACAATCAGAAAAAATAATCAGAAAGATCTCTTAGTAGCAACTTAACAGCACTCCTAAATACTCTAGAACAAAAAGAAGTAAACAAAACTAAAAGGAGTAGACAATGAGAAACTACTGAACTGTGTCTTCAGTGGTAAAACTGAATGTTTCTACAGGAAAAGAAAGGTAGATCCTATCAAAATTGATAATGATTAGATTTGAATATTAGAGATCTCCTGAATAAGCAGAGGTAACTGTTCATCAGACATTGTGGTCATTCAGTCCAAACTAACTTAATAAAGACTAAAGTTTTCTTCTTAAATAAGAAAAGATACTTTTGTTGTTTCATATTAAAAACAGTTAAGAGGTTTAAAATGTTTGAAGTAAATTCAAAGGAATAAACTTGTTTGAATTGGAATAATTTAGAGTGAATATAACATATTTGAGAAGCATGGTGATAGACAGTGCATTTAATCCCAGCAGAGACAAGCAGTTATCTATTAATTAGTTGCTTTCTAAATTCAGGAGTTACAATGACAGGGTGTTGGTGGTTCATAGCCTTAATCCCAGCATTTGGAAGGCATGTGTCTTTTAGGTACCACATGGGAGGCAGAGGCAGGTACATAGGATTTACAGTGATTTTATTTAAAAGCTGCTTGTAAAAGGCACGCTGAAAATCAAAGTGAATGCCCGTTATTATCTAGAAATAAATACACTTTAAGGTATATTTGTAAACTTTCAAAGATTTTTTTAACTTTAATTGAGATATTATACTTTTTCTATTTCCAAAAATACATTTTGCCATATAAAAGATATAACATCACTAAAAAGGCACAACCCTCACCCCAGAATTAGGGATGGGGCAGGGTTTTGATTTAATCTTTTCAGGAGAATAAAATCATCCAACTAAAGAATATGGAGATCATTGGACACATGAAATTTCTGAAGAAAATGACAGATCACCAAAAGAATATGTCAAAAGAGAAGGAGTAAACTGGCCAACTGGTATCACTCACCTTCATGTTATCTCTTCTGCCTTCTACAGACATAACTGCAAATTGTCTTTATGTCATTGCTAAAGGACAATCCAAAATCTCTATCTCATATAAGAAAAGCCACCTGGTAAGAAACAGAGGAAAACAGAAAAATAAGGGATGAGTCTATTGTCATGAATCTCATAATCTTCTGGCAAGATGTGACTTCTGTTCTTACCACAAACTTCAATAATCAAGAATGTGTACACTGTTTGTGAAAGAATGAGGGGGTGGGAGAAAAAGCCAAAAACATAAGCCTAAAATATATTCAAGTTTACATGAAAAGATGTAAGGAAAATCTAACATGAAAAATGTGCACTGGACCAGAGATACCTTTGATTTTCTAATTAATACAAATTAAATAAACACAGATTTCCCAACTGTTATAAGACAAACACAAAGTGACACCTAAACTCTTATATTTCTGACCCTCCAGCTACTAATAACCTCCTTTACAGAGAGTCCTTTTGCTCTGGAAGTCTTTTGGATAATGAAGGTGATCATAAAGATGGGCTATGGCTTGCAGTCCCTCATGTCCCCTTGTGGGTTCAGGCACAGCCCAGCCCTTTTGGACACTCACACACACAAAAAAAAAAATGTTGGAGAATAATTTAGTATCTGTTTCCTCCTGCATGAATTAGGTCACAAGTGGAATCTGCCCTATCCACTTATTTAAAACCAGGCACACCTGACAAAATTCTGCATCTCAGAAATTCCTTTTGTACCCTCGAATTGAATTTCCCTAAATCACACCATTGTGACTAGTGGTAGTTGAAAGGTAAAAAACAACAACAACAACAAAACGTAATCAAGTATTGCTGAAAGATGACCACCACCACCTCTTTTCTTCCAGTTTCAAATGATTTGTAAAATGTGTTACACAAAACTGTATGTGGAATACAACGTTCATCATTTCTAGAAATGAGACCTTCAGTTTTCCAATTTGTCCACTGCAATACCAATGCCTGTGTGTGCACACTAGGTAGTCAAATTATAAGCACAACTTTCTACTGCTCAGGTCACAAAATCCTCACTTCTCTGGTCAATAAACACTCAGGAAGGGTTGAAGGCCAAGGGTCTCTGCCGAGATCACCACATGGAGACCAACAGAACCACAGCCTGAACCACAGTCCATCTCTTTCAAAGCAGATCAGGCTGTGAGAGATCAGCAGCCTTCTCTTCCTGGCCTGGGGACAATGGCCCCACACTCAGCATGACATGGCCTCTGGTCTCACTCACAGCTCTTTAGAGCTACATCAGAGGAAAATCCCAGAGCAAACCCATCAACTACCTCCCACTATTGCTCCTGACTGCTATGCCTGCCCAGAGTCCCTCATTAGCTTGAACAATAAAGCTGAGTCTCAGGAAAGTAGTAGCCCCTCTCCAGTGGATCAAAGATCAAATGATGCAGATAACAGAGGCATTCTAGCTTTGCCCTAACCCCTTTGGGTACACAGAGCCCTAGCTTTGTTCTAAAAGAATGAAAATCCCAATTATTCGATTTTAAAACCTGCTAGCGCAGAAAAGGCAAAGAAAGCACCCATCTGATTCTGCTACTCACCTCACCTCTAAGAGGAAAAAGCTCCAAAAGCTCACCAGTTCAGATGACAGCTCTGGGGGTGATAGGCGAAAGGAACCCAAGGCCAAAGGCTTCTAGCTCAAAGCTCAAAAAGCCCAAAACCTACAAAGCTAAAACTCCTTCCACTTTTACACTCTGTCTTAAGTACATTTCAGCTGAAAGTTCCACTTACTCTTTAATACCTGTCAGCTGGTTTCTTGCTTTGCCTCTTGACCTAGAATTAACATTATTAAATCCCGTGCACAGAGAGCTTTTGAATTAAAGGCATGTTCTAGGGCTGATGGAACCATACCGTAATCACCTGTTTACAATAAATTGTAAGTTCTTGGAATTAAGGTTTGTGTTAGGGCTCACCCACACCAAACAAAGCACGGGTTTTTACAGTTCACAATCTCAGGTATCACACTGGGATCAATTATCCTGCAACATCCTCATCTTCGAAATGTTTTAAAATACAATCTTCCACTGTACCAGGGCACCTGCTCATCTTCCCAGATACACACTCAGTGTCCAGTGCAATCACCTCTACCTCATAGTTGGGAAGTCCTTCATCGAAACTTCAGTCAAAGCCAAAGAGTAACAACCATTAAAGAAACAAATGGCCATGAATTTGAGAGCAAGGAGTAGTTATTGGGAGCTCAATAAAAATGAGAAATGAAACAAAAAGGATATGGCTGTACCTAGGAATATTGGAGTAGAAAGTTTTTTATAGATAGACGAGAGAACATAGTCAGACACAGGGAAATCTGGGATGGTCTAAATTTGACATGACCCTGAGCTATGTGAGACGAGAGGAGAGAGGGAAGTGGAGAGTCAGAACAAAGGCCCAGGAGAATAAATGATAAATGAAAAACACCAGGTAACCAAAACGGTTAGAATACATAAGGATGGACAGCTGGGAGAAGGGCAGCTAACCTCCTGGGCTAGAGATCTGTGTTTGACACCCATACCTTGTAACAGGTAAGGACGGAGGGATGCTGGGAGAAACTGACAGCCACATCTGCTTTGATTGTTAAGTAGCCACCCTAATGATTCATCCCAGCATTTGAGACGTAAAGTAGAGAGGAATGAGTAGGTTGAAACAATTTCATTATAATCTCAAAAATTATTTTTAAAAGTTGAAAATGGCTTTATGGTCCAATATTCTTCAGGGATTTCAAGTATATTTTAGAGCACACAAAGTATTACTCACACCTTTTCTCTCAGGTTGTGCATTTTCAAATGGAGGGAGGAAAAAGCATTCCTGTTAGGTACTACCACCCCACTTTGTTCAGATCTTCTGTGTGTTTGAACTAGTGTAAATGTAGAAATTTGCTTTCCAGAAACAAGTTCAGCAACTAATCAATATTCTTGATTCTCTTTGTGTATGACTCCCAGCCCTAAGTGTACACTTTTCACTTTTACTGACCATCTAAAATTGATTACCTGACTCATTACCACCTTCCCTCCTCCTTCTATCTTTCTGTGTTGTGACTATACCAGCTTCAAAGTAGGTCAGTGAACTCAATTCTTACACAGGTCCCTGTTTATTTGTAATTGCCCACCTTCAAAAAACTTCAGTGTGTTCAGTGGACTTTAATTCACTGGTCTCTTTTACTTCACACTCACTAGTCAGGGCCCATCTAAAAAGAGCTGCAGGACTATGTTCTAGGCACTGGGCAGTAGGGCAAGCATTCAGTGTTTAAATAAAGTGTAAACTACATAACATGTGAAAGGCTGATCTACAGGAGACATTGCTTTAAACAAAAACAAATATCAAAGCACTAGGAAAATGGAATGAAATTCTAATGACTGGGGATTATCAAAGAATATTAACTAATAAGAAACTAGAGCAGTGATGCATCAACAAAATAAAATTTAATAATACCAACAACTGACTTTTTTATTTATTTATTTATTTATTTGTTTGTTTATTTATTTATTATGTATACAGTGTTCTGCATGTATGTACACTTGCATGCCAGAAGAGAGCACCAGATCTCATTATAGATGTTGTAAGCCACCATGTGGTTGGTGGGAATTGAACTCCTGACGTCTGGAAGAGCAGCCAGTGCTCTTAACCTCAGAGTTGAAAAAAAATACACATAGGCATACTTCTTTTGAAAAACACAGGCCATTCTCTTGTAGAGTGAAAGCCATTAATAAGATACTGTTCGATGTTGTCCCTGTGTACAATATTAGCTGCTGAGACCTGTAACCTGACAGACACAGCTTTAGCCAATAGCCTGTGTCTCAAATTTGAACTGACAGAACTGTGTCAGTGAGGATTGTACATATGGGCCCAGGACAGTCCCTTAATTCAATATTCACTGGATCAAGCTACCTGACCCAAATTGAACACCCACCAATCTGGTCTTTTTCATTCACATTCATGAATTAATAAATACACGTTGGAAAAATTACAAAATAAAATAAAACTCATCCTGCCACATTTCTATGTGAGCAGAATATGCTGGTGAGCAAACGTGTATCCCAGGATTCTAATCTCTAACAGGCCTGGTTAGCAAATTACTTATCTGTGGAGTGTTTTACAGACAGTCTTCCCTCAGCTAAATTCTAACTGGGACCACTAGTTTCTCAGCAATAGTAAATTCCTTACATCATCAGTTCTACTCTTCTATATCACAGCTTAATATTGGAGTGCTCTCTGACACAGGATATACCATTTACAACCCCTGACAAAATCCAAATGGACCTTTTAGAACTGAGAGAACCTACCTGACACCCCCAAATGTCACCAGGAACTAGGCCTAAAAAGGTCACCTAAAGGTCACCAGACTAGTGACTCTACCATAAGGCCACCAGGAATTGGGCCATGGGACACCAATTCAAAAAAAACAAGGTCATAAGATTCCCTACCCAAGGAACAGCCTGAGGATAACCACAAGGATGGGAAGGTATCTTATCTCAAAGTGGGGCATTTGTGCTGAGCAGCCTACCAAACTTGTAGTAGAATATTCAATGACACAGAAAATACCTAACATTCCTGAGGCCTAAGGATAGCTTGCTCAATGTTAGTTATTTTAGTTAGCAAAACACTTTGTAAAAAGCTTGCACTTTCTGAATGTCACCCAATTCTGTAACTGTTAAATTGGAACATCCTGGTCCTTCCTAAAACCCCAATCAAAACCCTGCCATGCATCTTCTCAGGGCTCTCTCTCTCTGATCCACTGTGTTGGTGATGATGGAGAGACCCAGTTTAAGTTCAAATAAAACTCTTTGCTCTTGCATTTGTGGTCCAGCTCCTTATGATCTTTGGTGACCCTAAGATCTGGCATAACATTTGGGTTCTAATATTGATCCCCAAGTCTCCCAAGCACCCCTGGCACATGTTGCTGAACAACAGCCAGTAAGTGAGCTGTGTCTGTCTGTGTCTTTCTCTGTGTTTCTCTAGTTTCCTTTTTAGGGCCTTGGGGCAAAATTTGTAATTTGTGTGGTCAGAAAGGTTAGAGCTGATGCTTTGGACAGCTGTGGGCCAGAGGGTGCCTGCAAGACTTTCCAGAACCCCCTCAAAGGGGCAAATCTGTAAAGGGTTGAGCACTGAGTTTTCTGTGTTCTCTGGATTTCAGAGAGGATGAATATGCCCCTATCTGTAAAGGGTGGTAGAGTACCCAGTTTTCTGTGATCTCTGGATCTTTGGACAAGGACAATGCAGGTAGCTCCTGCATCAGAGATTTGCTGATATCCTACTTTCATTTTTTCCACTGCAGGAGTGGTGGATCTGCTGTCTGGCTCTGTGTATTTTTCTGCTGCACAAGCAATGGGATCTAGCTGTCTGTGTCTTGTTTAACTGTTTTGACTCTCACTGCCATTTTTTTTTTTTTGTCTCTGGGACTGACTGAGGACATGGGACAGAATTCTTCTATCCCCTAGACTTGATTCTTTCACATTTCAGGAGGCTTGAGCCATGCTCCACAGGATCCAGTGAGAGTGGCAAGGAGGTGCCAAGGGATGGATACAGTATGTGGAGCCCCAGGCTTGGCACCTCTGCCAATGTTCTCTGGTCTCTGGTCTGGCAGAGCTTATCCACTACTCTGGCCTCAGGTCTGGCAGAGCTTGTCCACTGCTCTGGACTCTGATCTGTCAGAGATTTGCTGCTGCTGTGGTCTCTGGTCTGGCAGAGTTTGGCTGGTGCTTTGGCCTGGTCTGGTCTGGTAGATATCAACAGATAGGTCTTACAGATATGTTGCTCCATTCTCTGGTCTGGCTGAATGCAGGCCACCATTCCAAACTCTGGTGTAGTTGGGTGGAGCCTGATTTTGGGGTAGGCCACCACTAATGGAACAGGATAGAGGGCCCATAGAGAGACAGGCCACTGTTTTGAGTTTTGGTATTTTCTTCTTCTTCCATTCTCTTTGCATGCATTGTACCCAGTACATTTTTTTCTTGTGTTTTTCTTTTGTTGTTTTGTTTGCTTGTGATGGTCTCAGTGGGCCAGTAACCAAACAGCTGTGCTCCATGGTTACTTTGCCTGCCCCATGCTCCCAGTGCTACAAGCTGGGGCACCTCTGGTCACCAGTGGGAACACACATTTCCACAAGGTTGGCTGGAAAGGCTCAGTTGGAGAGGGGTCTGTGTGCAGAAAATCCTGCTGGGCTGGACCTCACTGCCTCCTTGCTTCCTCCCTGAGGAAAGTTGGTGACCTGAGGTTAGCTCTGGCTTGGAACAATGATCACCAAGTATGCTTTTAGCCGAAATATATTTTGGTTATTCCTATTATTATTATGGTTAGGGTCCCCTGCAGCCAAGCCTGGTCTGAAACTAAACAGCTATAAGATGACCTTGAATTTATGATCCTTCTACTCTACCTCTTATCAACTGAGCTACACCCCTAATCCCTCAAACTTCATGTTTGTTTTTTTTCCCAGTTCTTACATAAAATTCCATTCACTCTACCCAACAGTTGCCCATCACACTCAGCATCTGCTTACAAACTTCATGTTTTTAACCATAGATGCCTTCAACAAGGAAGTGGACCGAATCCATTGGCTTCACTGAGCTCCTGGGTATCTTCCAGTGTACTGGCATTGTGCTAAGAATACCCACCTGAGAACCTTGGCACATGACTTATTAGCCTGGCTGCACTTACAAAATTGTCATTTGAGAACTAAATCAATTCTTTTTCTTGTTTTATTTTTTTATGATTTATTTTTTTATTCATACAATGTTCTGCCTGCATGTGTGACAGCACGCCAGAAGAGGACACCAAATTTCATTATAGATGGCCATGAGCCACTAGGTGGTTGTTGGAAATTTAACTCAGGACCTTTGGAAGAGCAGTCATGCTCCTTAACCTCGGAGCCATCTCTCCAAACCAGCCAATTCTTTCTTTAGGCAAGGTCTCAGACTGGCAACTAAAAGAATTTTGTTAGAAAAATCTTAGAAAGCACATGTATGCTTGTGCTTTTCTTGGGTGGGGACACTGTCAATATGCTCTCTGAAGGGCTAAAGGATGTAAGAAGGGATAGATGAAGATTTCACCATGTCTGAGAATCTACCCCTCCCCCCCCCTAGAAAATGAGTTGCTTTACTTAATCACCAGTGCAAGAAAAAATATAGCTACAATGGATTTTGGGTTCAAGGTCTAGAAGTGAGGCAGCAGAGGTCCTTTTAGCAATGCATTCTCAGAATTGTATCCATTCAAGTGTAATGTTTGTAAATTCACACTGAACAAGGAAGGAATGGAATGGGAGGGAAGGAAAGGGGAGGGGAGGGACATGTTAAAAATTTTCCTGGCAAGGAAACAGAAAGGAAAAAAATCCTGCTTAATGAAGTTCCACCTTTTGTGTGTGTGCCCAAGAATTCTTAACTCGCATTTATGTGTACATCCTTTTATCATATTTACATATATATGTATATATACACATGTATTCACACACACACACACACACACACACAAATATACACACACACACACACACACACACACACATATATATTTATATATACTCTAAAAGCTTGCTGAATAATGGTATTTCAATGTCTTCCTCACATTTAAACTGCATTATTTTTGGGCCCTAAAATTAAAACCAATTCTTATCAATATTTGGAGGTTTTGCTTGGTTTGAACGTGTGGTTTTATTTTCTTAGTTAACAGTGTGTACACAGTCCTTTATACCAGGTTTATCATACTTGGGTCTCTAGAAAAGTAATGAAAAACAATAAATAGTACTAATAATATTAATGACTAAAATGAAAGTAACTGAGTGCATTGCACAATGATCTCAGATGTTCTTTTCAGACAGGACATTTTATGATGAACGTTTTTTTTCATGAGGTGCCTGTTAAGCTTAGGGCTTGTTTATAACATTCTCTTGAAAACAAGGTTCAAGATGCATCCTGAAGTCATAATACCAATGATGTACAGAGAGGACATAATCAGCTTTGCAGATATGGTCTCCTAGGGATAAGGATGGCAGGATGCAAAACCCAGGACATTTTCTGAGAATATCACCTCTCATAAAATGTAATGAAAACATAGAATCTTCCCAGAAAATGAACATGCACATAAAAGAAAGTATGTATAAAGCAGGTATACAGTGAATGTCAGGAAAGGGACCAGGTTAAAAACTAACACCAAATAAGTATTACTGTTGCTGTATCTGTAATTTCTACATTCTTTGGAAGGCAGTGACAGGACAACTGTTAACCCCTGTATTTAAGGCAGAGCATCTCTATAAAGAAAAGCAATGCTTTGCTTCTCCTGTTCTTTTTCTTTCTCCTCTTTCTCCTTCTTCTTTACCTTGTATATGTGAAGCAAATGTTCTACCTCTGAGCTGTATTCCTAGCTCCTAAACAAAACAGGTAGATACAGATAGTCTTTGCATATGATAAAGCTAGATGCTAAACCTCATTAAAGCTTAAAGGAATTAACTTGTTATGGGATAAATGAAAGAGAACACAGAGAAAGCAACAGGCATAGAGGAGGCTGTCCTAGTAACAGCAGTAACAGAACAAGATAAAAAGACTCAAGGAGAAGTTTATTACAGATTGCACAATGGCTGGCATTAACAAATAAAATGTGCTCCCATCCTCTAGGTGGAAATTCTGTATTACTATCAGATTATGAAGACTTTGTTAAAGGAATTTGCTGTTTAAAAGGTTATTTGTCCTTCCCCAGATAGTTACTGTTTGTGAATTAGGTACCCAATACTGTGCTATGTCCTAAACACACAAAAATGATTAATGCAAACATCATTCTCTATGAGCTTACAATCTTATGGGGTTATCCATCACAAACAAACCCATAGACCATGCATACAAATGTATACATCACTCTAAATTCCACTATGAAACCTAAAGGAAAGCAAGAGGGACCAAAAACCCCAGAAGGGATAAAAAACGTATATATTCAAAGGCTGAGAGGTGAGAACATTTTAGTTCAGTAGGGGAAATGAAAGAAGGTGAATTTGTTTGGAATATACTAGGCAAGAAGAAAGGAATGATAATAATAATAATAAAAGATTAAAGAGGAAGAGAGAGGAGATGAAGAGATGACTCAGTGATGGAAAATACCTCCTGTGGGGCTGGAGAGATGGCTCAACTTCTCTTCCAGAGGTCATGAGTTCAATTCTCAGCAACCACATGGTGTTTCACAATCATCTATAATGAAATCTGGTGTCTTCTTCTGGCCTGCAGGCACACATGCAGGCAGAAAAATATAATAAATAAATAAATAAATAAATAAATAAATAAATAAATAAATAAATAAATCTTAAAACAAAACAAATAATTCTTTTTTTGTTCAGAGTTCCTAGCATGTCCATGGTGGTTGACAATCTTCTGTAGTTCCTGTTTCAGGGAATTTGAAGCCATATACCTACTGAGATATAAGGCACACATTGTGGTACACTTATATACATGCAAGTAAAATACTCTTATCACTCATCTGCACAAAAGATAAAAATACTCCCAAAAAAAAAAAAAAAAAAAAAAAAAAAAAAAGGTCAGTGGGTGTAGTGGCACACATTGGATCTCTGAGTTCAAGGCCATCCTGGTCTACAGAACTAGTCCAGTCCAGACAAAGCTACAAACCCTGTCTTGAAAAGCAAAACAAAACAACAACAACACAAACAAAAACTAAACCAACCAAACACAAAAGATCATAAAGCAAGTGTGCTGACACATTCTTGTAAATGGATCATTAGGAAAGTCAGGAATGAAGGTCAACCTGGACTATATGAAACTCTGTCTCAAAAACAAAACAGCAGCAACAACAAAAAAACACAAGAATCTGAGTGCCTGGGATGCTTTGGGACATTGACATTTTTTAATCTTAATTCTTGGCTACATAGGAAGCAATGTTGAGGAGTGTGGTTGTTTGACCCCTATAGACTCATAAGTTTGAAAATCTGGTTCCTCATTGGTGGAACTGTTTTGGAAAAATTAGGAAGTGTGATCTTGTTGAAGAGGTGTTCCACTGTGTGTGGGATTTGAGGTTTTAAAATCCCACACCATTCTCAGTTGGCTCTTTGCCTCATACTTGTAGATCAGGACGTAAGCTCTCAGCCAATGTTCTCTCTGGTGCCTGCCATTCCTGTCTGCCACCATGGTCCCTGCCATGATGGTCATGGACTTACCTTCTGAAACTCTATGTACCCAACCAACTGTTTCTTCTATAAGCTGTCTTGGTCATGATATAGTGGCACAGTGATAAAAAAGTAACTAAGACAAGGGGTTTGAAAACAGGACATAAATGATTTGGTGTACGCTTATCTCAAAGATTCTTTAGTCCTCTAAAATTAATAATAAGATTTCAGAAATTTAACACACACACACACAAACACACACTTTTCTGTGCTTCCCAGAGACAGATCCATATGGCACTGTTCTTGATTTCTGGCATAACTTAAAGGGGAAAGTTACACAATGTCCTGGGCCCTTTATTTCAGGCAGATGAGGGATGAGGATGTCTCAAATTCCTCACCACAGAAACCCAATTAGGTGGCACCAACCTTGATTTTCAGATGGAGTAATACATCTACAAAAGGAACAGTGATGATATCTACATCATAAATCTGAAGAGGACCTGGGAGAAGCTGTTGCTTGCAGCTCAGGCTACTGTTGATATTGAGAAACTTGCTGATGTCAGAATCATCTCCTCCAGGAACACTGACCAGCGAGCTGTGGTGAAGTTTGCCACTGCCACTTGGAGCAACTCCTGGGATCTTCACTAAACAGATCCAAGCAGCTGATGACTGAACTCAGAGCTGACCACCAGCCCCTCACAGAGGCTGCTTAGGTCAACCTGCCCACCATTGCTCTGTGCAACACAGATTCTCCTCTGAACTATGTAACATTGCTATCCATGCGACAACAAGGGAGCTCACTCAGTGGGTGGATGCTAGCCCAGGATGTATTCCACATGTGTGGCACTATCTCCTGTATTCATCCATGGCAGTTTATGCCTGATCTTTATTTCTATATAGACCCAGAGGAGATGGAGAAGGAGGAGCAGGCTGCTGCTGAGAAGGCCATGACCAAAGAGGAATTCCAGGGTGAATGGACTGTGCCAGTTCCTGAGTTCACTGCCACTCAGCCATCGGTGGCAGATTGGTCTGAGGATATGCAGGTGCCCTCAGAACCCATCCAGGTGTTCCCAACTGAAGACTGGAGTGGCTAGCCAGACACTGAGGACTGGTCAGTAGCTCCCACAGCACAGGCCACTGATTGGGTTGGAGCTACCACTGAGTAGTCCTGAGCTCCTCTGCAGAAACCTGTGCAAAGAGAAAAGGTAGAAGAAAAATAAAGTTCCTAAAAGCTGAAAATATGCACACACACACACACACACACACACACACACACACACATTTTACAAACAATAGTTTTGAGTGTTGGGTGTAATGATACACTTCTGTAATTCTGGCTCTCAGGAGGTTGGGGCAGAAGGATGGTGAGCTTGGGCTATGTAGTGAGATCATCTCAACAATAATGACAAGACTACAACAACCAGAGATTGTTTTGAGGCTGGGGCATGTAGCTCAGTGGTAAATCATGTGCTAAGCATGAACAAGATGGCTCTAGGTTCCATTGTCATCTCCAAAATACCAAACAACAAAAGCAGAATATTGTAGCTGGAGAGATGGCTCGGAGGTTAATAGAACTGGCTGTCCTTCCAGAGGACCTGAGTTCAATTCCTGGCAACCACATGATGGTTCACAACCATCTATACTGGGATCTGATGCCCTCTTCTGGCATGCAGGTGTATATGCCATGTAGAGAACTAATAGACATAAAAAACAAAATCAAAAAAAGAAAAAAATACAGGCCGAAGAGATGGCTCAGAGATTAAAAACACTAGCTACTTTTCTAAAGGTCCTGAGTTCAATTCCCAGCAACCACACCCCCTTCTCCACTCCAGCATGCACACACACTGCACCAACAGAGTCAGCTTTGTGGAAACACACCATGTTCAGGTGCTAGGGATCT
Source organism: Meriones psammophilus (assembly GCA_036365155.1). Taxonomy (NCBI): domain Eukaryota; kingdom Metazoa; phylum Chordata; class Mammalia; order Rodentia; family Muridae; genus Meriones; species Meriones psammophilus. The sequence continues at coordinate 203,863 of JAEOAE010002817.1, forward strand.
GCACTCAGAGGAGCCCACCTTTGTTCTAATGCTCTGCTAAAGCTTTTGAAATCTTTAACTTTTGAACAAGGGATCCTTCACTTTTGTTTTGCACTGGACTCTGCAAATTATGTAGCCAAGGCCTGTTTACCAAACAGTCAATCTATATAAGAACAGCCTGCAAAGACTCTCAGTACCATTGTGACCACTGCAGTCCCAGGTACTTTGAAACAAAATGTCAAGACCAAATGGCCTAAGACACAGTCTGTCAGCCATCTCTGGATTTCTCTTTCCTGCACCCCAAACATAGTTCAAACTGAAAATGTGTGCTTGGTACACAAACTTTTTTTCCCTCAAAACAGGGTTTTTCTGTGTAGACCAGGCTGGCCCTGAACTCAGAGCGATCCACCTGCCTCTGCTTCTCTGAGTGCAGGCTCACAGGTGTGTGCCACTGCTCCAGGCTTACAGACTTAATTTTAAGACTGGGTCAATATCTTCCTTTTTGTCTTTAGGTTTTTTTATATAAGGGCTTGGAATGTAGCTCAGTTGGTAAAGTGCTTGCCTTGCATCCATGAAACCTCATGTTTTGTACACACCTGTAATCCCAATAAGGAGGTGCAGTCAGGGGCATCAGAAGTTCAACATCATCTTAATGTGTTGGAATTTTTGAGGCTAGCCTGAGATACGTAAAACCTGATCTTAAAAAATAAGTTTTACATATAAAAAGCCATTTTTTACATACATGGAACCAATGAACAGGGAAAAGGGTAAGGAAGGTATTATAAACTATCAAGATGGGAGATGACAATGAAGTGAGTGTGAAATGGACATGTGGGAAGTAGGAGCAACAGGACTGAATGACAAATGTGGGGTTGAGAGAAAGGCCAGTATTAAGGGTGGCAGTCATTAAGATTCTTGCTTAGGCAACTGAGTGGTCTGAGATGTGGTGATGTAACAGGGAAATTTCCAACACATCTCTCAGTCTCCTTTGTTATGGGTCGTGAGAAGGTATAATTGGGGGGAATCCCACAATAATAATTTTAAAAGCCACACACAGTCATGTGGTGTCCCTCCCCTTCTGGTAGCTTCAGAGAACACGAGGGCAGTTACAGTGGGCCAACTCTGACTTCATAAAGAAGGACTTTCTTAGAGGGCTGGCTGTTAAGCTGTGGAACAGGCTGTCTCTGGAGAAAGTGAGATTACTCTTTACTGAAAAAAGTGGAGAAAGAGCTCCCAGGGACATGACTGGGAAAATGTCTACAGGAGGTGTGGTGGGAGGTTTTGTTTGCTTTAATTATTTTGAAAAACAATCTACTCTTCATCACTTATGCTGACTCCTCCATCCGACTAGGAACCATTTACAAAGGAGGTCCTGAGTTAAAGGACCCCCTCAGTTTCAATTCTTCTAGCATGGCCAGGCCTAACCCGCTCAGACCCCTGCTGAAAAAGTCTGCCCTGTCACTGGGAATATAGCTTAATGTTAGAAGGCTTTCCTAGCATGTATGAGACCATAAATCCAATTACTGGCACAGAGTTGGGAAGGGAAACAATAGCCCATAAAAGAGACCTAGTCGACCAAAGCAGTTGAGCTTATGACTCTGAGTTCACAGCTCTAGTCACTAGCTTTCTGCTAGTCATTGGCAGAGGGTGTATGTGTTGCACTAAGCACATTGGCATCTACTATATACAACATGTTAAGGATCAAACCCCTCAGGGAATGATGTCCTCACAAAGATAATTTCTAAACCACTGGTTCTGAAAACTTCAGTCTTAATTTGGGTACATATTCAACTACTAAAACTTCATGGTCATTAAGAAGTGACAAAGTAAACTCATCCAAGTGTTGTGCCAGCCAAATCTGAAAACATCAGTAGTGGATATTTTGGCAACAGTGACTGTCTCTGTCATGAACTGATTGGCCTGCTCTTTGATCACCTCCCCTTGACAGGGGAGGGGCCTTACCAGGCCACAGAGAAAGACAATGCAGCCAGTCCTTATGAGACCTGATAGACTAGGATCAGAAAGAAGGGGAGGAAAACCAGCCCTATCAGTGGACTGGCAGAGGGCCATGGATGGAGAAGGGGGAGGGTGGGTTGGATTGGGAGAGGAGGAGGGAGGGAGCTACAGGGGGGATACAAAGTGAATAAATTGTAACTAATGAAAATTTTAAAAATTAAAATAAAGAAATAAAAAATAAACTCAATCAACTAGGATAATCTCTAGACTGGACAAAGAGCCCCATGAATTTGTCTGACTGCCCTTTTGCAATAGAGCAACTTGGAAGTTAATACCTGCTTCAGCTACCAGAACTTTGAGACAAAAAAACAGTGAAATTCAGGTGGGCAGGGCTCCCTGGGGAGAGACAGGACCATTTCAGGAGGATCCCTGGGATGCCCTGATGCCCTGTTCCTAGGAGGAACACAACTCTCTTGGGCACTCAGAGGAAAGCCCAAGGTGAACGCTCCCAGCCCAGGAATCCCAGAAAACATAGGTGCCTTTGAAGATTGTGCAAGTCTTTTCCTCCCCCGCCAGCTTGGTGGCATGCTTCTAAAATCCCCATCTGCACAACATAAACAGAAAACATGCAGCCAGAAAGCCTCAGCGATGCAAATTCCAAGCTTCCAGCCGAGGGCGGGAGAATCTCCTCCCTGCTGCTAGTGGCAAGCAGGCAGCAGAGAAGTGCAAACTTTCCAACTGACCCCGCGACCCTCCATGCCCTTTTCCTCCCACTGCAAAAGGGAGAGACAAGGCGGAAGGAAAGACCCTTGATAGAGGAAAATAAAGAATAGGGAAGGGGGCGTTGAGGCAGAGGGCGGCCTCTAAGAGATCCCCCTCAGTGCAGCCGCCCACTTCCTGAGCTGAGGGTCCAAGCGGAATCTGAGGAACCCGAAGGTCAAGCCCTCTCGGATGGGGCAGAGGAGGGGCTTGTGCGAGGCGCATCTCAGGCGCAGTGCGCGCCTCCATTGTCAAGCGTGACGTAAGCGCCATTGCTATGGCAACAGCCGCCAAAGGGAAAAGGCTGAGCTCTTCCCTTTGGGTTGCGGCGGAGGCGAGGGTTGGCGACTGGAACCCGCTTCCCGGGCGCGATGGCGGCGGTCGTGGCTCAGCTAGTGGACTACTTCATCATGGTAGGCTGAGACCAGGAGAAGCCAGGTAGGGGTGTAGGGCGGGCGCTGCCTCAGCTCCGCCTCCGCCCCAGACTCTGCCTCCGCCCCCTGGCTCCGCCTCCCTCCTTCCCTGGGCTCCGCCTCCCTCCGCCCCCGAGCTCGGCCTCCGCCCCCGGGCTCCGCCTCAGCCCTGGGCTCCACACCCCGCCCCGGGCTCCTCCCTCCACCCCAGGGCTCTGTCCCCGCCCCGTCCCGGGCTCCGCCTCTGCCGCAGGCTCCGCCCCCAGATTCAGCCTCCGTCTCCATCCCCCGGGCTCCGCCTCCGCCCAACAGGCTCCGCCTCTGCCCACCGGGCTCCGCCTCCGCCCCGGGCTCCTCCCTCCGCCCCAGGGCTATGCCACCGCCCAGCTCTAGTTTCTGCCTCCATCTCCCGGGCTCCTCTTCCCCCACTAGGCTCCGCCTCTGCTTCCCCTGACTCCACCTCCCTCCTCCCCCGGGCTCAGCCTCTGTCCCCAGGGCTCCCCACCACCCGCGGGCTCCTCCCCCGCCTCTCCCTCTGGGCTCTGCCTCTGCCCCCTGCAGCCATCCAGTGGGCTAGGTGGTGCTGGGCCTGGCCTCGTGGCTGGGAGGAGTGGAGGAGAGAGGGTTGGGTCTCGCGGTGGAGGACTTGCAGGTCCATGGGTGTCGGCCTTCGCGGAGCGGCCGAGCCTGGCTGGCTGTAGGCGTATGTGAGGGACCCGCAGGACGGCGGTCGCGGGGCGAGGCCGTGGCTGTGCAGCCAGGGGCTGGCGGGCTGGGAAGGTCGGGAGAGCCTGCCACCATCCTGCCAAGAGCTTCTGTAGAGGCTGCTGGTACACCGGACTCCGCCGCCTGGGTGGGGAGGCGGGAGCGCATTTTGCAGAGGTCCTAGGGATACACTTGTGCCCTGCATCCTGAGTAAGAGTGACTCTGGGGCCAGTTCTCCCGGAAAGGATGTGCAGAGAGTCGGGTGCTGCCACAGCCTTCATGTGGGTTCCTGAAATTAAACTTAAGTCATGAGGCCTGACAGCGAGTGCCTTTTTCTGTGGAACCATCTTGCTGTTACATATTTTCAGTTACATTTTTCTTTTTCCTTTCTTTTCTTTTTTATTTTCTTCCTTTTTTTCTTTCTCTTTCCTTTTTCTGAGACAAGGTCTTACTATGTAGTCCTAGATGTACTTGAATTATCTATATAGATGACACTGACACTCATAGAGACCCACTTGTTTCTGCTTTCCAAGTGCTGCAGTTAAAGGTGTAGGCTTGTGTGTACACACACATAAAATGGAGAAATCTGAATAAGAATGGTGGCTTCTTATATGATACCAGCATCCTAACAGTGATACTGTACTGTAAGGATGCAGCTTGTCTGGTGAAGATAACGTGGAAAAGGGATCCATGGGGTCTCTTATTCCTTTAACTGTTGGTAAATCTACAACTTTATCAACATAAAAACTCCAGAAACACACCATTAATCCCAGTACTCAGAGAGGCAGAGGCAAGTGGATCTCTGAGAGTTCAAGGCCAGCCTGGCCTCCAAAGCGAGTCTAGGACAGCCAAGGCTACACACACACACACACAAAAATGTTTTCTTGAAAAAAAAAGAGTCCAGAAACCGTAAAGAAGATAAAATGTACTTTAAGTATCTTGATTTTTCCTTGACATTGATGAGATAAGGAAGTTCTTAGTCTATACAATTTTGGAAAAACATACTTTTTAATGACAGAATCATATTTCTGAGGTTCAACTTCATTGACTTTATTGCTATTGAATACTTACTGCTTTCAGTTTTGTGCTTTTTATGCTAATGTTATTATTTACAAGGACAAAGCTTTAAAATCACTGATTTTTATGACAGCTTGATAATTCATTATTTAAAACTATATTTTTTGGGGCATGGTGAGATGGCTCATTTGGTAAAGTAAGTAGTTGTTGTGTAATGAGGGCCTAATCCCTAGCGCCCATATAAAAATAGCTCAGTGATGCACAGCATCTGTAACCCAAGGGCTGGGAGGCAGAGACTCCTGGAGATTCCTGGCCACATAGTTTAGCTGAATCAGTGTGCTTCAAGTTCTGTGAGGACATAAGGTGGACATTAATGGAAGAAGACACCATGTCCACCTGTGTTCTCTTCACTCATATACCCACATACATTACATCCCCAAAAAAAACCCTCATTTTACTTTATATTTGGATGATGGTGGAATAATTAGGAAGTGTAATTTGTCTAAAAAGACAAAGTTACTTATTTAATTACCTTTACTTTTCTTACTGTTACTTTGTTTTAGTTTTATTGAGATTTGTCTAAGTTGAGTGATGACTTATTTTTTTATATTCCTTCATGTTTATTTTTGTTCTACTGTTTTAGAAATAACCCATCCAGCTGGGGATGTAGTTTAGTAACAGAGCTCTTCTCTAACATGTGCAAGGTCCTAAGTTTTAAGAAATGGCACAGGCAAAAATTATTTGCTGGCAAAATTCTTTATATAAATTTTATTAAACTATATTAATTTACATTAATAATCACTTGAAGTCCTGTATATTTTAAAAATCAGTTGGCTTCAGTATATTAGAAAAAGTATTCAAAATGGTTTGCAACTATTAAGCTGTATATTGCAGGTGACATAAGCAAAAGTATGTTCTTCCAAAATACTGTAAAATACTGTATTTTGAGACTGAATGTGTGTGTGTGTGTGTACACCACGGCATATGTCTAGAGGTGAGAGGACAACTTGCTGGAATATGTTCTCTCTTACAAAGCATCTTGGATCATCAGGCATGGCTTCAAGCACCTGCTGATCTGTTTCTCTGGCTTTGAAAATGAGAGTTCTTAAGAACCAAGAATTAACAAAATTGTGACTCAAGTGGCAGTGAGCTGCACACAGAAGGACCTGTGTGAGGAAACTCAGGAGTACTTGCTGTGGAAATAATGGTGTGGATGCTAGAGTTAGAAAGCTGAAATTAGTAAAGCTTAATGATAAATTAATGTGAGGGCTGAAGTAGGAAAAGTGGTTGAGAGTAACAAAGATTCTAACCTGGGTAATTGGGATATAAATTCAAGCAAAGGGAGAAATAACTGAATTTAATTTTGGACGTGTTAAATATGATTGTTTTTAATCAAGATGGAACTGTTATTTGGGTGTTCAAATACATGAGCCAGGAGTAAAGACAGGTGATGATTAGAGATTTATTTAGCAGTTATCAATAGCCAGTTTTTTTTTTTTTTTTTTTTTTTTTGGTCAGGCAGCAAGAAAGGGCGTAACTTAGCAGAATTACAGGCAGGGTGCAGAGAAGTGGTTGTAATTTCAGTTGAGGATCTAATGATGTTCCCCTGACCCTTTTGTGGGTAATCATAGCTGCTGTCATTAAGATGGTAACAGTCATATCATGCCCCAAATTGTGATCATCAACATCCAAGTGAAGTGTGAAAAGATAGAGCAAATAGAGACTAACCATGAAGATCTGGAAGTCATTAGCACAGATAGAGCTGTGGTTTATGTAGATGTCCTCAGAATGTTGTCACAGAGATAGGAAAATAAATGACCAGGGCCCAGGCTTTGGGGTACACCATTGCTTAGGGGATGAAAGAAGAGGAAGCAAAATGGATTTGGTGAACTTTGAAGAGACATTCAACTCTCCCTAATAGATATTATTCTTCTTGTAGGTGATATGAGCCCTAATTTTTTCTCTAGTTACATGGCTGTGCAGAAGAGAAAGATTGTTTTCAAATTAAAACAATTTTTTAGATTTCCTTTTTTCTTTTCTTTTTTAAGTTTTTTGGAGGGGGGGTTGTCAAGACAGGGTTTTTCTCTGTGTGTAGCCCTGGCTGTTCTGGAACTCTAAAGACCAGTCTGGCCTCATACTCACAGAGGTCTGCTTACCTCTGTCTCCCAAGTGCTGAGATTAAAGGTGTGCACCACCTGATGAGCAGTCAGTAGTCTTAATCACTGAGCCATCTCCAGCTCTCTTTAAATTTTTAACAGATATAATCATGTGACTATGTCTACATTAGTTGAATATAAATGGAATGACAAATTCAATGTTTCAAAAATGTTTTAAGGAGGTGATGGTGTGTATTCCCAGCTTTTCTTTACCTGAGACTGGAGATCAGCTGGGTGGTGGTGGCTCAGGCCTTTAATCCCAGAGTTTGGGAGGCAAGGCAGAGGCATTTGGATCTCTGAATTAAAGGACAGTCTGGTCTATAGATCTAATTTCAGGACAGCCAGGAAACCCACACAGAGAAAGTCCAAACCAAGCAAGCAAGCAAAGGACTAGAGATCTAGCAGCCATGTTTGGTAGGAGTAACAGAGCAAAGAGCTAGAAAGATTTGGATAACTAATGACTAACAGTAGGGTTGCTATAGCAGGTCTAGGTAGCTGCTTTGTGTTTTGTTTGTTTTTTTTTAACATGATAATTAATAACATTATATGTTTAAGTCACTATAAATCTGAGTTTTTAGTTTCATGCTGGCAAAACAGGTATAAGGTGACAGGATGGGTTATCAGGATCCAGGGTCATAGATAGTGAAGGAATGTTTTTCAGTGTCTTGGTTAGCCAATTGAGGCCATTGAAAGGAACAGTTTTTGAAGAAATTTGTGTTTGAACATACAAATGATCTTGTAATATGCAATGTACAGTTAAGAAGGAGAAAGTAAAGTCTCCCTCCTCCCTGTGGCCTCCTATTTTTTTCTTCTGAGTATTTAACTCCATCATTGAGTGACAAATCATGAACTGCAAGTTTACTCTAGTGGATGATGTATTCTTTTGAGAATTTTTACAGGGTTTTCTTTTTTTTTTTTTTTTTTTGTTTGTTTCCCCAAGACAGGGTTTCTCCATGAAGTCCTGACTATACTGGAACTTCCTCTGTAAATTGAGACTGTTCTCAAACTCAGAGATCTGCCTTTCTACTGGGATTAAAGGTGTGTGCCATCATTGCCTGGCATATAGGATCATTTTTAACTCTGATTTTCTTAGTTAATTGTTGTTTTATTAAACAAATTGCAGAATATTGGTAGAAGAAATGATAAGAATTGAGTTTAGCTGATTAAACACCCCCATGTGAGAAATCCCATTGTGTTAGGTATGAATATATGTTTGAAAAAACTTTGAATGTATTTTATTAAAACTTAAAAAGACCAGCTCCATGTACTAGTGTGCTTTTTTCTTTCTTTCCTTCTGGCTTTTTCCTTCCTTCCTTCCTTCCTTCCTTCCTTCCTTCCTTTCCTTCCTTCCTTTTCCTTCCTTTTTTTTTTTTGAGACAGGATCTTTGTAGCCTATTCTGGCCTGTAACTCATTAGGTAGTTGCCACCAGTACTTGCAAACTTTACAATTTAAGAGGAAAATACAAAAAGTAATTTTTTGAGACAGGATTTCTCTGTGTACCCTTGGCTGTCCTGGTCTTACTTTGTAGACCAGGCTGGCCTGGAACTCAGAGTTCTGCCTGCCTCTGCCTCCCTGAGTTGCTGGAATTATAGGCTTTCACCAAGATGCCCAGCTTCTAATCTTTATTTTTTAAAAATATTTTATATCCCTCTCTCTCAGTTTATTTTATTTTCACTTTTTATATTTCAGATTTTTGACATAGGGTTCCTCTGTGTAGTCATGGTTATCTTGGAACTCAGATCTGCTGGCTTCTGCCTCCCAAATTCTGGAATTAAAGACATTGGCCATCACCATCAGGCTTAATTCTGTTTCTTAATGATGTATTACATAATAGTTACAAGTTAGTTTTCCAGCATTGGAGCTGCTATAACAAAGTGTCATAAATTTGAGGGCTTAAAACAACAGGTGGTTATTGCATAATTTTGGTGGGTAGCTCTGAAATTTATGTGTCAGGAGGTAACTCCTTTGGGGGCTTCTAGGGAAGAATATTCATCTTCTCTGATTTATGGGGATCCACAGCGTTCTACCACTTATGGCACCATCATTCTTTATTTGCCCTCTCTTCATATGGCTTTCTTTGTTTTTATTTTTTTTTTCATTTTCATAAAAACAATTTCTTTGTTTGGCCTGTTGCATTTCTATAATCCCAGAAATTTTGAGGGGCAGATGCTAGAAGATGGCAATTTCAAGGCTTTTATGAGTTACAGAATGAGTTCAAGGCCTGACTGGGCATGCCAGAGCCTGACAACAGAGTTGAACAGTACCTGAGTAGGGAGTGAGAACAAATCACACTACACAGGGGATGGTTTGAGGGGGCTGTCATCCTGACTAAAGCAGAGCAGGTTTATTCCAGGGTTCATTATTTATAGGCAAAGCAAAAACAAGTCACATCAATACGAAAAGAAAAAGTATGGAAATGCCTAACTTCTTTTCAAAAACTACTTCCCCAGAAGAGTAGCTAAGGCAAGGGGTTAGAAAACAGGAGAGAAATGCTTTGAGGTACACTTATCTCAAAGATCCTTTTGTCGTGCAAAATTAATAGTAAGATTTTAGAAATTTCAGGGTGCACAGCATCCCGACCCAGAAGGCAGAACCTACTCGGGTGAGGCGGGTGAGGGGCTTGCGCAAGGCGCAGCGCAGGCGCAGTGCGTGCCTCCTTTTTCAAGCTTGGCTGCATCACCGTTGCTATGGATACAGCTGCAGAAGGAAAAACGCTGAGCTTGTCCAGGTCCGGGTGGATGGCGGCGGCAGGGGTGGCGGTGACGCGGTGGCAGGTTGGCGATAGTGGAACCCTCTTCTTCCCGGTAGGTTGAGACCAGGGTGGTGGTAAGGCATAGCGCACTGGGCTAATGGACTACTTCATCGAGGTAGGCTGAGACCAGGAGAGAGCCTCCACACCTGGGTTGTGGGGTGGGCTACCGCAGGCTCCGCCCACCCAGGCAGGCTCCTCCTCCGCTCTGCCCAGGCCCTGGCTCCGCCTCTGCTCCCACTAGGCTCCCGCCTCCCCCCAGGCTCTGCCTCCGCTCCCAGGGCCCGCCCCCGGCTGGGCTCCTCCCCTGCCTCCGCCTCTGGGCTCCGCCTCCGCCCCAGCAGCCATCCAGTGGGCCAGGTGGTGCTGGGCCTGGCATCCTGGCTGGGAGGCAGGGAGGAGAGAGGGTTGGGTCCCGCGGTGGAGGAGCAGCGGGTCCATGGGTGTCAGCCCACCCGGTGCAGCCGAGCCTGTCTGGCTGTGGATGAGTGTGAAGGACCCGCAGGGACGGCGGTCGCCTGGGAGTTGCAGTTGGGGGGCTGGTGGGCTGGGCGGGTTGGGAGAGCCTGCCCGAGTTCTGCCATGAGTGTCTGTGGAGGCTGCTGGTACCGGGACCGCGCCCTCCTGCTGCCAGGGTTGGGAGGGTGGGAGCACACTGTGAGGAGTTTCTAGGATACACTTGTTCTCTACATTCTGAGTAAGAGTGATGCTGGGGCCAGGCCTCCAGTAAAGGAAGTGCAGAGAGTCCGGTGTTGCCTCCTGCCTGGCCTCGGGCTCATGGGGTGGGGGTAGCTTGGACATCTGGGTCGAAAAAGAAAGCAGGGTATTTGGAAAGACTACAGGATCCGTGCACATTTCTAGTAACATTTTTCAGGACCTATGTGCAGGCATTCCAGAATGAAATGACTATTTTAAGTAAAGGCAGCCACTGCAGGTGCTCTCTCTCACTTAGCTTTCACATGTGATTTATTGTTCTCTTTATTCGTCAGAGAATTTTTCATAAGGAACAGTTTGGTAGATACACTGCTGTTTATACTTTGATGGACTTGCACAACCAGGAGTATACAGGGTTCACACAGGCTTATTTTTTTTATTTTTATCTCTTTGTGTTGTTATGTATAGATAAGTGAGATGTAATTACAAGTTTACTGTACAGCCTGGAAAGCTTTTATTTCAGGGTAATTCCAGTTTTACACCTGCAAGGAATTTTAGCTACCAGCCCTGCAGCCCTTTGACTCAGGAGATGCTTAGGTTGTGTTTTGCTGATTGTTAGTTGTTAGTAGCACTAGAGTACTGCTGTTCTACTCATCTCTTTTTATTGTTTATTTATCCCTAAGAAATTTATTTAAGAGAAGGGATCGTTCACATTTTTTTCCTCACTACTGCCTAATTGAGGTCATTTAAGAGAATTGCTTGCAGATCGGTGAGATGGCTCAGCAGATAAAGACTCTTGCTGGGCAAGCCTGGAGACCTGAGTTCGATACCTGATTTTATGAAAAGGTGGAAGGCAAAAGTGATTGCACAGAGTTGTCTTCTAAACTTCCTATGTTTTCCCTAGTATGCATGCTTCATCGACATCATGAACACACACACACACACACACACACACACACACACGCTAAAAAGAAGACATTGTGCTGTATTTAGAGAATATTCTTGCTGCTCCAAAAAATGTCTTTGTTTTTCATTCTCTTACAGACAGTCTTACCCAGACTGCTAGTGTGGAGAATCAGTTTTGTTTTTAATCTTGTTCAGTTTTCAGTTACATTGTTTTTTCCCCTTACAACAATTTTTTATTTAGTTTTTTTTTTTTTTTTTTTGTTGTTTTTTTTTTTTTTGAGATATTCTCTCTACAGAACCCTGGATGTCCTGGAATTACCTATATAGAACAGGCTGGTCTTGAAGGTCTTGAACCTACAGAGATCCTCCTTCCTCTGTCTCCCAAGTGCTGGAGTTAAAGACAATGCCCAGCTTCCCCCACAACAGTTTTGAAACAAAAACAAACTTGAAAAAGTTCCAAGTATGGTACAGTTAATTGCTGTTTTACTTCGGATATTTTGAGAGGAAGCTGCTGACCTTACTCCTTGTCACAATGAGTGGTTTAGTGTCAATTTTATTCAAACAAGAATGTGGTCCTACATAATGACAGTGCAGTTATCAAAATAGGAAATTCACGCTGGCATAGTATTTCATTTAATGTGGGTTTTATTGACAATATTATTACTCACATAAATGTCAAAAGAAGCTGGTACATTTAAGTGTTGCATTGTCTTTTATCTCTTTAGTCTCTTTCAATATGGAACAGTTCCCTCATCTTTTTCATGATCTTGTCACTTTGATGACTATGGGTCAGTTATACTTTTTCTTCATTAATTTATTTATTTGTTCATTTTACAGCCCACTTACAACCCTACTCCCTCATCTCTTGCCAGTCCCAACCTCCCAAACATTTTCCCTGTATCTCCCCATCCAGCCCACCCAGGCACATCAAGTTATATCAGGATTAAGTACCTCCTCTTTCACTGAGGCAAGACAAGGCAAATCTTCTAGGAAAATGGGATCCAAAGGGAGGCAACAGAGTCCAAGTCAGAGACAGCTCCTGCTCTAGTTGCTAGGGGACTGACTTGAGGACAAGCAGCCCATCAGTTTCATATGTGTAAGAGGCCTAAGGCTATTCCAGGCATGTTCTTTTGTTGGTGGTTCAGTTTCTATGAGACCCCATGGTCCCAGGTGAGCTGGCTGTGTAGGTCTTCTTGTGGTGTCCTACCTCTCCAGCTCCCTCAATCCTTCCTCTAACTCTTCCACAAGATTCCCAGAGTTCTGCCTAATGTTTGTTTGACTGTGAGTCTGTGGAACTGTTTCCATTATTTGCTGGATGAAGCCTATCAGATGACAGTTATGCTGGTCTCCTGTCTACAAGCATAGTAGAGATACAAATAAATGATGAAGGCCCAGGCTTCAGGATACACCATTGCTTAGGGATGAAAGAAGAGGAGCAGAAAATGTATTTTGTGAACTTGGAAGAGATATTCAGCTCTCCTAATAGACATTATTTTTCTTGTAGTTGATATGAGCCATAATTTTTGTCTAGTTACATGGCTGTACAGAAGAGATTGTTTTCAAATTAAAACAAATTTTTTTTTTTTCTTTTTCCTTCTTTTTTTTGTTTGGGAGGAAGGGGTCATCAAGACATGGTATCTCTGGGTGTGTAGTCCAGGCTGTTCTGGAACTCTTCCTCAGACTCACAGAGATCCACCTGCCTCTTCCTCACAAGCACTGGGATTAAAGGCTTGCACCACTTGGTGAACAGTCAGTACTCTTAATCACTGAGTCAACTCCAGCTCTCTTTAAATTTTTAACAGATACAATCATGTGACTATGTCTACATTCCTTGAATATAAATAGGATGATGAATGTAATGTTTCAAAAGTGTTCTAAGGAGATAATGGTGTGTATTCCCCCAGCCTTTCTTTAGCTGAGACTGGAGATTGGCTGGGAGGTTGTGGCTCACATTTAATCCCAGAATTTGGGAGGCAAGTCAGAGGCATTTGGATCTCTGCATTAAAGGCCATCCTGGTCTATAGATCTAGTTCCAGGACAGACAGGAAACCTACACAGAGAAACCCAATCCAAGCAAGCAAGAAATGGACTGGAGATGTAGCAGCCATCTTGGGTAGGAGTAACAGAGCAAAGAGCTAGAAAGATCCTGGATAACTAATGACTGACAGTAGGGTTGCCATAGCAGATCTAGATAGCTGCTCTGTGTTTTGTTTTTCTTTATTTTTAACATGATAAATAATAACATTATATGTTTAAAGCACTGTAAATCTGAGTTTTCAGTTTCATGCTGGCAAAAAAGGTACAAGGTGACAGGATGGGTTATCAGGATCCAAGGACATAGATAGTGAAGGAATGTTTTTCAGTGTCATGTGTAACCAATTGAGGGCATCATTGAGAGAAGCACTTATTGAAGAACTTTGTGGTTGAATGTACAGATGATCTACTTATATGCATTGTACAGATAAGGAGGAAACTGTAAAGTCTCCCTCCTTCCTGTAGCCTCCCATTTTTTTTCTTATATTTAACTCCATCATTGAAGATCAAATCATGAACTGCAAGTTTACTCTAATGAATGATGTACTCTTTTGAGAATTTATACAGTTTTTTTTTTTTTTTTCAGTTTTTGTTGTTTGTTTGTTTGTTTTCCCAGGATAGGGTTTCTCCATGTAGCCCTGACTATCTTGGAACTTTCTCTGTAAATCAAGAATGTTCTCCAACTCAGAGATCTGCCTGTCTCTGCCTCCTGAGCACTGCTGGGATTAAAGGTGTGCCATCACTGCTTGGCATAAAGCATCATTTTTAACTCTAACTTTCCTTATTTGATTGTTGTTTTTACTAACCAAATTGCAGAATATTGGTAGAAGAAATGATAAGAATTGAGGTTAGCTGATGAAACACTCCCCCCCCATGTGAGAAATCTCATTGTGATAGGTATGAACATATGTTTGGAAAACTTTGAATGCATTTTATTAAAAACTTAAAAAGACCATCTCCATGTACTAGTGTGGTCTGGCTTTTTACTTTTTCCTTTCTTCCTTCCCCTTCCTTCCTTCTTCCTTCTTTGATCTCTATAGCTTGGCTATCCTGGACTCATTTTGTAGACCAGGCTGGCCTGAAATCAAAAAGATCCACCTGCCTCTGCCTCCCTGAGTTGCTGGAATTGTAGGCTTGCGCCAAGATGCCCAACTTCAAATCTTTATTTTTTAAAGGACTCAAAGACATTGTATGAGTAGTTAATAATGTTTGATATGTAAGCCTCACCTGGGGCCTTTCTGTCCTTCTAAGCAGTCAAGATTACACACTCTGGTTTTTCTAGAATTCTTGCCTTATTGTTCTTTTATTTTCACCACGGACCTTTAACAGTTTAAAAGAATTAGGTATTCATAATCTTTGGAGATGAATATAAATTTCAAGGTGATTTTTTACATTACTGTTTATTATTATCATTTATTACAATTTATTCAAATTGTACTGTGGCTGTGCCCCCCTCCTCATCTCCATCTGCTCACATCCTCCTTCCCTCTTCTGCGCCTAAGCCCCTCCCCTAGCCCACTGATAGGCAAGATCCTACTCCCCTTCTATCTGACCCTAGCCTATCACGATGTTTTATACAAGTATCCCTCCTATTGTTGCACACATATTATTACAGTTATCTAGCCATCTATCTCACATCTATCATCTGTCTATCTATCATCTTTGTCATATATCTATTATACACACATACACATTATTGTGAAAATCTGTTATTTCTTCCAAAGAAACGTGGTTCAAAAAATTGTTCAAAAACAATGTTTTAAATCAAAAGTAATCTAATAAAAAATGGGGACAGAGCTAAACATAGAATTTTCTGTAGAAGAATATCTCAGAGAAACACTTAAAATGCTCAATGCCCTTAGTTATCAGAGAGATGCAAATCAAAATGACCCTAAGATTTCACCTTACACCCATCAGAATGGCTAAGAACAAAAACTCAAAAGATTCAGGCTTGTGGTCACCCTCAGCTACAGACCAAGATTAATGGCAGCCAGGGTATATGAGACACCACCTCAAGAAAAAAAAAAAAAGAACTAGTGTGCAGTGATGAACAGAGAAAGTGGCAGAAGATTTGATGGACTTGGCAGTAGGGTTAGCAGGAACTGCAGCAGGTCGATGGGCACAGCAGCTTGGCAGGCACAGTGAGGGGAATTAGGCACAGGAGTAGTCTCTAGTTCAGGGAGAGCTCATGCTGTGTCCACCTGTCCATCTCTCTGTCTGTCATTCTCAGTTTTTTAATTTATTTTATTTATCTGTGTGCATGTGGGTATACATGCCTGGCAAAGGCTAGAAGAGGGTAAGAGATGCCCAAAAGCTAGAGGTCATTGTGAGCCACCTGATATAGGGGCTGGGAGCCAAACCCAGCCCTCTGCAAGAGCAACATGTGTCTTAACTACTGAGCCATCTCTTCAGCCCAGTTCTCTGGGTTTTTGTGGGACAAAAAGTTGGAAACAGGAAGCCCAGGTTGGTCTGGAACTCATCATCCTCTCTCAGCTTCTTGTCCTCTAATTACAAGTCTGCACCTTCATGCCTGCCAGTCTTTTCTTGAATGGTTTCAGGTCCTCATTTTGTGTTCCAGGCCACAGACTGCAGATAACAGTGAACCTGACTTTAGCCCTTTGTCCCTGAGAGTGTACAGACAGAGTGTTTCCTCTGTTGTTAGTGAGGCTAGGGTAGACCTGCCACCCTGCTAGAGCTTTAAGAATCACACTGGGAGTGAATTTTTAAAACTTGTCCTTCATCAGGGCCTTTTCCCTTAGCAAAAGTAAAAGTGAATAATTAATTACTGTATTGTCAGGGCTGATCTCGTGGATCCCAGGCTTCTGTAGATCTGAGGTTGGAACTCTGTGCCCCAGTACCCAAGCAGTAATCAACAGCAGGAGAGTGCAGCAGTCATGCATGCAGTAGGAGGCTACAGCCTGGAGCATGTGGGAACCCAGAAACTTTTCCTGAACTGGGTGTCCTGAGTTTGGAATTGTTTTCCCCACTGTTTGGTATTCTTCCGACAGGGTGACCCAGTCTGTCCTGTTTGGGGGTAAACAGTTCAGTCTAGGATGTTGAGTAGAGCACACAGGAGCAGGTAAGGGGCTTTATGCTGGTGACTGGGCATCTGAAGGAACCCAAAAACTTTTCCTGAGAACTTTTTGGGGAATATGGGGAATTCCACTGGATGCCCTGAGGTTGGACTTGATGTTTCCTTCATCATGGGGTTTCCTTCCAACAAGGAAACCTGGTCCCTGGTGATTTGGTGCCCACAGTTCTGTGTTGCACAATGATTTTGTGAATAGAAGGAGCTCTCTGGGATGAGCACCTTCTAGAGCCCAGACCTTTTTCAGGGATTTTCTGGGTGACCTGAGGTCAGTTCTGATAGCTTCCTACTCCATGGGGTTTTTTCTCTAGGTGGAAACCTCAATCTCTGGTGTTGTGGTGCCCACTGTACAGTCTGGGATGGTGACCAGTGCACACAGTTATATGGCTCTGGGCTGGTGATCTATTGCCTGCAGGGACCTGGGAACTCTTCTATGGGTTAGCTGGGTGACCTGAGAAAGGACCCGATTCCTTTCACTCCGTGGGGTTTGTTCTTAACTTGGAAACACAATTGCTGTTGTTTTAGGGTCCAGAGTTTGGTCTGTTGCTTGCTGTGTAGTCACTGCTATACTGCTCTGCAGATACTGTCCTCTTGGTACCACCATCTTTGATTCTCCTTTCTTTTATTAAACATTTTTTAAAATTTTTCTTTTTCTTTTTATTTTATTTTATTAATTACAGTTTATTCACTTTGTATCACAGCTCTAGCTCCTCCAGCATCCCCTCTCAATCTCACCCTCCTCCCCTCTTGTTCTTCTATGTCTGTCCCCCAGTCCAATGATAGGGAGGACTTCCTCCCCTTCCATCTGACTATAGTCAAACAAGTCTCATCAAGACTGGCTTCTTTGTCTTTCTCTGTGAACTGGCAGGATTGTTCTCTGCTCAGGTGGAGCTGATCCAAGAACTAGCCCATGAGTTCATGTCAGAGATGGTCCCTAGTCCTATTATTGGGGTACCCTCTTGGATACAGAGCTGTATTTGACTATTTCTGTGCAGGGGTTCTAATTTATCTCCATTCATGGTTCTTGTTTGGAGTATCAGTCTCAGAAAAGACCCCTGTGCGAAGACCTTTTGATTCTGTTGTTCTCCTTGTGGAGCTCCTGTTCCCTCCAGATATTTCTATCTCCCCTTTCTGTCATAACATTCCCTGCACTCTGCAAAATGTTTGGCTCTGAATCTCATCATATGTTTTGATACCCTGCTGGGTAGAGTCTTTCAGAGGACCTCTGATAGGCTCCTGTTATTTTCTCAGACAATTAGGAATAGTGCTACCTCAAGATCCAGCTATACCACTCCTAGACATATATCCAAAATGCTCAAGTATACAACTAGGATATTTGCTCAACCATGTTCATAGGAGCTTTACTTGTAATAGCCAGACGCCAGAAACAACCCAGATGTCCCTCAGTTGAGGAATGGATACAGAAATTATGGTACATTTACACAATGGAATACTACTCAGCCATTAAAAACAAAGAAATCATGAAATTTGGTGGCAAATGGTGGGATCTAGAAATGATCATCTTGAGTAAGGTATCTCAGAAGCAGAAAGACACACATGGTACATACTCACATATAAGTGGATATTAAACCTATAATATAGGATGATCATACTAAAATCTGTAGACCTAGGGAAGCTAATCAAGAAGGAAGACTGTGGTAAAATGCTTAATCTTTTATTTCTTTATATCTTTTTTTTTTTTTTTTTTTTTGAGCAAGGGCAGTTATCCAGACTGAACTCAAATTTTTCTCTCTGGTTTTGTTTTTCTAATTTTTTTTTTTTTTTTTTTTTAATTTTTCACAATTTATTCATTATATATCCTGGCTGAAGGCCCATCCCTCAACTCCTACTGGTCCCATCCTTCTTCTTCCCTATATCCTCTTCATCTAGTCCACTCAAAAGGTGAGTTTCCCTCCTCTGCCATCCACCCATGTCTTATCACAATACTACTCAGCTATTAAAACAAGGAAATAATATTTCTGCTCTTATTACTTCTCCATAGGCCACTCTGCTCACGTCAGAAGACTCCATACCCTGAAGCTTGCCTGCAACCTTACTGTGAAATTAACAGTAAGTATAACTCATTTTACAGAGTCCCACTCACAAGACAATGTTTAATTGACCATCTCACATCCAGAAACATGTGAAATATGAAATGCTATGAAGTCTGAAACATTTGATCACAAGCATTTCAAAGAACTTAGTTCTCCTTCTGTCTAGAGGAACCACCTCAAGAAATAAGTTCAAATTTAATTCCAGGAAACAGAGGCTATATACCCCTTGGGAAATGTTTGGGATGCTCCATGGATAGGTGTATATAATTGTTCAAAACTAGGTACTTCAAGAATGCTTGATTTGCATTAAATACCACATTCCTATCATATGAACAAGAGCACAGATACTAATCATCCTATATCTAAAAAGAGGAGAGAGTTATCAGGGATCAGTGTCAAAAGCCATCTATCAAATTTGACTAGTAGCATCTATGTCTAAAGACACTCCCCAGTTGAAGTCAGGCACAGAAAACGCACCCTTACATGGTTACACAACTTGGCCAGTAGCAGGGTCATACATGGAAGAGAAAGCTTCCTCCTTCACATCTCAAAATTCAGTCTGGGTTGTGATGGTTTTCAATAGAACCCCTGGAACAATATATATGTATACACAAAGAAACTTCTACAGGCTACCACTGTTCTATTACTCTGGGAGAACTTCCTGGCTGGTGTTAGTTCACCATTCCCTACATATTCATCCAATGGACTGAACTTTTCTTGTCTAAAGTGAGGCAATTGAAAACAGTAAATGTTGAGAATCAGGTTTATCAATAAGTCTTCCTTAAACACATTTTATAATACTTTTGCATGTAATTGATATTTACCATTCATTGTATTCTTTTAAAAAATAAGTTTATTTACTTTACATTCCAATCATAATCCCCCTCCCTTCTCTCCCCATTACTACCCTCCATTCCTATTGTCTCTATTCCCTTTCCCCTTTCCCTTCAGAAAAGGGAAGTCATTTCCATTGAGCTAGTTTTTCAGTTCTTTTGGATCTCAGTGGACCAAAGAACACAAAGGCCTTTCCATATTGCTTTTAGTCACAGAATTCCTATCCAGTAAGGATACTTTATGATGATGATGACTCTAGATTTTTGCAAGGCCTCACCATTTTAACACATTCATAAGTTTTTTCTCCATTATGAATCCTTTCATGATGATGAAGATTATACAAAATGTGGAATGGTTTCACCATGTTAAAAAGGCTTTCAGTCCATTAGATTTCTTTCATGAGTGTGAAGATGATTCTGAAGTCCAAAAGTTTTTTCACATTGGTTACAGTCAGATAGCTTCTTTCCAGTATGTTTTCTTTTATGTATTAGGAGATGTTATGTGCAAAGGCTTTGCCACACAGTTGTATTCATATGGTTTCCCTCCAGAATGTGTTGTTGTCTTAGGAGATGACTGTTATATGCAAAGGTTTTATCATACTAATTATCCTCACCAGGCTTCTCTCCACTTTGTGTTTTTTCATGTTTTAAGAGATTACTCTGCTGTGCAAAGACTTTATCACATTGGGTATATTCATAAGGTTTCTTTCCAGTGTGTGTTCTTTTATGGCTTATGAGATGACTGTTTTGTGTAAAGGCTTTTGCCACACTCATTACATTCATAAGGTTTCTCTCCAGATGACTGTGTGTTCTTATTTTTATGGCTTATGAGATTACTGGTGTTCTTTTATGGATTAAGAGAGTACT
>JAEOAE010003876.1:0-18216 GCA_036365155.1 Meriones psammophilus
AGGGAAATTAACTCAACAATGTCCATATGTTGGGCAGGGATTGATCGGTGAAGCATATGACAATTCATGGTTCATTTGTCAGCATTACCACAGTTGAAATATGATCAAAGAAAAGATCATTTCTGCCCATCTTATGTGTGGATAGGCATAGCTACTGACTCTAGAAGTCTGTCAGAGAAAGTCTTTTTTCATTAAATTCCTTAAATCCATATTCAGCAGAACTCTCTGAGGGGTTTGATGGAGTGCATCTAATTTATTTCCATATTTTTCACTTGCATATTTTTTATTAATTAATTCAATTTACATCTTGGCCACACACCCAACCCTCCTCTCTTCCTATTCCCATCTTCTCTCTTACATCCCCCTCCCCTGTTCTACCTCATACCTACACACCCCAGCTCCTGTAGTCTCATGATGACTGTGTTCACCTATCTACCCTGTGTTCTCTTAAGGAAGTTTCATCATGGGAAAGTGATCAACAAATGGAAAACATTCCATGACAGAGATATCTCCAACTCCCCTAACTAGTAGGCCCACATGAAGCCTAATAAGCCCATCAGCTATTTATATAGAGAGAACATAAGTCCAGACCATGCATTGTTCTTGGTGGGTGCTTCAGGATCCATAAGCCCCTCTAGGCCCTTGTTGATTATCCCTGATGATCTTCTTGTGGAGTTCCTGTCACAGATAAATAAATGAATATGTATACAGATATAACCAACTGAATCCATTATTTAGTCTTTAGTATTGCTTTTATGTGACTGGAAAAACATTATCCCTCAGCTCAAATGTAAAAAAGAGAGAATTTATTGTTGAATAAATTGGAGAGTCTGTGAACACAATTTACGTTATTCCAATTTCCATGTTACAATGTAGAAGCAGCTTCATGTATTTTTCATAGTAACAGAATTTAAAAAAAGCTATTAATCCAGTGCATTCCTGGAAACATCAGGGAGGAGGTTACAGCAAGTTATTGTACAGGCCCAAGATGCTATGTGATGTTATTCTTGTCTTTTAGATTGGCAGGTGCAAGTGGTGTGTTGGGTTACTATATTCCAAAATGATTTTATTCATTAGCTATAGAAGATCATCTCAACAGCAGAGAAATGGCTACTAGGGTGCTGCAGGTAGCCTGGACTATGGTAATGAGCCCCTAGAACTACAACATTCCAATCTCTCCATATAAATGAAGTTTTTATAGCCAGTCTTTGTAGACACAGGTCTTTCCAGGAGTTCTCACTGATACATGTATACATTCATACAATTCAATATTGAGTATGGGATAATCCTTGGGGAAGACTGATTCTCTTTCTCTCACTTCTTCCTAATTGCCTGCATTGACCAATAGATTCTCTCTTAACAAAGCATCTAACCATAGACCTCATATTAGTGCAGTGCAACCAAATGGCATTTCTTCCTGGTAATGTCAGGTCTTAAGGTAGAATCGTTCCTCCAGGAGAACCGAGTGGATTTCAGGCTCATGATTTCTGGTAAGCTCCCTCTATAGGGTCACCTACAACAGATTTTGAAAGAAGCTTCTGAGGAACCATCCCCAAGCACTGAAGGCTGTGAATGAGATAGTTTAGCCCACCTACCTGCACCAAAGTTCATATCTTCTCACAGTGAGCAATTTTGTTTTACTGTCTTAATATAATCCCCTTTCTCCTCTCTTCTATATGCTAGTTTAACTTACTTTTTCTTTCACAGCCTTACCCAGGAAACTCTACTCATTCATTTTATATGTGATCTTAGAGAAACGCTTTTCATTTAGTTACTACTTTTTACATTTTTGTAAGGATATGTTAATTTTTACATTATGTTTATAGGTTTTTGCCTACATGTTTGTGTGTATACCACTTTTGTACATCATTCCTTCAGAGGCCAGTGGAGGACATGGATCCCCTAGGACTGCTGTCACATATTATTGGAACCTAAAACTGTCAACTGTGACTTGAATCAGAGTCCACCACAAGAGCAGCAAGTAGTCATAACATCTCAGTCATTTTTCAAGCCCCCAAAACACTATTTTGCACATGTTTATTTATTTTTATTTCATGTACTTGAGAGCTTACCTTCTTATAAATGTGTGAATAGCACAGTGTGTCTGGTGCCCAAAGATGCCAGAAGGAATCTTATGAACTGGAGCCACACATATTTCTCAGGCCACCTTGTGGGCATGGAGAACTGATGCTAGCTTTTATTCAAGGGGGTCTGTCTATAGATAGATGCCACGACATCTTTAACACAAAGAGACACTTTAACAGTAGGAGTGCATATAACCTTGTTAGAATTTCCATAAGTGAGTGTGAAACTGAATCATTACAAAATAAAGGATATGAAGCTCTTACTTATATTCCTAGTGAACAACTTAGTGACTCTTCCATAACCCAGTGCTTTCCCAAACAGAAAAATCATAAGCACCTATGTATTCAGTAATCATAAGATACAAGCAAGTGACATTTTATGCACTAAATGTACACCAAAAATTAGATAAAGTTCAATTTCTGAGAGTTTAAGAGCCATTCCATGATGTTCCTGAGTTGTTAAGGTTTTATTCACACAAGATTTACATGTCACAGGAAAAGTCAAGGGCTAGGACCTCTAGGTTCCTGAATTTGATTAACACTTTCAGAAAAAAAAAAATGTAGTGACTATACTCTTCATTCTGTTCCTCTGGTTTAGACTGAAATGGAAAAACTATCAATATATGCTGTCCTTATACTTTGCCATTGAAGAGATCAATAAGGACTCAAACCTGCTTCCCAATATGACCTTGGGTTTCCACATCTACAATGCCTTTAATTCTAATAAAGAAACCTTAGAGGGCCCTCTGATGTGGCTGTCTGGAAGGAGTGAGCATATCCCTAACTACAAATGCAAAACTCAACACCACGCTCTAGGAATTATTTCAGGAACCAAGCCGGAATTTTCTGCTTCAATTGCAACACTTTCAGAGCTCTACAAAGTCCCACAAGTAAGTTAGGAGTCTATTTTTGAGCACAATCACATGTCAGATCTGACCAAAACAAAAACAATAACAATAACAAAACAAACAAAAGAACTCAGAGAAAAGGATTATGTTTATTGTAGGCAGATTTCAAATAGCAGTGAATTAATTACTTTGATATGACAATAGTTAAAAGGTGACAGAGTGTGGTAAAAAGCATTAACAGTAAATTATGGGAATTTCTAAGCATATCACTTAGTAGTAGCCATGATTCTATCTCCAAACAATGGATGATGTACTGTGGATACTCCGTCTGCATTTGATCATAAGTCAAATTCTAAAGCAAAGATACCTAACTACCCAATCTAGCATATAAACATCTCAAAATTCCTCCAGTTGTCAATATCTGACATATGCAAAAAGAAAGTTCAGGACATGTAACTAAAGATTTTGGAAAAATCTTCAAGTCATAACTGATAAAATTCTTTCAAGGAATTAATGAGCTCATTCAGAAAAGTAGATCTCAGAATAGCATCCACAGAGACCAAAAACTTGGATAGATTGCCACAATTTACCCTTGCCAGGCAACACTGAAGAAATCCATCCATCCGCAGTATTTACTACAAACAGAAAAAATACTTGGTGAGCACAAGAGTCAGCAATAATCAAGATTAAAAAACCCACACGATAATGTTCATTGTTGTCACTCAGTCAAATAATTCGTAAATGTGTTTTAACCTAATGTAACAAAAAACAAAAGACAATAATTTACATCTATCTGAGTTTTGTCTCTATCAAAACTATCAAGAGGGATGATGCAATAACCCCTGGCAATGTGGCCCCAGATCTTCACAACTTGCACCACTTTAATTTAGGAAACTAAATCTCTAAAAACTTTGTTAGTCTCTTTCCATATTTGCTTTCCTAAAGATGAAGGTTCTTGGAAATATGGTGTTATGTGACTAGAAAGTACCTGTTAATGTTTTCTGTAGTCCTTCTCTACATCAGATAATCTTTTGCATTGTTATTGCAACAAGAGAGATCTATCATGCCTTTCAAAGCCAATGAACAGCTTATTGTTTACTTATGGGCTGCTTCAGGCATCTTAGTAACTTTGGAGCCTATGGTATGTTTGAGAAAAACCCAAGTCTCTGAAGAAAGAAATTGAAGAAGATCTCAGAAGATGGAAAGATCTCCCAGTCATGGATTGTAGGATTAAGAATTCCTGCCAAAACCTACAGATTTAATGTCCCATCAAAAACAAAAACTTTTCAGACCTTGAAAAAAGACAATAATATACAACAACAGATCATCTGGAGGTATCTCCATCTGATCTCATGCTGTTTGTAATAAAAACTGCATGGTATTGGCATCGAAACAGAAAGGAGGATCAATCAATTGAAGACCCAGAAAAAACCTATGAATACTCAAGAGGGATAGCATCTTCAACAGAAAATGTCTACATGCAGAAAAATGAAAATAGATCCACATTTATCACCCCTGCACAAAACTAAAGTCCAAGTGGATCAAGACCTAAACATAAAACCAGATACGAAAATCTGTTAGAAGAAAAGTAGGGAACAGCCTAGAACTCATTGGCACAGGAAATCTGAACAGAAACAGGCTTTAAGAGCAACAATCAATAAATGGGACCTCATGAAACTGAAAAGCTTCTGTAAAGCAAAGGACACCGTCATGACTTACAATTTAGGAACTAAATCTCTAAAAATCTTTGAATTTGGCAGAGAAACACTTTTCCATAGCCATTAGGAAATTTGCTTTCCTAAAGATGAAGTTCTGGAGGTTGTGGAGAAAGGGGAACCCTCCTCCATTGCTGGTGGGAAATATGAATAGTGCTTGTTATCACTTAGGCATATACCCAAAGTTTGCTCAAGTACACAATAAGGACATTTGCTCAACCATGTTTGTAGCAGCTTTATTTGTAATAGCCAGAACCTAGAATGGATACAGAAATTGTGGTATTTCTATGGAATACTACTCAGCAATTTTGAAATTTGCAGGCAAATGGTGGGATCTAGAAAAGATCATTCTGAGTAAGTTCCCAGAAGGAGAAAGACAAACATGGAATATTGTTATTGTAAACAAGAGAGATCTATCATGCAAATTTCAAAGCCAATGAACAGCAGTGCTCCAAAATAGATTTATTGTTTGATTATGGGCTGGTCTTTTCTGAGAGACTGCTCAGATGTGTGAAGCTCTTGGTTTCCCACAGTAAGAGAACAAGGACTATTTCTAACATGAACTCAATGACTGGCTCTTTGACCTCCCAACCTCCCAAGGAGGACATACTTTAGGCCACAGAGGAGGACTTTGCAGCCAGTCTGGAAAATACGAGTCATATGAAAGGGGGAGGAGGTCCTCCTATTAGTGGACTTGGAAAGGGACAGATAGGGTGGATTGGGGAGGGGAATGAGGATACAGCTGGGATACAGAATTAACAAAATGAAAAGACTGTATTCCACCACATGACTGAGAGACAAGCTAATCTCACAGAAAACATCCTCCTTAACAATATTCAGTCCTTTAACCCTCATATGTGAATAATGAAGTCACTTCCTCACTCAGGCTGATGATTCCAAATACCTGAAACTCAGAATCTCTTTTTTTTTCTTTGCTTCTTCAGGTCACATATGGACCATTTGATTCCATGCTTAGTGACAAAGATACATTCCCATCTCTTTACCAGATGTCTACTAAAGACAGAGCTCTAGCCCAAGGGTTGATCTCTTTATTGCTCCACTTTGGCTGGAAGTGGGTGGGGCTCATTGTGTCTGATGATCAAAGAGGAAGGGAGTTTCTCTCTGACCTGAAAGTAAAGATGGTATCAGAAGATATCTGTGTGGCTTTTACAGAAAAACTCCCAGATAATTGGAAGTCTAGTTTAAAATATGATTATGGTTTGCTGAACTTAAAACAACATACAGGAGTAAATGTGCATTTATTCTATGGTGATATAGATGATTTGCTGTTCTTCTGTGTAGACATTCATATCTTTTTAACCAGAAAGAAGGTGTGGATCTTGGCAAAGCCACAATCGCCATACTTAGAGTCTATAATAAATGAAAAGTTTGTTGTGATAAACCTATTCAGTGGAAACTTCTCATTTTCAAAGAAAAGAACTATCCCTGGCTTCAAGCACTTTCTTGAGGCACTTACACCCTCCCATTACCCAGGAGATGTTTACTTCTCTAAATTCTGGATTGACAATTTTAATTGTTCACCTCTTGCTTCACTCTGTGAAAATCATAAACCCTGTGCAGTGAATATTTCCCTAAAGACTAAGGATAAAATAAATGATGTGATAAATACTTCTGAGCCCAGCTATTCCATATGGAGTGCAGTGTATGCAGTAGCCCATGCCCTAAATAGAAGGCTATTGAGCAAAACTGAAATGGGATCTAAAGAAGACAGAAACACAGACTGGCTTCTACCATGGCAGGTAAGCCTCACTCATAAGCAGGAGAAGCTTAGAATCTTACATTATTAGAAATTTACTCTGGTCAAGCCAATAAAATATTTTCATCTTATATTTAAAAGTATAAGTTAAAATGGAAATGGGTTTAAGTTTCTCTCATTTTCGTTTGATGTTGGCTCTATGCTTGCTGTATATTGTCATTAATGTGCCTTGTATCCCTGATCTCTCCAAGACTTAGTTAAACATGAATGGGTATTGGATTTTGTCAAATGCTTTTTTGACATCTAAGGAGATGATCATGTGGTTTGTCTCCTTCTCTTTGTTTATATGATTGATATCAATGATGGATTTCTGTATATTGAACCTACATGCCTGGGATGAAGCCTACTTGGTCATGGTGGATGATATCTTTTATGTGTTCTGGGTTTCAGTTTGCAAGTATTTTATTGAGTATATTTTTCATCAATGTTCATAAGAGGGATAGGTCTGAAGTTCTCTTTATTTGCTGGGTCTTTGTGAGGTTTAGGTATCAAGGTGACTATGGCTTCATAGAATGAGTTTTGTAATTTTCCTCCTGTTTCTATTTTGGTGAATAGTTTGAAGAGAATTGGAGTTAGCTCTTCTTTGAAAGTCTGTAAAATTCTCTACTTAAACTCTCTTGCACTGTTTTTTTTTGTAAGGGAGACTTTTGAGACTGCTTTTATTTCCTTGAGGCATATAGGAGTATTTAATCTATTTACCCAATCTTGATTTAATTTTGGTAAATGGAATCTATCAAGAAAATTTTCCATTTCCTTTGGATTTTCAATTTTTTTTGGCATATAGGCTTTTGTAGTAAGATCTAATGATTATTTGGATTTCCTTAGTATCTTTCGTTATGTCCCCTTTTTCATTTCTGATTTTGCTGATTTTTTATAGTTTTTCTCTGCCTTTTAGTTAGTTTGCCTAAGGGTTTGTCTATCTTGTTGATTTTCTCAAAGAACTAGCTCTCATTGATTCTTTGAATTATTTCCTTGTTTCTAATTTATTGATTACAGCTCTGAGTTTGATTATTACTATTGGTCTATTTCTCTTGGGTGTGTCTGCTTTTATTTTTCCTAGGGATTTTAGGTGGTTCATTAAGTTGCTTGTATGAGATGTCCCAAACTTCGTTCTCACAGCACTTTGTGCTATGAACTTCCTCTTAGCACTGATTTCATTTTGTCCCATAAGATTTTATTACTATTTCTCTGTAATAAAACTTGAAGTCAGGGACCGAGATACCTCCAGAAGTTCTTTTATTATACAAAAAAGTTTTAGCTATTCTGTGTTTCTGTATTTGTTTTTGTGTTCCATATGAAATTGACAATTGTTCTTTCAAGGTCTGTGAAAAATGGTGTTGGTATTTTGATAGTAATTGCATTCAATCTGTAAATTGCTTTTAGTAGGATGGTCATTTTTACTGTTAATTCTACTGATCCATGAGCATGCGCGATCTTACCATCTTCTGGTATCTTTTTCATTGTTTTTGTGTTTCAGAGATGTGAATTTCTTTTCATAGAGGTCTTTCTCTTGCTTGGGTAGTTACATCAAGATATATTATTTCTGGTTATTGTGAAGTATGTTGTTTTCCTAATTTTTATAAGCCCATTTATTATTTATAGTCATGTGGACTACTGAATCTATAAGTTAATTTTATAGCAGCCAGCATACTGAAGGGGTTTGTCTACTGTAGAACATCTCTGGTAAAATTTGTGGATCACTTATATCTACTAGTGTATCATCTGTGAATAGGGATATTGTGACTTCTTCCTTTCCAATTTGGACCCCTTGTTCTCTTTTAGTTGTCTTATTGTTCTAGCGAGAACTTAGAGTACTACACTGAAAAACTATGAAGAGCCTTGTATTGTCCCTGACTTTAGTGTAATTGCTTTGAGTTTCTCCCCATTTAATTTGATTTTGGCTATTGGCTTGTTGTTATATCACCTTTATTTTGTTTACGTAGGGCCTTGTATCCCTGATCTTTACAGGGCTTTTATCATGAAGTTATGCACGATTTTATTAAAGTTTTTTTTTTTTTTTTTATCTAATGAGATGAACATGTTTATTTAACTTTTTTCTTTCAGTGAATTACAGTGATGGATTTAAATATGTTGAATCATCACTGCATCCCTGGGATGATGCCTACTTGATCATAGTGAATGATGTATTTGATGTGGTCTTGGACTGGTTTTACCAGTATCGTACTGAGTATTTTTGCATCAAAGTCCATAATGGAAATGGGTTTGAACTTTTCTTTCTTTGTTGAGTCCTTGTGTGGTTTAGGTACCAGTGTGACTGTGGATTCATAGGATGAGTTTGGCAATGTTCCTTCTGTTTGATTTTGTACAATAGTCTCTGAAGTATTGGTATGAGCTCCTCTTTGAAAGTCTGGTAGAATTCCATGCTAAAGGCAACTGCTTCTGGGATTTTTTTTTGGGGGTGGGAAACTTCTGGTGACTGCTTCTATTTTCTTAGGGGTTATAGGACTCTTTAACCTGCTTACCTGATCTTTATTTAACTTTGGTAAGTGAAATCTATCAGGAAAATCTTCCATTTCCTTTAGATTTTCCAAATTTGTGGAATAGTCATTTGAAATAGTATCTAATGATTCTTTGGAGTCATTCCCCCTTTTCATTTCTGATTTTGTTTATTTGGATACTGTCTCTCTGACTTTTTGTTAGTTTGTCTAGAGGTATGTCTATCTTGTTGATGTTCAAAAAAAAAAAAAAAAAAAAACAGCTCTTGGTTTCACTGATTCTTTGTATTGTTTCCATTTTTTCTATGATGCTGATTTCATCCATGAGTTTGATTCTTTCCTGCTGTCAACTCCTCTTGGGTGTGATTACTTCTGTCTGTTCTAGAGCTTTTACATGTGTTTTTAAAATTTCTACTATGAGAATTTGTTAATTATTTTTAGGAAGGCACTTAATGTATTGAAACATTTCCTTAGCACTGCTTTCACTGTGTCCCAAACTTTTAGGTATGTTGTCCCTTCATTTTTATTGAATTCTAGAAAATCTTTAATTTGTTTCTTTGCTGACCCAGTGGTCACTGAGTTGTTCAGTTTCCATGAGTTTATTTTATTTTTATTTTTTAGGTTTTCTCTTGTTTCCATTGTTATTGAAATCTAGCTTCAATCCATGGTGGTCTGATAAGATAAAAGGGTTATTTCGATTTTCTTGTACCTGTTGATGCTTGTTTTCTTACCAAGTCAATGCGCATTTTTGAAGAAGTTTCTGTGAGGTGCTGAAAAGAAGGTATATTCATTTTTGTCTGGGTGAAAATTCTGTGGATAGAATTTGGATTACAGTCCTATTTTTCTGCACCCAACTTTTCTTTTATCCTTTCATCATGATCAAATTCATGTTTTCCTGCTTATGTGGCAAGCATGTTAAATCCATTTGATCTGTGCTTTTGTTAGTTTAATTGTTTCTCTGTTTAGTTTATGTCTTTATGACCTATTCTTTGGTGAGTGTGAGGTTTTGAAGTCTCCCTCTATGACTCTGGTGGTATTTGTGTATGATTTAAGCTTTAGTAATGTTACTTTTACAAATATAGGTGCCCTTGTATTTGGACCAAAATATTCAGAATTGAGATGTCATCTTGGTGGATTTTGCTATCATATGTATCCTTTTGCTAGGATATGTGTCCTTTCATATCTGTTTTGAATAAATTCAGTTAAAAGATTATTTTATTAGATATTAGGATGGCTTCTTTCAACTTGCTTCTTGGGTCAGTTTCCTTGAAATACCTATTTTCAGCCCTTCACCTTGAGGTAATGTTCTCCTTTGTTTTTAAGATGTGTTTTTTTTTTGTTTGTTTGTTTGTTTGTTTGATTGATTTTTTTTTGTATGCATCAGATTGATGAGTCCTGTTTCAGCATCCGTTCTGTTACTCTGTGTCTTTTTGTTGAGGAATTGAGTCCATTGATGTTGAGTGATATTAATAATTAATGATTGCTACTGCCTGTGGTTTTGATTTTTATGATTTCAGTGAGTTTGTGTGTTTGTCTTATTTTGGTTTTTCAGCAGCGGTGTTATTTATTTTCTATGTCTCTTTGGGTGTTTTTTACTTCCCTTGGTTGGGGTTTTCCTTCTAGTAACTTCTGTATAGTTCTGAAGCATAGACACTGGAATTTTCAAGTTCACAGCACGGCCTCTCACTTGCTATGAAGTCACTACAGTCAAAGCCTTAGTTACCATGTGCACCAGGTGCCTCATTTTGGATCTTCTTTGTATCTACATCTTCAAAATGGAAGTATTATTTTCTGGTGCTGGAAAAAGACACAGGACCTTTTTCCAACTATGGACATGCTACACACTATACTATCTTCCATCTCATAGACAATATTTCTACTTGTGTTCAGTAGCTCTTGCACTGTTTCTATGGGGAATAATTTTAATCTCACTAAACAACTGGGAAGACAAATAAACAAATTAAGCACTTAGGAAAAGAAAGCCATGTTAGAGAGAGGGAAAATGAACTTCTCTTTAAAGTCAGCCAGTAATCTGTGTGGGCCACTCATATCATATGATGTCTCTCTTCAGCTGCATCGATTTCTGAGGAAAATTAAATTTATAAATGCAGCTGGAGATGAAATAAGCTTTGATGAGAACAAGAATATTATGGAAACATATGATATACAAAACTTTATTGCATATAGTATTGAAAATGTATTACTACTTAAAGTGGGAGAGTTTGTCTTCAAGCATGCGCACGATCAAGGCTTTTTCATCAATGAAGTTCTGATTCAATGGCCAAGCAAGTTCAAAGAGGTCTGGAAATTTTTCAGTATTTAATATGAAGGGAATTATTTGTAAAGAATTATAAAATATGATTGTGTAATGATTCTTTGAAATTTTAAAATAATTGTGAAATTTTAATTTCTTAGTTCTATTGTGAGTATGAGCTAGTGTGTGGGTGTTCATGCACATGAGCATGTGTGCTTGTTAAGTCCTGAGTCAACTGTGGTTATCATTTGCTGTCAACTTTATTTTTATCTGTGTGAAACCCTTGCTTTTTGATTTTGCTAAACTCAGTGGACAGCATTACCTAGATTCTCTCTCTGTCTTAATGATCATAAAATTTGGATTACAGTCCTATTTTTCTGCACCCAACTTTTCTTTTATCCTTTCATCATTATCAAATTCATGTTTTCCTGCTTATGTGACAAGCATGTTAAATACTAAAACATATCTTTAGTTCTGTTTGATAACATTAAATCAGAAATGAACCAATATTTCAGAATTACATATATGTATATATACATACACATATACATACATATATGTATATATACATACACATACATATAAATGCGCACATGTCAGCTAATTTCTTAGCTAGAATTAGATGAATTGGATTTGAATGTTTGTTTTTGTTCATAATGCAGTGAATGAATGATTGAGTGTTCATAGTTTTATAAAGGCATGTATGTGTGTTTCTATATGTAAGCACACACATGCACACAAACTTATGTAGATTTTCACATATTAAATATAAAGGTTAGCTGATGCTCAAGCATCCTTCCATTCACACAATTAATACTCAAGCATATCAATAAATTTACAAGGTTGTGAGCTAGCATAAATAATTAATAAATTATTAATAAATTATAAATTTGGACATAAGACATTTCTGTAAACAATGTGTATGAGCTGCCAAATATGTGTGTCAGGAACTGTAGCCATATTTCAGTTCAAGAGCTGTATGCACTCTTAACAGCTGATCCAGTTATCCAGAAACATATTCTTCTTAATATGTACATATCAATAGACAGAAACTGAATCCAAACCAAGGCAGAAAAGAGGTCTCAGATAGAAATATTTTCTGTCCTACAATATTTCTAACATATAACAAACTAAATTTGCATTAGGATTTTAGTAGTTATGTGATTAAGAATGCAACTGGTGAAATTCCCATTTGATGACGTCACAAACATTTGAAAAGAAAGGCAAAGAACAATCTCTAGCATTGGGAGTTAAGGGTAAAAGTCACAGTAACCGATTATAATTCACCAATGGCCAAACCATTTTCATGAGAAAATTGAACTTCCTTTTGCAGCTGAATCAGAGTGCATGGTTTTTACTACAAGAATGGAAATATAAAGGTAGAAAAAAAGTGTGCTTGGAGGCAAGTATGACTGGATTCTTGTCTTAAAATCCAACTGTCCCAAAATTCATACAACAAAATAAGTTCTGGCTTGCTGCCTCACAGAAGAGGATATCCTGATGTCCAACACATTTCACACAGGATAGGCAGTAGAGTCGTAGTTTGGTCACCATAAAGGGATGTTGAACATTTAGTATTAGAAAGTATGGTGAGTTTAAATCACCATTCTACATTCCCACATTAAAACCTCAGAGTTCCTCATAAACAAATACAATTTCCATAGGTTACATGTATTTAGCCTAAACTATTTTAAACTGATGTTCAATATCATGACCAGTTTTTCTATGTTGCCTTCAGACTCCACAATCAGTATGTACACAGAGCTGTGGTCCAGGATTCTGGAAAGTTCTACTAAAAGAAAGACTGGTCTGCTGTTTTTCTTGTGCATTTTGTCCAGATCAGCACATTTCCAACCAGACAGGTAGAAAAATAATACTTTTACTCAAAATGCTTGGGAATGGAGATGGGGAAAGTTAAGAAGTGACCTTGGTGTCATAATGTAGTGCTGTTCCATATGTCTCTAACACTCATTCCTAAATCCATTAATCATTGCTGAAGGCACACAATGTGTGAATTTAGAGTGGCGATTCTCAGGGTGTTGTGTCATATGCACCCTACTTTTAAAAACCTGCCTTTTGGTGCATGGAATGGCCATCTCAGTTCTTGCAGTGTTCCATGCTACGAGTTCCCCATTAATTGTGAGATCTCCTGTTGTCCAGGATCGATTTGTATTTCTGTGATTAACAAACCTAATGATTCCTGCCTTAAAATAACTCTAGGAAAAGTATATGTCTAATTGTTTCTGAATGCGCAAGAAAATGAACTGCATTTATAACACAGTTGTAATTTTCAGTATCAACAATAGAAAAAGCAAGTCTTTGTGAATGAAAATATGGCTACCTGTTTAGGGTTGTGGTCAACTGTGATAACATATATAAGTAATATCATATGGAATGAGCAGGTTGCGTTTTTATATACAAAAACACACACAAATACACAAACACATTTAATGAACAAAAAAGAGCCCATATATTTGAGAGAGAATAAATATAAGGTGGGTCAGGCAGAAGGTTTAGAGCAATGAAAAAGAAGAGGCATAAAGAGGTAATTATATTATTTTTAAAATGAAATTTTTTATGAAAAAAATAAGAAGTCAGAAGGGAAATACATCAATATAATGATGAGAATCTACTATTTATTATATTAAAAAGGCCAATCCTTGGACAACCATAATGCAAACAGGATTTTTATGTATTATTGCAAATGACCAAATGTTGAAAAATTAATTAAATATTCTTTATATTCTAAGATCTAATGTTATCATAAGTCAAATTCCTTGCAGAGTGACACATGACTTCAATTCCTATATTAAAAAGATATGGAGAGAGCAGGCAGCCTTGCCTTGTCCCTGATTTCAGTGGGATTGATTTGAGTTTCTCTCTGTTTAGGTTAATGTTGGCTATAGGGTTGCTGTATATTTGCTTTACTATGTTTAAGTATGTGCTTTGTGTCCTTGATCTCTCCAAAATTTTTTATATGAACATGCGTTGGATTTTGGCTTCTATAGAAATTATCATGTGGTTCTTTTACTTCTCTTTGTTTATGTGGTAGATGAAATTGATGGAATTCTATAGACTGAACCACTCCTGCATGCCTGGGATAAAGCCTATGTGATAGTGGTGGATGATATCTTTTATGTGTTCTTGTATTTAGTTTGCGAGTATTTTACTGAGTATTTTTGTGTCAGTGTTCATGACAGAAATTGGTCTGAAGTTCATGTCTTTCTTTGGTCTTGACTGTGACATAACTGTGGCTTCATAGAATCAATTTGTTAATGTTCCTTCTGTTTCTCTTTTGTGGGATAGTTTGAAGAGTATTGGAATTTACTCTTCTTTGAAGGTCTGGTAGAATTTTGAGCTGAAACCATCTGGCCCTGAGTTTTTTTTTTTTTTTTTTTTTTTTTTTGGATGGGGACTTTTGATGACTTCCTCTATCTCCTTAGGGAAGAAAGGACATTTTATTTGCCTGATCTTGATGTAACTATGGTAAGTGGAATCTATCAAGAAAGTTGTCCATTTTATATAGATTTTAAATTTCTATGGTGTATAAATTTTTGACATAAGACCTAATGATTCCTTTGATTTCCTCGGTTTCTGTCCTTCTATCATCCTTTTTTTTTTTTTTTTTTTTCATTTGGATAATGTCTTTCTGCCTTTTAGTTAGTTTGGCTAAGAGTTTGTCTCTCTGGTTGATATTCTCAAAAAAAACAGCTCTTGGTTTTGTTGATTCTTTGAATCATTTCTAGTCTGTTGATTTCAGCACTGAATTTTATTATTTCCAGATGTCTACTCCTCTTGGCCCTGTGTACATCTTTTTTTTTTTTTAGGTCTTTCAATTGTAGCATTAGATTGCTTGTATGAAATGTCTCAAATTCCTATATGAAGGCACTTAGTGGTATGAATTTTCCTCTTAGCACTGCTTTCATTGTGTCCCATAAGTTGGGCATGTTGTGCCTTAATTTTCATTGAATGCTAGAAAATCTTTAATTACTTTCTTTTTTTCTCCCATGACACCTGTTATTGAGTTGTTCAGGTTCCATGTATATGTGTAGGCATTTTGCTCTTTCTGTCATTGTTGAGGTCCAGATTTAGAACATGGTGGTTTAATTGGATCCAAGGCATTATTTCAGTCTTATTGTATCTGTTAAGACTTGCTTTGTGCCTGAATATATGTTCAATTTTGGAAAAAGTTCTTCATTTGCGGAGAAGAAGGCCTATTTGTGTCTGGGCGAAAATATCTGAGGACATCTATTAGGTATTTGATTCATGACCTATGTAAGCTTCATTATTTCACTGTTTAGCTTCTGTGACAATGATCTATCACTTGGTGAGAGTGAGGTATTGACGTTTACCATTATTACTGATGTTGGGACTGATGTGTGATTGAACCTTCAATAATGTTTCTTTATAAATGCAAGTGCCCTTCTATTTGGGGCACAGTTGTTCAAGATATTGTTGTCCTCATGGTGGATTTTTTTATGATGAGGATGAAGTATCCTTCACTACTCTTTTGATTAATTTTGTTTGGAAGACTATTTTATTAGATATTAAGATGGTACTGCCACTTTCTCCTTGGGTCCTTTTGATTGGAAAACCATTTTCAAGCACTTTACTCCAAGGTAGTGTGTATCTTTTGGGCTGAAGTGTGTTTATTGTGTGCAGCAGAATGTTGGATCTTGTTTCCATAACTATTCTGTTAGTATGTGTCTCTTTATTTGGATTTCTCATTCCATTGATGTTGATAGATATTAGTCACCAATGAATTTCAATTCCTTTTATCATGGTGTTATTGTGGATAGTGTGTTTGTGTGTTTGTTTTTTGATTTTTGTTCTGATGTTACCTATATCGTGTGTTTCATAAGTGTAGTTGATCTCATTGTGTTGGAGTTTTTCTTCTAGTTGCTTCTCAAGGTCAGGGATAGTGCATAAATTTTGTTTTAATTTACTTTTGTCATGGGATATCTTGTTTCCTCCATCTCTGTTGCTTCTAAATTTTGCTGAGTACAGTAGTCTGCTTTGACATCTGTGGTCTCTTTGCATCTGCATGACATCTTCCCAGGACCTTCTGGCTTTCATGGCCTCTGTTGGAAAGTCTGGTGTGATTCTGATAGGCCTACCTTTACATGTCACTTGATCTTGTTCCTTTGATGCTTTTGATATTTCTTTCTTCATTGTGTAGATTTATTGTTTTGATTATTTTATGGCAAGAGGATATTCTTTTCCAGTCTAGTCTATTTGGGGTACTGTAAGCCTCTTGTAAGTTTAAGGTTATCACTTTCTTAAGGTTGGAAATATTTTCTTCTATGATTTTATTAAACTTATATTCTGCACCTTGGAGCCTGGAATCATTTATTTAGTCTATTCCCATTGTACTTAGGTTTCACGTTTTCATGGAGTCCTTGAACTGTTATGGTTGTACATTTTCTTTGAGAGATAGATCAGTTTCTTCAATTGTATCTTCAATGCCTGAGATTCTCTCCTCCATTTCTTATATTTTGTTGGTGATGCTTATCTCTGTGTTACTTAATCTCTTCTCTAAGTATTCCATCTCCAGGGTTTTCTCTGTGTTTCCTTATTGATTCAAATTCCTTTTTCAAGAATTGAATAATTTTAATAATTTAGTTCACCTGTTTAATTGTGGTTCTTGTCTATGATGGCCTCTCTTTGTTTGCCTTGTATTTCCATGTATTTCCTTTAGACGTGTTCTTTTCCTCTTTATATGACTCTAATAACTGCATAAACATAGATTTAATGTCCCTTTTCTGTGTTTCAGCTGTATTAGAATATCCATTGCTCTCGGGGGTGGGTTCTGGTGGAGCCAGGATGTCCCAGTTTTTGTTGACTGTGTTTCTCTGTTGGCCTTTAGCCATTTGGTTGTCTGTAGCCTTACCTGTTTCTTCCTGGAAACTGCATCAAAGACTGGATCCTCCCGTCTTTGGAGTTTAGAGTAGTTATCAGGAAGATGTCAAAGGTGCAGTGGTCAAGAATGGGTGCATCTTAAGATACAAAGAATGAGATACAAAGAATGACAGCATCTTGAAAGGGGAGGCACAAGGCAGTGTATGGACACATAAACATGTAGGGGGTGGTGAATTGAAGGAGAGAGGTGTGCATGCACTGGAACCCTTTGTTTGCCTTGTCTTTCTTTGTATTTTTGTGAGACCTTTGTTCTTTTCCTCTTTATATGTCTCTAATAACTGCATAAACATAAATTTAATGTTGTTTTCCTGTGTTTCAGCTGTATTAGAATATCCATTGCTCTTGTGGGTGGGTTCTGGTGGAGCCAGGATGTCCCAGTTTTTGTTGACTACATTGCTATGCTGGCCTTTAGCCATCTGGTTGTCTGTAGCCTTACCTGTGTTGTTTGTTTGTTTGTTTGTTTTTTTCTGGAAACTGCACCAAAGCCTGGATCTTCCTGTCTTTGGAGTTTAGAGTAGTATTCAGGAAGATGTCAAATGTTCAGTGGCTCTAGAATGGGTGCTGATGGTTTAGATGACAGCATCTTGAAGGGCAAGGCACAGGGCAGTGTAAACGTGTAGAGGCTGGTGAATTGAAGGACCGGGGTATGCATGCTTTGGAAACCTGGATTTTGGGGTGCAGGTACTGGTGCTCATCATTATCAAGGTTCAGGTGCCCCCGGTGGCATCCCTGGGATTCCTCAGAATAACGCTGTGCTGCCACTTGCAGGCCTGCTCCAAAATGTGTTCCCTTTACTCAGGTTTCCCTGAGATCTGTTTTATTGGATCTGGGATCTCTGAAATTCTATTGTTCACCTGCTGTCCATGGGGTGAGTAGAACAGTGGCTTGGTGGCTGGGATGCTCTCCCAGTAATCATGAAGCTGGCACACAGGGAGCAGGAGGGATCTGAAGTCTGGCTGCTAAAGCACAGAGTCCCTGGATATGGGGATCCAAACTCAATGGAATATGTGAAGGTGCAGGTGGTCCAAAATTTACTACTCTTGAATCCATGAGATGACCACAGGGGGCCTAGATCAGATCAACTCCATTCCCTGGAGGACCTGTCTAGATCAGAAAGCAGCAAAGTTGATGCTCTGGATCTAACCACTTGTCCATACACTGGT